>CAKNXH010000167.1:278400-350636 GCA_932178445.1 Andricus quercusramuli | reverse complement strand
TCACCCTTTTTTGTAAACACGATAACTAGAAAACTGTTGCAGATAAATTGACAAAATTTGGAGGGCTTATTTTCCTCAATAATATCTTGAAACTGACCGAAGGATTTCTAAAAATATTTCTTACATTTTTTTAGCGCTCAATAGTATTTTAAAAATCGGTTCTTTATAGTAAAACTTTTTTCATTAGCATAATTGAAAGTTGATGCAAGAATATAAAAGATTTCTTGGTTCAAGACAAATCGACTGACCTATAATATTAATACATTTTAGTTAAAAGTAGGGAAGTTATGGTAATTTATATACTTTGAAATTCGGTTTTTTATATTAAAAATTTTTTCTTCAAAATTGATGCAAGAATATAAAAGATTCCTTGGTTCGAGACGAATCGACTGACCTATAATATTAATACATCTTAGTTAAGAGTAGGGAAGTTATGGTAATTTATATACTTTGAAATTCGGTTTTTTATAGTAAAAATTTTTTCTTCAAAATTGATGCAAGAATATAAAAGATTCCTTGGTTCGAGACGAATCGACTGACCTATAATATTAATACATTTTAGTTAAGAGTAGGGAAGTTATGGTAATTTATATATTTTTTAAATCGCTTTTTATAGTAAAAATGTTCTCACTTTCATAATTTAATGTTGATGCGAGAATAGAAATGTTGTGTTGATTCAAGACGAATCGATTGACCCATAGCATTTATCCATTTTATTGAAGAGTAAGGAAGCTATGGTAATGCAAAATATTTGCAAACACGATTTTTTATAGTAAAACTTTTTTATCTAACACAATTCAAAATTGATGCAAGAATGGAAAAGATTCCTTGATTCGAGTCAAGTCGATTGATCTATAATATTAATATACTTTGTTGAAGATTAAGGAAGTTATGCTCATTTATAATATTTGAGTCATCTGTTTCAAACAGAAAAACTTTTTTCATCTACATAATTCAAAGTTGACGTTCGAATAGGAAAGACTTTTTGATTATCAATGTTCAAATAGAGTAATTCTGACACTATTTGTAAAGAAATAATAAAACTGGAAAAGGGATAGGGTGCGACAGAATTTTTCCCTTCCCTTTTCCAGCTCGAAAAATTATCATTTCGAATACAAAATTTGATTTGTCTGATTTGTCTTTGTATTAAAAAATTTTTAGTATTATTTTGTAATTTTGTATTTTTTGTAAATTTCTATTTTTAAATTGAACAAAATGAAGACTTTGGTTCTTCTATTATTGAAAAAATGACTAATGCTTCCTATATGAGGAAGCAAAGTGCTCGTGAAATGAGCACCATACAGTTATAAATACAAACAAAGTGGAAACACTCGAGATCGAATTCACAGCTAGTTTTACGGAAATTTTAAAAAGTATATCACATTTAATTATTATTAGAGGGTAAACGTATCAGTAGCCGAATAAACAGCATTACCCTCATATTTAAATCGTTGTAGGGACGATATTTCAACAAAATGCATGAAAAACGAGATAGTTGAATGTTCAACTGAAGGAGACCAATTTTCAACCAAATAGTTAAATTTTGAACCAAACAAGTTCCATTTTTATCCAAAAATGGAATAGTTGCAGTGAACTTTTGCCTATTCCAAGGGCCGTGAAACCTAAACATTTGGGTATTTCAAGACTGGAGGGGCCCCACCGCTACCACGAGTCGTGGGGTGATTTCGTCAAGCGACGTTCATCGGTTGCCCCGCTCTTGTATCTATGCGCGCGCTCTAAGCATGTTACGTCCTTGCATTTGCGCATCATGCATGTCACTGTTTTTCAAGTGTTTTTGTTGAACTACGAATCAGTTAAAAACATGAAGAACGATGAAAAATTTAATTGAATATTGTGAAAATATAACATTTCCTTGATATAGTACAATTTGCTAATTAAAAATCAATATAATAGCATCATAAAACGATTCAAATATTTTTCGCAGAGTATTGTAGCATGACGTCATGATCATGATAGGATTGGGACAGGCGGAAATGTCATTTAGGTTAGCATACACTGTAAAAAAAATTTCTTGTAACTTTACCACTGCGTTTATGAAATTATACGAAAACATGTCAAATTACTGCCTTTATTGTAGTGAACTTACTAATTTGAAAAGAAGAAACATCACTTTCAATGTAGTAGTTTCATAAGATTTTATGAACTTAACTCTCTAAAAGTAGAAAATAATTGGACTGCCAGAGAGCCCAATTATTTTCTACTTTTAGAGAGGCAAATTCAATCTTTTGATTGAAGATTACTTAATTCAATCTTAAAGTAATCTCGAATTATAATAAATAAAAGAAACAAAATAAATATCTAATTTGTTGCAATTATATGATTGTACGTTAAAGTTTCCGTTAGAAGGTAATAACGTAATTGCATTAGGTTTATTTGTTAGCGTTAGAAATTAAAAAAAAAAACATATAATGGCTGTCATAAAAGTCAAATCTTTGCTGTCATTGAAGTCTGCTAAAGGCAACCTTTAGCGCATCTGAGTAGATACGCCTAAAGTCGCCTCTAGCAGACCTTCAAAACCTTAAATTTAGGATATTTTATTTTATTTCGAGACATTGAAAGGTCGTCAATCGACAAAAAAATGGAACATGACTGAGAAAATGCATTCTACACTTGAGAAATATGACTATTCATACATTCATGGCTTTCATTTTACGTTTAGAATATTTTCTTCAGAAATTCGTACGCATTCCCACGACGCGACGTAATGCTAAGATAATCAATTTAAACTAACGAGGGCTTCCCGCTTTAAGGACATCTTTTTAATTGGTCAGCCACTGACGCATACAGGGACAGTGGTGGGAGGTGACGGAACTGCTCCACTTGGAATATCCCACCATGGGGAACTTGGAATAGGTGCGCCTTGGAATAATCAAGAGTTCACTGTAAATTTCAGTTAAAAAAAATAATTTTGAAACAAACTGATGACTTTTCAAATAAAATTATGAATCTTCAACTGGAATAGTTTAATTTTAAGCCAAAGAGATGAATTTTCAACTAAAATCATGAATCTTTAACTGGAATTGTTGAACTTTCAACCTAAAAAATTAATTTCTACAAAAAAGACGAATTTTCAATAAATTACATGAATCTACAAATAAAAAAATAAATTGTCGACCAATAACTGAATATTTAAATTTTCAGTTAAAGAAGTAATTTTCAACAACAAAAAATTTCAAAAAAATAGCTAATTGAAGGAAAAGTTACATTTTCAAACAAAGTGATGAATTTTTGACTAAAATGACGAATCTTCAACTCGAATAGTTGGATTTTAAACGAAAGGACCATTTTCACCTAAAATGATTAATCTAACTAGAATAATTGAATTTTCAACAAGAAGATGAATTTTAAACTAAAAAAAAATATTTTTTCAACCAAAAATTGAATAGCTAAATTTTTAGTTGGAAAAAATAATTTTCAACAAAAGAATGATCAATTAAATAGTTAAAATACAGTTATATAAAGCTGCCTTTAGAAAAGAAGAATTGTTATTATTCAGTTTTATATTGCAGTTAAAAAACACGCCCTCGACAAAATTCGCTGACTTTAATAAAATTTCCCTGATATTTCCAGGTTTTTCCAGGTCTAAAAATGCCCTGAAAATTCCAGGTTTTCCAGGTAGGGTAGACGTCCTGAAGAATCAAATGACTAAAATCCACTTGCTAATTTGAATATATTAATTCAAATGGCGGTCACTATAAGATTTAACAAAAAATCTGATCATCCAAGCAGATTTTTGTTCAATCATTCTGCGACCTGCTTAAAACCAGGAGAGAAATTAAATTTGGACTTACATTTGCAGAACTTTGATTTCTTCCTTTCTTCAGATTCAGGGTCTAAAATGAAGAAAATAAAGGATTAGGTATAAGCCCAAAATCTTACAAATGTAGAGTGAATTATTTTGAAATAAAAATAGTTATTTGTTTTATTACCTGTTTTTTTGATGTGGCGATATGTCCGTAGTAGTCATAAGTCCCAAGAAGTTCCGAGGAGTTTCAACATGTACCAGAAAGTCCCATTTCTTTTACAATCAGTCGGAGGTTTCCGGAATGCGAAGAAAATATTTAAATCATAACATAAAGATACTTTACGCGAAAAATCCGGAGATTGTTGATTAAATTAATCTGAACGAATTTAGCTTTTAACTACTTGGTATACTATTGTATAAATAAATTATAATTGAGAATCAAAATTTTTTTGAAATTATATTATATCTTCTAACAAGATAGTAAGATAGGAGTTAAATTCTTGAGAATGTTAAAAAAATAGAGAAAAAAATTGTTTTATGAAATTGATGAATTTTTTTAAAGGAACTTAAATAATTTCATTGAGCTACGAATAGTATTTATAAATATGCCTGATATTTTATGATTCAAATATTTTTTATTCACGCGCACTTGTCGGATTTAGAATTTTTAATCATATGAATTTAACGTGAACTGTCATATCTATTCATTCACACGTACACCTGAAAATTGAAATAAAAACCAAGCTATATTGTATTATTATATTGTATTATACACGCAACAATGTAATAATGAATGTAATAAATACACGAAAAATAATGTAAATAATTAGCTAGAAACAACAATTTTCCAACTATCATGGCTTTCTGAGCGTTAAATCTTTGAGACTAATATTTCGAAGCTAACCTCAAATTGAGTAATTCAGTAAAAAAATAAGTCAATGTTGCAGAAAATTCTTCAAACAAGTTGCGACTTGTTTTCCAACGGTGTAGCAGCGCCGCTGAAGTTTAGAAGTGGCGCGAATGGAGTATCACAGAAAACAGTCTTATTCGTGGAAAAAAAAACACTTCCCTAGACGAAATACCCTTCAGATCACTTCCGTAGACAAATTATTCATTTGAAAGCAAAATATTACCGGTTCGTGAACAAAAACACACGAAAAACTCAGAATTAAGATTTTCTAGGAATCCGAACGGTAATGACGCCATTTTAAACTGAAGGATGGGAGCAAGTGGAATTTACAGAAACCGAAATGCTGGTATACGGCACAAATACGCGACGATTTCACGAAGTTATTAGCGAATATTGATGAGTATTGATTTTGGCACATAAATCCGATTCAATTTAGTTTAAACACTAGTAAAATTTAATTTTAACAAGCTACAAAAACCCGGAACGTCGCGACGATTAGTTTGCCAGAATGCTCGGCGACGACTGAGAAGTTTGCCAACATTAGAAAATGAAATACGAAAGCTTTTACGCAAATTTTCAAATTGTTTACTTGGAATTTAATTCTCGTCTTAGTTAAAAACTTATGAATTCAATAATAAGGAATCTTAGAGATTATTGATTTCACATAGAATTTGATTGAGAGTCGATAAAATCGTCAAAGTTTCAAGAAAGAAAATTTTATTTTTGGACAACAGTGCATTGTGGGGGATTCTGGGTAACGATGGAAAAATTCGAAAGTGGTGAAATTAGTTAGAATTTAACTCAAGTTTCTAAATTCCATACTAAATTCTTCATTTTTAAAATTTATTTTTAAAAAGTCGTATATTACAACCAACGTATTATAAATTAAAGAGGAAATTTTTTAAAAGTTCTAGCTGTTCATTTTTCTTGAAAATATCATATTAGAAATAACTTATTACTTCGAGTACAATACAATTTTAGAAACCTTCAAACAATAAATTCAAATTGTAAGTGCCCATAAAGTAAGATTTTAGAATTTATATTGAAAATTTTCAAAATTCGACAGTTTTACAATTGAAAATTAGAAGTATTTTAAAATAAAAAATTAACAATGAACAAATAACAACTACCAATTAGCAAGTAACAATTAAAAATTTGCATTTAACAACTAACAATCATTTAACAATTTTAAACCTAAATTTGTTCACTTTTGCATAATTTCATCGTCTTTCGAAGTCTATAATTATTACGTATTTTTATATAAACAAAATTAAAATTTCTCAAAATTCCTTAAAATCTTCTGAAAGCTAATGAAATCCTATAAATTTCTCTGAGAACCGATAAAATTGTTTAAAATATTTTCAAATAGTTAATTAGATAAATTTTAGAATTATTTAAAATGCCTCATAATTTCTTGAACCTGTTGAAATGACTTGACATGCTCGGAGTAAATTCCGTAAATCACTTTAAATCCTGTAAAACTCTCCGAAATCTTCAGAAATATCTTTAAAAATCTTGCGGAATCCCTTAAAATGTTTTGAAGAATTTCGGCTATCTTTAATATATTGTAAAATAATTTGGGATCTCTAGAAATCTTGTGAATTTCCTTGAAGTCTTTTAAAACCACTTGAAACCCTTAGAAGTTTTGTAATATTCCGTGAAATGTGTTTAATCCTGTTGTTTTTTCTTGTAATCCATTGAATCCTTTAAGAGTTTTATGATATATGCCCTGAAATATTCTGAATCCGATGGAAAACGCTTTAAACCTCTGAAAATCTCTTAAAATCCCTTGAAATTCATAGATATATTTTGTGAAAGTCTTTGAAATCTCTTACAATTCTTTACAGTCTCTGGGAATTTTTTGAACCCTCGCTAATACGAACTCGAAAGGACCGGAATTTGAATTCTCAACGAAAAATGTAATACTTGACATTTCAATCCAAAAAGTTTTTTATTTTAAATCGAAAACATTTGAAATAATAAAAAAAGAATTTTATCCTCAATCAAAAAGATGAATTGAATTAATCTTTTTGGGTTTTCATTTTCTTGGTTGAGAATAATTCATTGAATTCTCAACAAAGACAATTAATTTTGTTAAAAAAAAAAAAGAATTTTTGATAAAATAGTTACATTTTCTACCGAAGAGATTAATTTCGAACTAAAATTATGAATCTTCAAATCATAAGTTTTTAACAAATTAGTTTCACTTTTAACCAAGTTGTCGAATTTCCAACCAAAAAAGATGCATTCTCGACGAAAAATATAATAGTTGATATTAAAAAATTTTGAATCCAAAATAAAAATTTCGAATAACTATTTATTTTTTAAGTTTATTTGTTTTAAGATTATATAAATAATTTTTTTAGGTTTCTCGAGAAAATTCAGAACTGTTTTGTTAAGTTTTCTTTACAATTTCTGTTTGCTACTACAAAATGCTGAAAATAAGTGGGATTTATCATGAAATGTTACTTGTAACATATTTTTTTTTAACAATATATTAAAAGTGTAACCAAGTTTCACGATTACTGCGACATTAATTTTAAAGCAGAATAATTTTTAACCAAACAGTTGATTTTTTACCCAAAATAAATTAAATTTTTACCAGAAGAGATAAATTTTCTACAAAATAGTTTTTACCAAGAAGATTAATTTTTCAACGAAAAAGACAATTGTTTGAATGAAATAGCTACATTTTCTAACAAAAAAGACGAATTTCAAAAGAAATAGTTACATTTCCAACCAAATAGATTAATTTTCAACTAAAATGATGAATCTTCAACCAATGAAAATGAATTTTTTACAAAGTAGTTCAACTGCTCATCAAGTAGTTGAATTTTCAACCGAAAAGATGAATTCTCGACGAAAAATATAATATGTAGTTGATATTTCAATAAAAAAGATGTTGATTTCAAATAAAAACAATCGAATTCATCCAGAAAAGACGAATTTTGAACAAAATAGTTAAATTTTCAACCAAAGTAGATTAATTTCAACCAAGAAGAATAATTTTCTGCCGTAAAAGACGAATTTTCAAGAAAATGGTTACATTTTCAACCAAGAAAAATAAATTTTGAACACAAAATTTAATTGTTGATATTTTAACTAATAACAAATTATTTTTAGTAAAAATAGCCGAATTGATCAAAAAATGACGATTTTGTAACTAAATAGTTCAATCCTTAACCGAAAAAGATTAATTTTTAACCCAACAGAGACATTTTTAACAAAGAAAGGTTTTAATTTCTACCACAAGAGATGAATTATCAAACACCTGACCCTGTTCAGTTTCTGATCGTCCATAACACCACAACTGCTAAACCTTTTTACGTACCAAAATTTAGAGGTATACTTTGAATTATGTTAAAGTAATTTATAAGTATTATAAGTGTCTTTAAAATCTTTAACATACAAAAAAATTCACGAAAAATGTTTTTTTTTTTGTTGAAAAATTTAATTTTACGACAAAAATTGTGACTTTTTTAATTGTTAATATTTTAAGCTGAAAATTTTATATGGAAACTCTTTCTCGATCAAAAATTGTTTGAGGGTCAAATTGACCCAGTATGTACTCGAGGGGTTAAACCTTCCAAATATGTATCTCTTAAACTTACTTGAATTTTTTTCTAAAAAATTTGAATCTTGCAAAATTGAAAATTTTTGCTTTCAAATTTTCTAAATTCTTTCTCGAAATTGGAGGAAATCTTTTTCAATTTTCTTTTAAAATTAATTTTTCAGCTAATGAAATCATTTTACATTTTTTCAGGAATCTTGAAAAAAATTGTATTCTTTTAAAACCTTTCAAAGTGTTTAAGATGCTTCTTTTTTCGAAATCTTTAAGGATCTGAATTTTTTAAAAATGTCTTATAATCTTTTTTTTTTAATCATTTCAAATGTTTTGAAATCTTTTTCAATTTTCTCTTAGAATTTATTCTTAGAAATAAAAAAATCATTCGAAGTGTATCTCAAGAATTTTATTTTGATTCTCTTGAAGCGTTTCAAAATTCTTAACAAGCTTCTTTTTTTCGTAATCTTCAAAAATCGACATTGTGCTAAACATTTTTTATGATCTTCTCAATATTTAAATTATTTTCGAATTGTTTCAAAACTTCTAAAACCTCTTCATATCTTTTGAAATAATTCAGCTTTATTAAAACGTTTGAAACTCGACCTGCAAAATAAAAAAAAAAAACCTTAAAATCTTCCAAATTCCTTTTCGAGATGTTTCGCAATCTTCAAAACTCAATATTAATATTTTTAATTAAAACCTCAATCATTAAAAACTTTTCAAAAAATCTTATTGTCAGTACCGAACGTATGTATGACATTTCGTAAATTAAGATATTCTATGTTTTTGTCCATCATTTCATTTTTCTCATCTTTTTGAAAGTGCGTGAAAAAGTTTACAAATTATAGATTGATAGCAAAATGTTAAGAACGGAATGATTTCCTATTGAACGTATTAAAAAATTAATTGCAATCAAAATTTTTTCTCCTACCAATAGTGTTTAGAAACTTTTAGATAGACATTTTATCATGAAATAAAACTGGCCGTGGCAACGTGTACCGAAATTTCGGTACACCCGGATTTTTTCGGTACGTGTAGACACTCCCAATAAGATTATTTATTCAGAAATTTCATTTTACAAAATTTATGGTGCAGAAAATTCATAATCTTTATTAAACGGTAAACAAATTGAAAACAGCCACTAAAAGTCATATAATCACGCAGAGTCGCAATCAATTAGTTTTTGATAACAATGTATGCGAGATATCGTTACACCATTTTTTGTAGATAGGATAAATACAATTTTGAATGTTTAAACTTGTTTAAGTTTGTTGAAAGCATCACACTTAAGAGTTTAAAAATTTAAATATAGTTTCAATACATAAAACAATCTTAGAATTTTAAAATTTCAACAACAAAATTCAAACAAAGAAAGGGGAAAGAGAAAGTAACATGCAACAAGTAACGAGTAACGCGTTACTTTAAAATCAAAACACTGCCCCAGTTACTTTCAAACTTGAAAAGCGACCGCTAGAGCGCGCAGTAGAGCGTCCGATATCCGCAGTTCGAGATATCTCGTTGGCGCGGTCAGTTCGATAAAAATCAGTCCAGGTTGGTTCGTCCGGGGCTGTCTTCTTTATCCAGGAAGCTCTTTTGGAAGTGTCAAAAGTTGCTAAAAAGTGTCGTGTTCCTCGCGAGTGTCTATTAAATTATCTGGGACCTGTCAAGACGAGTAAACATCCGGAAACTCCAGCACAGCTTCTCTTGTCTTTCATTCGTTCCAACCTCTCTCGGTGAGTGAAATAGACAAATAATACAACTCGAATTATTTAAGTATATGATTATGGATTAGGAGGAGTGTTCAGAAATTAAAGGGCTCTAAGGATCAGCTGCAGGGTGCGCTGATCCTGTCACAGAATGACCCACAAAACATCTCACTAGTTCGGCACCTGTCACTTTTCTGGACGCGTTCCATGAAGTTCAACTAAGAAGTTGAAAGGGCTGGAAATGAAGGTTAGGATAATTCTCATCCATAATGCTGAAAATGCAGGATCTCTAGAAAATCCTTCAATATCAATTTGAGGATTCATGAAAATAGAAATAATAATTGGATAAAGTAGAAAAAAATGGTTAAGTGGTTAAGAGGTTCTTTTTCAGGAAAAAAGATTGGTGATTGTGAATTACATTTATTCTATCATGATTCGAACGCGTTAAGGAGTTCCTTCCGCCAATTAATTTACAGTAATTTGTGGTGCGACGAACCGTGTCTCGTCGCTGATTATTGCCATTTAAATTTAATATAAGTCTACCCTTTTGATTGCATTTTAGAGGGTTTTTGACAAAATGATATCGTGATTATTTTGCATTTTATGGAGTATTTTGGTGGAATATTGACTTGTCCTACACTCCATTTTATCGAGAGCTTTGCGTTGCAAGGACTTTTTATCGATCTGGAGCGATTGTAAACAAACGGGAAGAAACCGAGAAAAAATTGCAGGTTTTTGCTAATGTCAGTCTCATTGTTGTGGAGGGATTGCAGCGAAAAAATATGATTAATAGAGACAATTAGTATAATATTTTGTACTAAATTATTCGGGAGTTGAACTAATTTATTGATTTTGGTAGAAAATCAAGAGTGGGAACAAAGAATCGTAAAATACACTGCGTATTCTAAATGTATCCATTTTATTTTATTGTCTGTGGTGTTATGAGATATTAATCTCAAAAGTCGCTCCTAAGCGTGAATCAGAACAAATAATTCAGGTAAAAATAGTTTATTTAACAATAGTTATTTAGAGTTTTCGTTTTTGCCTTCTCTTCAATAGGGAAAAGTTGCAATTCTTATTAAATCCTAATAATCAAGGCCTCATTTCATTCATTGTAGGATTCTCTATAATTTTATTTGAGTGGTGTTTATTAAAATTTAAACTAGTATTGTTTATAAAAATAATTACTGTATGATTTATAAATTAATTTTTTTAAGAAAACCCACCCAAATACAATTGTAGACTTGTAGAGAATCCGTCAAAGAATGAAATAAGGCCGTGATCATTAAGATTATATAAGAATTTGTAACTTTTCCCTAAACAGAAAGCAAAAACTAAAACTTTAAATCACTGCTGTTAAATAAACAATTTAGGCTTGATTTTTTTTCGAAATTACGCTTACAAGCTTCCGTAAAGGTTTGCTGAGATTAATAATAGATGTATTATTGTCGATTTTCTAAATCATTTTAAAGATTGGCGGCTTTTGAAATTGATTGTACGTAAAGTACATCCTTAAAACAAATTCTTGAATTTTTTTATCTTGAACTTAAAGATACAAATCCGCTTCAATTTTTCAATTTCACAAAGCCCAGCGTGAGCGACACGTAAAAGTCTATATTGTCAACTCTCGAGGGCGATGTCCCCCGATCTTTTGTATTCCCCTCGTACAGATGTTCATTCATATATAAGCGAAAGAAATCAAAAGGCTAATACGCACACGTGTGGTGAAATCTGCGCGAGAAAACTGTCGAAAACAGGGTGTCTAGCGGACCAGGAAGACAGGAAAAACCCGGGAATTTCATTTAACCCGGAAAAAACCCGGGAATTTTGTTCTTTTATCTAAATACCCACTTTTTTCTACTTATCTTCTTTCTATTGTTCACTCGAAAATCAGGCAGAAAAATCTCAAAAATCGGATTGTCTAACGTATGATACCATCAAAGTTGAATGATTTTTTATTAGATGTACTCATATAAGTATACTATGCAGTACCGATCTTAAGTTATCTTAATGCTAATTATTTGAATTAAAATTTGCTCTTCTAAATAGATTGACAACTATCAGAATTCTATATAAAATGAGCTGTCATTTTTTGAAATTTTTTTCTCTTTTTTAATATTTAGTAATCTTACAGTTTGCAAAGTAAAGTTTTAAGTAATTCATATTCAGAATATTACCAGTTTTATGCTGAAAAGATTTCAGACTCTTTCCTCTCTTTTCCCATTTTTAAAAAAAGAATTCCTCCTTGTTCCCCGGGTTTCAAGAAACTTACCCCTTTTCACGTTTTTTTTTTCTATGAAAAGTTTCCTGTTATATTTTTGGTTCGGGAATTCATATATTTCTTTTGTTGAAATGTGAACTCTTTGGTTAAAATTCAAGTATCTTGTTGAAAATTCCATTAATTTGTTAAAAAGTTATATCTTTGGTCGAAAACTCAACTTCTCGTCGAACATTCGTCCTCGTGGAATAAAGATATATCTTTTTTGGTTGAAATTTTATCTTTCGTGTTTAAAAATCTGACCATTTCGTTGTAAATTCATCTTTTTAGGTTGAAAATTTAACTATATGGTTAAAAATTAAACGTTGTTTAATTCGTCACTTCTGCTAAAATTTCAACTATTTGGCTGTAAATGTAACTGTTTGGTTCAAATTAATTAAATTTTTTATAATTTTATTATTTCGTTGTAAATTTAATTATTTTGTTGAAAACTTAACTACTTTGTTAAACTTTCATCTATTTTGTTTGATAATTCGATCGTTTGGTTACAAAATATTCATCTTTGCAGTTTGAAAATTTAACCACTTGGTTAAAATTTTTACTGTTCATACTATTTTGTCGTACATGTAGCTGTTTGGTTGAAATGTTAATTTCTTTCTTCTATAGTAAAACTATTTGGTTTTAAATTAAATTTTTTTTTTTCGAAAATTTAACTATTTTTGTTGAAGTCATATTTTTCGTTTGAAAATTCGACCATTTGGTTATAAATTGATCTGTGTTGGTTGAAAATTTGACCAATAGGTTACAAATTCATCTTTGTAGATTAAAAAATCGACTATTTGGTTAAAAATTTAACTGTTGTTTTCAATTCCTTACTTCTCCTTGAAAGTTTTACTATTTGGTTGTAATTGTAACTGCTTGGTTGAATGTAAATTTCTTTTTTAATATTTCAACTATTTGGTTGAAAATTGGTTTACTTTGTTCACAAATTTCAACTGTTTTTGGTTGAAGTTTAATCTTCCTTGTTTGAAAATTCGATCATTTGTTTGCAAATTCATCTTTTTATGTTAACAATTCCACCTTTTGGTTAGAAATTTATCTTTTTAGGTTGAAAATTCAACTATTTGGTTGTAAACGTGACTACTTGATTAAAAGTTAGTTTCTTGTTTTATAGTTCAACTATTTGGTTGAAAATTGGTTTATTTTGTTCAAAATTCAACTATTTAATTAAAAAGTCACCCTTTGTGGTCGAAAATTAAACTGTTTTTTATTGAGCATTCGTCCGTTTGGATTGAAAATTCCTCTTTTGTCAGAAAAGTCATCTTTTTTTTTTTGTTGACAATTCAACTGTCTTCTACAAAATGCATCTTTTTGGCTTGGATATTTAACTATTTGGTTAAAATTAGAACTGTTTTTAGTTGAAATTTAATCTTTTTTGTTTCAAAAATCGTTCATTTGGTTGAAAAATCATCTGGGTAGGTTGAAAATTCAAATTTTTAGTTTAAAATTCCTTATATTTTGCTTCAAAATTCAACTATTTGGTTGAAAACTCAACTTTTCATCTATTTATAATTCGTCTTTGAGTTAAAAGTTCAACTCTTTAGTTAAAAATTCTAAATTTTTCCGTGAAAATTCCTCTTTGGTTTAAAAATTCAACTGTTTGGTTGAAAATGCAATATATTTCAACTTTAAATCTGAGGAGCATGGTACCTAGTTACCTACAATTATTTTATGTAAATGAATCTATTCCTCTATAATTCCCCTGTTTTCGTGAAAATCCCCCTATTTCGTCTGTTTTAATAGCATTTTGGGCTGTGAACTCTGAAATTTTAACTCAAAAAATGAAAGTAGATTACTTCTTAGTAGGCCAAGGAAAATAGAGAAAAGTTCACATAAAAGGAAAAATGAAAAATGAATTCCAGACTCCAAGAGATATGAGGTCTGGATCTGTAAGTCGGGAGTAAATTCTAAAGGCTAGATGGCTAGATGCAGTATATGAAGTTTCGTTTCAAAGAAATTTTACCCCCAGTCCCCAGACGATTCCGAAAGATGCTTTAGCATCTCAGCAATTTCAAGTGCTTAGCATAACCCATTAGTGAGAGAAAAAAATCTCATTCTCCTTTTGAGCAACCATTTTCGTTCAAGCAAAATTGGTAAAAATTGTTTCTTATTTCTGGTAATAATAAGACTTCTTATTCTTAAAATCTCGAGACCCTCAAGTTTTAAATTCACATTTTAAAGAATCCTGCTGATAAGTTTGATTTTAATTTCTGAGCAAAAATTTTGAATTAATTATTGCAGGGATCACAGTCCGTTTGAAAAGTCCCCTAAAACACCTAAAATCGAGAATTCTAATCCAATTTCCCCCATTTTTTTACAAAGGTTCGATTAATTTTTTAAGTATCATATACACATGCAAGACATTAGAATACACGAGTTTTCGAAAGAAATTCTTTTTGTACCCATTTCAAGTATTTCCTAACCAGGCCAAAATGCTCTAAAAACATATAGGCAAAATGAGGAGATTTTTAAGAAAATCGGTATGGGTATTACAGTTAAATTTAAATTAAAACGAATTAAATTCCTAATATTTTCAAACAAAGGCATGGATTTTTAACTAACTAGCTAAACTTTTAACCAAGTAGTTATATTTTCAACAAAAAAAGATTAATTCTTAACGAAAAATTTATATATTTGATATTCAATCAGACAATGATTTTTATTTTAAATGAAAAACAGTTGAATTTATCCAAAAAGTCGAGTTTTCCACCAAATATTAGATTTTTCAACCAAGAAAAAGTTTCAGTCAATAAAGACAAAAAAATTCTACCAAATTGTTGAATTTTCAAGTGAAATAATAAATATTCAATAGAAAAAAGGGAATTTTTAGCAAATTATTTCAACTTTCAAACAAATAGTTGAATTTTGAACCAAAAAGATTAATTTTCAACCAAAAAGATGGATTTTCAACCAAGAAGATTTTCTATCAAAAAAGACGAATTTTCAACCAAGGAGATGAATTCGCAACTATTGTGATGAATTTGATGTGATGATCTTAGTGTAAAAAATTAAAAACAGTAATTTTCACGTATTGCAACTCCTGAGGCCCATTGATACCTGAATGTATTCATACAATACAATTATATAAGTGTATTTATACGTTATTAGATACATTGTACGGGTGTTTTTTTAACTTGAGACTTCGAAATATCCCCAAAAATACGCATCCTATGAAAAAAATATCCGTAAAAAAACTTTTTATTTTTGAGGGAGAAAAGCGACTTTGACCCAATGAGAGACAGGAGTGAGGGTAACTTTGTAATTTCAAATGGAAACCCCAATTTTTTATCACAGATTCAGATTCTCCTTTATGAAATACGTCAGTTTTATTCGAAAATTTCTTTTCGATTCGCGACCCCCTCCCCCCGTGCCTCCTGGGCAGGTGGGATTGGGTAAATTTTTTCAAAGTCGCCTTTCCCCCTCGAAAATAAAAAGTTTTTATTATCGGATATTTTTTTCACAGGATGCGTATTTTTTTAGATATTTCGATGCCTAAAGTTGAAAAAACACCCAGCCTCAGGAGCTGGAATATGTGAACATAACTGTTTTTAATTGATTACACTAAGATCCCCCAAATTTAAAAATCTGAAAAAATTCACAATAATAGATCTTTGGGTGACTATTCTGTGGTAAAAAAACTGATACAGTACTTGAATTTTATCACACACAAAAATTAAAAAAGGTTTAAAAATTTGTCTGAATTTGAATTTCCCGCCAAATTTTTTTCGAAATAATCATGCACGTTGAGAATGATAGAAAGAAGTTCTGTGAATTTTTTCTAATGATAGAAACAGAGAAAAAAAATAAAAACGAAAATTGACATTTGATTCCCTTTGGGGGCAGTTTTTGCATGCTTACCCGGCTATAACTTTTAACTACTTTAACCGAAGTGATTCCTGTTATTAAAATATTTGTCAATTTTATTTCAAATTGAAAGCCTTTTTCAAGAAATAGAATTGTAATCATTTAAATTATTATACTAATAATAATTCCGGATCAAATTTTGTTGATCACAAAATATAAAATTCGAAGGTCCGTAGTTGAACTAATATTCTCATCGCGACATTGGAGCTACAACGGTCATTTTTTACAATTACGGAAGATTGATAATACACGATGAACAATATGATCTAATCTAGGAGTGCGAGTTAAGGTATACATGCGGAATTAATGCCGCAATGGCGACTGATATTAAACGAGCCTTTAAATCATCCAGGAACTTCTTGCAGTGTTGAATTTGAATATCTAGACAACATCCCATATTTAAAATTCAAATTAAGAAATTAAATCACGCAGAATAAAAGATTTTTTGAATCGAGATCAATTTTTTTAACTAATTAAAGTTGTTTCGAATCAAACAAAATTAATACGAATAAAAAAATCATAATTAAACAAACAATAATTTAAAATAGAATGACAAGATTTTTAAAAAATTGAAGATTTCATTAGTCGTGTGGGTCTTTCAACAAGAATTTTTGGGTTATTGTCACATCTGGAGAGCAAATGTGTCAACGATAAAAAATTCATATTCGACCGCGTCGTGTGGGACGAGAGACTTTCGAGTGATATGGATCTTCTCTCGAATCACAATTATTGAAAGGAGGTTGACTAAATAAGAGGGAATTCATAAAAAATGAAGCTCGATAAAAGAATAATTTATAAACTATATGTAAATCTCATAAATGATTCAATAACTTTCTACCTACCAGATAAAATATCTTCCAAGACTAATGGCACTAATTTCAGTATTAAAAGAAGCCAGTAAATTATTATTGAAATTCTTTAAAATGAACTTAGGTACTTTATTTTAAACGCATTTTCCTTAAAATGAAAATCGATTATAAATTAAACTTTAAATTAAAAGTAATAAATATTAAATAATATTAAATTAAATTCAAATATTAAATGTGGGAGATTTTGAAGTTTAAAACAGAAAATCAAACAAACAAAAAATCAAGTACAAATAGTAGAAAATTTATAAATAGAATTATTTTTCAATAAAAGGAATTAGTTCGATGAATTAGTTTCATAAATATATTTTTTTGTTTGATAACAAAAATAAATTAATATTTAAGGAGAGTAAAGAAAAAGAAGAAGCAGTTGGCATGCCTATAATATAATAATTTCACCGCCAAATTTATTTTAATTTCTTTATTCCTGTTGAATACCACTTTTTTTATAAAACTAAAAAAACTGATTTAATAAAGCAACTGATTGATTTGTGAATCGTTCCATACTTAATTCGTTGCAATTCAACTTTCAAATAAAAACTTATGCAATAAAATAGTTTTGAATTTATTGAAAGTATTAAAGAGTAAATAATTATAGATTTAAGTATTACAAATTTAATGATAAGACTGAAACTTTCGAAATTGGATCATTTTTAATACAATCTTTGAAATTGAAAAATTGGAGGTACATTTAAATCGTTATTAAATTATGATTTTGTATCTTGGATATAAAATTATTTCTTGAAATTAATAACAATATATAGATTTTGCTCACATGTATGTGGCCTATTTTTCTAAATATAAGTTATTTTCCTCATATTTGTTTTTATAGATAGTCTAAACTGTTTTAACTTTGGATGTTTTTAATTATCTTAAAATTTGAATAGCAGTTGTTGATGTTTCACCATTTCACCAAATAAAATTTTTATTATTAATTTATAAATGTTTCCATTGTGAACACTCATTTAACTTTGGATATTTTTAATTATCTTAAAATTTGAATAGCAGTTGTTGATGTTTCACCATTTCACCAAATGAAATTTTTATTATTAATTTCTAAATGTTTCCATTGTGGACATTCATTTAAATTTTGTTGTAAGTTCGAAATATGATAATAGGTGAAAAAATCAGTAGTCCACTAAAAGAAAAATAATAAGGAAAAAGTACCTTTATAAAAAGGGACTTCTAGCCTATTTGGATTAATTTAATTCCGACCTCGTCATCGTCCCGAATGGCCTTTTCAAAAAAAAAATAGTCGGGACATTGCCCTGTCAAGTTGGTAATTGATATAAAGTCTCGCAGAATCGAGCGCAGAATTCATCCCAAAGTTCACATACAATTTAACACGCCCATATCACTTGCCATGTGCGAATAACGTAAACAACAGAAAAGAATCGTCGCATCGGTTAGCAAGTGCCTATTTTTCTTGGCCACAGGTTTACTCGTTTAACATAAATTTATCGCATTCAGCAAAGTCTGAACGAAAAAGGAAAAATAAAATTGGGTTGAATTTCAAAACTCGAAAAATTAACGAACATTCCAATTTTTTATTTATTTTTTCTTCTAAGATAAAAATATCAATGCGTCAACCCGACCGGAGAAAACGGGAAGTGACCGTGAATTTTGTTTACCGAGATGCGACCGGGAATGTGATTCAGTGACAGGGATTTTTCACTTGATAGTACTAATATGCAAATTAAAAGTTGTTTCATATATATATAAATATCAACGGCGTTAACACGCTGAAAACACCAGTTCCCGTTAGATCACTGAAGTTAAGCAGTGTTGGGCGCGGTTAGTACTTGGATGGGTGACCGTTCGGGGAATACTGCGTGTTGTTGACCCGTCGTGGGTGTGGTGGACCCACACGGTAGTATTTATCCACCTAGAAACACTACCCGAATCGGGTAGTGAGGCAATGAACTTTCGAGTTCGAAATGCTAATCAATTTTTTTTTTTTTTTTTTCATATATTGTATTCCTCTATTCTGAGTTAGAACTTGAAATTTATGGAAAAAATCATAATTCTCATTTGGATTAGGCAGTTTATGAAAATAATTACAATTCTGTCTTGAAACAGTGAATTTTCTAAAAGAATGTTATTATAATTCTTAATTGGGATAGGGTATTTCAGTTAAGAATTATAATTTTGACTTTGAGACACAAAATTTTCTAAAAAAATTTATAATTCTGATTAGGGACAGGGAATAATTAAAAGAAACATTTTAAAAATTCACGTAAAGAATTACAACTATCCTGACTTGGAACAAGGAGTTTTCTAAAAGAATTGTAATTCTAAGTTTCGATGTGGATCTTCAATAAAGAAATATAATTTTGACAATTGAGATAGGGAATTCCCGTTAAGAATTATAATTTTGACTTTGCAACAGTAAAGTTTCTAAAACAGTTATAATATTTCTGAGTTTGGACGGGGGATAAATAAATGAAATATAAAAAAATCCCGTAAAGAATTATTATTTTGTTTTTAGAACAGAGAATTTCGTAAAGAATTATAATTTTGTCTTGGAAATGGTAATTTTTTACATATAATGGGAATTTTTGGAAAATTATTTTAATTTTGATTAAGAAGAATAAAGAAATATAATTTTGACAATTGGTATAAGGGATTCCTGTTAAGAATTATAATTTTGACTTTGCAACAGTGAAGTTTCTTAAACAATTACAATAATTCTGAGTTTGGACTGGGGATAATTAAATGAAATATAAAAAAATCCCGTAAAGAATCATTATATTGTTTTCAGAACAGGTAATTTCGTAAAGAATTATAATTTTGCCGTGAAAATAGTCATTTTTGACATAGAATGGGAATTTTTGGAAAATTATTTTAATTTTGATTTAGAAGAAGGGAATTCACTAAAACGATCACTCTGTTTTAAATCAGAATCCGTTATATTTTGAAAATATTTGTTTCAATTAAGAATCTATTTGGTTCTAAAAATTATTTTTTTTTTTAATACAAATTTGTTAGAATTTAAAACTTCCTTCTACCAAATTATAGAAAAAGTGAGTACATACCTATATTTCTGAATCATAATAGAAAATGTTGTAAATAAAAAAATATAGTTCTGACGGGGAATGGGGATCTCCGTAAATAATTATAATTTTGATTTTCAGATAAGAATTATAATTTTTATTTTAGATTGACTTTAGAACAGGAAATTTCGTTAATGATTATAATTTTTTACTTTAGGACAGGGAGTTTCTGTAAAGAATTATAATTTGACTTGGAACGGGAAATTCTAATTTATAAAAAGGAAATGTACAAAAACGATATCTGTTTCAAGTCAGAATTCATCAGATTTTGAAAATTTGACAATATTTCAAACTTCCTTTTTCCAAATGTTGGAAAAAGGAAATTACTAGATTTCGGAATTATAATAGAAAATTTTATAAATCAATATAATTTTGACTTGGAACAGAGAATTTTCGGAAATAAATGTAATTTTGTAATGCATTATAATATATAGACTTTGAAACAAAAGGAATTCCCGTAAGGAATTCCAATTTATTTCTAAAATGCCCTGTTTTGAATCAAAAATATTTTAAAACTAGGAATTTAAAATCATCCATCGAGTAGATACCCTGAATATATTTCCAAGTGCAATTTTGAAAAAATATTTCATCGAAATTAAAAGTGTTCGGACTAATGTTAAAAAATGAATCTTAGAACCTGTAAATTAATACACTTCAGGTGCTGTTTCTTGAATTTAGATAGGGGCATATTTGCCGACTAATAGCCCATGTGATAAGATTTACCCACCACATGGGTGTCAACTCTATTAAATCTTGTTTTGTTTCGATGCTAAAAAATTCAACTTTATCTACTTGAAAATCACCCGCAACAAAAAGTCACTTCTGTTTTTTCTGTGTGTGTATTATTTACTTACCATGAACAAATAATTTAAAATATTAGATTAATTCGTGAAAATGTATTATTTTCAGTCCACAAATTAATTTACAATAATTTACGTTTATAAAAATTAATACGGATTAAAAGTTAATTGTTGATAAACCAGATTACTTGAGAAGCTTGCGTGAGAGATTAAACTTTCAAAAGTTTATCTGGAAGAAATGTATTTAAAATTCTACTCTAGGCCAGAATAGAAACTAGATTTTATCCTTCTTTAAAGTTTTTCCATCTGAGCAATTTTCTTTCAACAAAATGAGTGAACACTGAATAACATTCTAGAAAGGGGGAAAAAGAGTGAGATATAATTGCGCATTATTTTTCTGTGGAATATTCCCTACATGTATAAAGTTTCACTTTGTCGAGGCACTATTGTATGAAAATTTTCCTAGTGACTGCCTCTTTCCTGCATATTCACATTGCAGTCTTTTCATTTAGTGATAAATATATAAGGGGAATGGATGACTAGGTTTTTAAACAATGTTTCACGTAGGTGAAAAATATTCAGACGAATATTTAAAAATTTTGCCTCCATCATTAAAACCTTAACTGTACAGTTTTTCATATTTAGTTTACGAAACTGGTTGTTTTGCCACTTTCAAAAAAAATTGTTGTCATGTCTTTTCTTATTTTCGTCCCTTTGCTTCCTCAAAGAGGAAGCTTTGTAATGATAACATTTTCAAAAAAATTTAATTCATTTAATAAAACCCTCCTTAATTTAAAAATGTCTGATGCAATGTTCTAAGCAACTGTCCGGATGTGTGTGTGTGTGTGTGGATGTCACGCTTTTTTGCGAACACGATAACTAGAAAATGGTTGCAGATAAATTGATGAAATTTAGAAAGCATATTTTCCTCACTAATATCTTGAAACTGACCAAAGGATTTCTAAAAATATTTATTGCCTTTTTTTCACTCAATAATATTTGAGAAATCGGTTTTTTATAGTAAAACTTTTTTCATTAGCATAATTCAAAGTTGATGCAAGAACGGAAAAGATTCCTTGATTTATGGCAAACCGATTGATCTATAATATTAATTTGAGTCATCTGTTTCAACCAGAAAAACTGTTTTCATCGACGTAATTCAAAGTTGATGCATGAATAGAAAAGGGATAGGGTGCGACAGAACTTTTCCCTTCCCTTTGCCAGCTTGAAGAATGATCATTTCGGATTTGTATGATTTTTCTTTGTATTTAAAAATTTTTTGTATTATTTTGTAATTTTGTATTTTTTGTAAATTTTTATTTTTAAAGTGAGTAAAATGAAGACATTGGTTTGTCTATTATTGAAACAAACTAATGCTTCCTCTATGAGGAATCAAACACATTTGCTAACGGGAAGCAAAGTGCTCGTGAAATGAGCACCATATAATTACAAACACAGACAAGGTGGAAACACTCGAAATCGAATTCACAGCTAGTTTTTGTCTTTATTCACTGCAATAATTTTACATTCCCAAATAAAAATCTATAGTCTTAGAAATAATAATTTTTAATTAAAAACCTGGATAATTTCTTTTAAATTAATATGCTTAATATGTAGTTCGACAATTTTTTCATTGAAAAAGCTCAAAATCGAATAATTCCCCATTCAAATATATTACTTCGACAATTTAAAATTTGAATCATTCCAAATTAAAATTCAAGTTATGCCATTTTTTAACTAAATACGTTATTACAAATCGAAAAATTTCCAAATTCATTCAAAATTTCAGAATTCCAAATGTAAATTGTCCGATTTCAAATTGAAAATAAATGAAAGCCTTGTGAGATTCACAATTTTATCAATTTTCAACATTTGTTTTAAATCAATCCCACCTTTAAAAATCAATACTTCTTGTCAAGAGAGATTTACAAGAAACTCCAAGAAACTTTTAAACCCGAAAATTTAACGACCACACAAGTTTTAGAATAAATGTTCTTTTATTTACATTTTTAAAAGAAAAACAACGATTTTTTCCAGCAATAAAATTTTACGAATCTCTTTTGTAAAGGTAGAAAAGAAGTAACATTTGAAAAGAAGTGCACGCAGGGAAGAATAATGTAGAAGCATACAATAAGAGCAGACATCAGGACGAGTGTCTCCCCAAGTGTCGGTGTTTTTATGTGACTGAATTTATAGATTTCACATACTAAAATTCAGCATTGACAACAATAAATTTTTATTTCTCGGAATAAAAGTATACTTTCATTATCATTTTTTAATAATTCCAATAATTCACGGTAAATTACGAAAATACAATATTTATTCAAATACTTTTTTCTATTTATAAAATATGTTCCATGAAATTTCTACTTTTTTACCCCAAATTCGACCCCAGGATCTCGAAAATGCAATTTTCTTTAAGTGTTCATATATGGGTGATTCTCCACATACAGGGCACTTTTGTGTCTCCGACCTCTAGTAACTAAACTAAGTAGTGTTTCTTTATAAAACTTGGCTAACTTGTTCATTTTAGGATGATACAGGACCTCCGTAAAGAAAAATCAAGTCATATCATCGCATTTCTTAGCAAAATGCTCCCAAATACTCGAAAAATGCCTTTTTGGGATGTCTCTACGTACACGGCGCTATCAAATTCATAACAAATATTTTAATTTATTTGATATATTAGAAGAGAAAATTTAATTATACACGCGTCTCCCTAAATGTTTTTGATGGTTACGGTAAACGAATCTCCCATACCTTTCATCAACTTATGATTATTTTTTAAGTCTTATCCTCTGACAATATCTCGAAAAAACGCCACACAACTCATTCGTCGAAACTTCATAACAAAAAATTAAGAAATTTGTTTGTAAAGTGAAAAAATGTAACCGAAAATGTAGCGTATTTTTATTAGTATCGGATATACCGTACCTGATAAGAACTTTCATATTTCGTAATAAATACCAATGAATAGATGACAATTCCGTGTAGAAAATAATGAAGGAGTTTTTGTCAGGAGGATTTGTTAATTACTTTTGTTTTCAAAGAGTAAAAAATAATTTTGTATGGTTTTCGGTTTTACCGTAGCATCGGATACCATAACCTGTTTTCCGCTGTCAGGGACGAAATGGAGCTAATCGAACCCCTCTTCCAAATAATTTTATTAAAAATTAACGTAAATCGAGAATCAGAATGTTGGTACATTCTTTGAATGTACAAACATTCTGAAAAAAAATTTGAAAAAGAAATTCAAATTTGAAAAAAAATTTCAAATTTGAAAAAAATCTAAAATTTTGGAAAAACTTTGAATTTTTTGAACAAAACTATTCTTCCCTGCCAAGTTACGTTCAATTTGTGAATATTTTACAGTATTGTTTTACTTCACATTTAATCAGAGAAAATCACCCGCAAAATTAAAAATTGAAAACGTTTTTATGTTCTACAGGTTCTTCAAATGCGAATTAAGCGTGAATATTTATAGGGCCCCTTTCTTGAAGGCCAATGAACCTAACCATCATGAAACAAAAATTTTTTGAAACATTTTCCAAAAAAAAGTTGCCCTTGTCAAAAGTTCCCTGTCTGTGGAGAATCACCCATATGCGTGTGTAGAAGAGCAATGGTCATGAAAATTTAAAGAATTCTAGCTTATAGATTGGCCAATTAGAACTGTTATTTTTCACGTTTAGAAATTTGAGGAAAAGAATTTACCTTGTTTATATGAGATTTTTTTTATATATTTCGATCGACCTATTGTAGAACCTTTTATAGTCTATTAGTACCGATTTATGCAGTTTAAACAAAAATTATTTTGCGTATGAGAAAAACCTTGTTGATATTAGGAATACTACAGTACTATATGAATATGTGATATATTTGTTCTCATCTTTGCGACACGTCGAGTGACCTATTGACGAACATTCCATGACCTCTTATGATCTATAGCAATGCCTATATTTATAAATTTTCAGAATATATTTTTTATCTTGTTTATAAGAGGAAAACTTTTTATATATTGGAAATAGAACATTACGGTAAATGATGTATTTTTTCGCGCTTTCGATACACATGGATTGACCTATTGAACAACCTTTCATGATCAATCAATAGCGACATATAAAGTTCCAAAAAAATACTTTCACAGAAAAAACTAAGAGTAATCTTTACCCTAATTCTTGAGTAAAGATTACCTGCAAGAAAAATTACCCCATGTGGGTAAATTTTCCCTGGCGTCTCGGTATTTTTCTGCTTTTACCCACGCTTGTAGGGAACTTTTGACAGCTCTAACGATTCAGCAAGTCAGCCTTCATGAAGCCGCACTTATCCGATTTGCCTGTTACACCAATCATCAGCTAACTTCACTTCAGCTATCAAAGCTAGTGGCTTCCAATTTTCCAGACGGTGGTAACAACTTTTATGTGAACAAAAGACAGTTTCAGCCCATCGAAGGTAATATTTGTGTTTTACCAATACAAACAGGTAAAAATACGAAGTTACCTGCAACACTATTTACCCTCAATTTTTTCTGTGTTGGCATTGTTTATATAAGGAAAGCTTTTCTTAATATAGCACTACCGTGATTTAAAAAATTGTTCGTTGTAATAGAACACATTGATTAACCTTTTGATGATCACTCTGATTTTCTGAAAAACTATATTTTTAGTAAGACAGAAACATTGAGGATGTTATAAGTTATTTTAATACGATGTTTGAAATCATTTGCGATGATATTGTAGGTTCAAAATTAGGAGCATGGTGTAGTTTGCAGTTTGTCTTTACCGTTGTTATCCTCACACAGCGGCTGTGAGTGTTGGAGGTGACAACAATCGCCTCTGGATTCTTTCTTAGAGCTACCATGTATCACTTCATAGGTTGTTAGTCGCTTGCTTCCTGGTGGTATAGGAAGTTTCTTACAATGCAACCGGTGTTGAATAAAACAGCCTTCTGAGCTGCTGTTAGTACTCTACTGACTCCTAAATGTTCGAGATGTTCAGTGCATCTTGCGCGCACATTGCCTGTAGCCGAAATCACAATAGGATGAATAGATGCATGTTTCACATTCCTCCATATTGTCTTTAGTTCATGCCTTAGCTCGCTGTACTTATGAATCTTGGTTGTATAGGTTGCCTGCACACTTCGGTTAAGTGGACAAGCAATGTCGATGATGTAGACTCTTCCACCTTTTTTTTTTTCTCGCATCACGATGTCGGGTAGATTGGCTCGGATGAAATGATCCGTCTAGATAGTCAGATCCCAATATAAGATGTAATCTTCGTTTTCTAAAACGGGAATTGGAATGTATCTATAGGAAGGCATCCATTCTGTCAAGAGTCCTAGGTTTAGGGCAAGTTTTTGATGTATAATGCCCGCCACATCATTATGTCTGTGCGTATATTCTCTTTGAGCCGTTACGCGACAACCATAAATAATGTTCTCGATGGATTCGTTGGTATCACCACATAATCAGCACAGGTCAACCACGTCGTGATGTAACACGTGTTTTTGATCATTTCTGGTGCTGACAACCCTGTCCTGAATCGCAATGACAAATCCTTCCGTTTTCGGATACAGGACTCCCTTTCTCAGCCAAATATTGGATGCCTCACTATCCACTTCATATTGATCTAACGTTTTGGGGTGTTCGCCGTGGATGGCTTTCTGTCTCCATTGTGTTTTTAATTCCTCTATGGTTTCTGCCCTGTTATTCAAGGTCTCCTCTGAGGACAAATTCAACGGCGTGTAGTCAAGATCCGCTTTACAGATATGGTGTTGTAAAGCGTAACATCTCGCTTGCTGATAAAATAGTCTCGCAACTGTATAACCTGTGACTAACACAGTTTCCTGGCATCTACAACCCCCCTACCTCCTCTACGTCGTGGTAGAACTACTCTTTCAATCGCCGAATTACTGCAGTGCATTCGGTGCTTCGTCATTTCTACGTGGATGATTCTGTTTAATCGTTCGAGGTCGGTGTTCGACCATTTAATGAGCCCAAAGGAATACGTGAGGATACGGATGGCATAGGTGTTGATTGCCCTGATCTTGTTTACCGAGTTAAGAGAACTTTTCAGAACCAATTTGAGTCTTGTAGCGAAGGCAGTCGATAAGCTTTTCTTAACTATCGTATGCTGAATACCCTTAGATTCGAGCATATACCCAGGTATTTATATGACTCGCCCTCAGCCATTGCCTCGATGTCATACTCGCAATCGTTCTCTAGCTCTGCGCTCCCTAATTGTGCACTGTTCTACATTTATCTAGTCCGAACTTCATGTGGATATCTTTGGAAAACTGCTTTTTTACATCGATCAGTGGCTGCAGTTTCTGGTCCGAACTAGCGTATAGCTTCAGTTCATTCATGTATATAAGATGGGTCACTTGCTGACATGTATTCGGAACCCATGAGACATGCGATTTAGTGTTTTGCTTAGTGGGTTCAACGCTGAACAGAAGTACAATGCACTGAAGGAGTCTCCTTGAAAGTAGTTATCTTTGGTTGTCCATGATCAAAATACTTGATTCTTCTACCCCAAAGCATCATCGCACGACTTATGAATTCAATGATGCGTGGGCAAATTTTGTATATTTTTAAGATTGCAAGCAAATAGTCATGTGATACGGAAGGAAACTCTTGCTTGTAGTCAATGTATGCCATGTGCAATTTTCTTTGATGTTTACGAGCTTGCGTCATGGCAACAGTGTCTATGGTGACTGGATCTTTTCTGCCTCGTGAGTTTTTACAACATCCTTCTTGTTCTTCTGTAAGAATGTCATTCTCGTTGCAGTAAGAATATACTTTATCTGCTATAATAGCTGTAAGCCATTTATATATTGTTGGAAGACAGGCTACCGGTCGAAATTCAGATGGATTTTGATCAGATCTGGGTGTTCGATGATTTTCTGAAAACACCTTGCCAACACAGGATGCACACTAGTCAGGTACTTTTAGCAGAAGTTGTGAACCATGTCAAGACCTGGAGCTTTCCAGTTACTTGCTC
The DNA here is from genome assembly GCA_932178445.1 of Andricus quercusramuli. Lineage (NCBI taxonomy): Eukaryota > Metazoa > Arthropoda > Insecta > Hymenoptera > Cynipidae > Andricus > Andricus quercusramuli. Next base: position 322,830 of record CAKNXH010000167.1, on the reverse strand, counting down.
TTTTCAAAAACGCTGAAACAACTAAAGCTGTGATGTTAGTCAGCTGCATTTTAGGGTTATTGTTAGCTCTTGTCTTCTCTAGTTGGAACCACGCAGCGTCTAAATTGCTTCTGTTCGTTTTTCCCCAAACACCCGACCAATAGTTAGTCGTGTCTTCCAGTTGAGGGACTTTGGTGCCTTGCTGGTTATTTTGCTTTACACTCAGTTCATGATAAAACCTTCTTTCATTTGCCTGAAAGGTTCGATTTTGTTGCCTTCTTGCGCTACTTTTCGTGTACCGACGCAGTCTAGCAGTAAGAACATCAAGTCAATATCTCGATGTACCGAGGGTGGATGATTTTAATAACATGGTGTATCCGCTTTCTGGTTCGATTTCCTTTCTTATATTGAGTCAGTCGACCCAATTTGCTCCTTGCTTTGCTGACATCCATATCCAACCTGATTTTCCATTGTGGATCTTGCTCCTGTTTTGGGACAAAGACTGCATTTATCGGCCTAGTTCTGCGGCCCAACGTTCTAACGGTTGCTACAGCTGCACAGTATACAAGAGTTTGCACCTCTAACGTAGTTTGTGTTGCATACCTATTATTATTATATTATTAAGCCATTTACCTTTTGGGGTAGGCGTGACTTGCTCGGTGAGGAAGGGAGTAATGTGGGTTAGGGGGTATAGATTTTTTAGATTTATCTAGACACAGAAAAAAAACAGAAGATAAACTTTACATCGATTTCCGACGAAAGGTTCTTTGCAACAAAAATTAACTTCACAGAATAAACTTTACACAAATATCGGTTAAACTTTCTTTTTTATTCCATGGCAAACACATGTATTTTGAATGACACGAAGTTGGCTGGACAAAACTTCATCTCTCTAAAAAATTTCCTGCAACAAATTTTATTCTTAGTTTTTTCTGTGGAATTCTCGTGTTATTAGTTTAAATGACACGTTAGTTCCGCAACACTGTTCCGACCCATGTTGCTGATCAATCTCTCTAGCGATCACCCCAAGTGAAGAGCCTCACAAAATTGTTATGTGTGGTTCCCCACTTGGGCCCATTAGTATCCAAGTTTCTTTGTTTCAGGCGTCATTCACTCTATTGTCACTCTGTTTACAAACTATTTGTCGCCAAACTTTTTGGCATACTACTCTAGCTTCCTTTACGTCCATGCATTTTTTTCATGCAAGCTCTCGTGTTTCTATGGCTTCTTATGTCTCTTCGGATTAATGTCTCATTCACAGATTCTATTCTTTCGACAGTCTACCTCATTCAATGGCATTCTGCCATTTATTTTACCTTTAGAATGAAGGTAGGAATCAGAAGATTATTTATCGTAGCGTGCTACGCACCAGTTGATAGCGATTCGAGGGAAGTTAAGGACGCCTTCTGGGACACTCTAAATGATACAATAAGTATTTGCGATCAAGGTGAAAGAATAATTCTGCTAGGAGATATGAACGGATGGGTCGGTGTCCAACGTCAGGATACAGATACAGAAAGGGTGCTAGGTAATTTTGGAGATCCAACAAGAAAAAATTATAACGGGGAAAAGCTAGTTAGTTTATGCTTAGAAAAGGGCCTATTTATTACGAATACTTGGTTTAGACATAAAATGATCCACATGTACACCTGGCGTAAAGGAAATAGCCACAGCATAATTGACTTTGTTATTGCGGATGAAAGATTAAGAGAACTAGTTAAAGATACAAGAGTCATGAGGGGTTCCGAATGCAATTCTGATCATTACCTTTTAGTCTGCAAAATAAACTTAGGGCGGGGATGGAGAACAAAGAAAACGAAACAAACACGAATAAAAATTGAAAATTTACAGAGACAAGAAGTGCAAACAGAGTTTAAAAAGAGGTTAACTGAAAGCATAGATAGGGCAACGTGGGAAGCGCTTATAAGCAATAAAGATATAGAGGGCGCGTGGACTTTATTACGGGATGTCATTGTCAAATCTGCGACCGAAGTATGTGGTACAGCGGTTGTAGGAAGAAAGTCTGGCGATGCGTGGTGGAACGATGAAATTGCGGCAGCCCAAAAAGAAAAGAAAGAAGCGCACAATAAAACGCTGAACATGACAGGTCTTAGCGATGAGGAGAGAACTAGACTTAAAAATGATTACAGACACAAAAATAGGAAAGTTAAACGACTAGTCAAAGAGAGTAAAGAGAAAATCAGAACAGAAGAAGAGAATAAAATAATAAACTACTTTGAAGGAATTATGAAACTATTATATAAACAGTTGAAGGAAAGTAAAAGTACAGAGTTTGCTAGCATGAGAAACAGCAAAGGCGAAATGCTATATGATATAGACGGAATAGTAGACGCTTTGAAAGAGTCTTTCAAAGAACTATTGGGAGGTGAAAATATCGGACAACAAAACTGCGACATAGAAGATAATGCATTAGAAAACCCAATTGAAAAAGTATGTGTCACTGAGGTCAGAAATATAATTAAGAACTTGAAAAACGGTAAGGCTGCGGGTATAGACAATATTAGCGCTGAAATGCTTAAATACGGTGACGAGTACATACCTCACAGGCTGTGCGAATTAATAAATTTATGTATCGAGACGGGAGAAGTCCCAGACGATTGGAGAAAAGCGATTATCGTACCAATATACAAAAGAAAAGGAGATAAAAGCAACTGCAGTAATTACAGAGGTATCAGCCTACTAAGTACCGTAAGTAAAATATACTCAAAAATACTTATCCGTAGGGTAATGAAAATTACAGAAGAGAAAATATGGGAAGTCCAAAGTGGATTTATGCCAGGAAGATCATGTACGGATCAGATATTTAGCCTAAGACAGGTCGCAGAAAAAAGTTTGAGAGTAGGAAAGAAAGTCTTCTGTGCATTTATCGATCTAGAAAAAGCATTCGACACGGTAAATAGAAGTAAACTTTGGGAAGTCCTTAAAGAGTATGCAGTGAATGGACGGCTCCTACAAGCAATAAAAACAATATATACAGGTAGTAAAGCGAGTGTAAGGGTAAATGGGAAAAAGAGTGAATGGTTCGATATTATGCAAGGCGTGAAACAAGGATGCGTTATGTCCTCGTGGCTTTTTATCATATTCATGGATAAGTGTCTTAGAACTGCCCTCTTCGACGAAAAAGGTGTAGATCTCGAAACCGTCAAGGTACGTGGGTTGGCTTTCGCGGATGACAAGATTGTTATGGCAGAATCAGTCGAAGACTTGCAAAGAATGTTGAATAAACTTAATACAAGCATGAAGAACATGGACCTCAAAATTAACGTGAATAAAACGAAAGTCATGGTGTTTGAGGGAAAAAGTGAGAAAACAATATGCAACATAGTTCTAAATGATGAGAAATTAGATAGGCGCATAAATAAGGGTAAGCAGATTATCGGTAGAGCAAGGTCCATCCTCACAAATAAAAACATATCAAAAAAAGCTAAAATGGCCATACATAACTCTATTTTCGTACCGACTGTACTATACGGTAGCGAGACATGGACCTGTCAAGAAAAAGACAGGAGTAAAATCAACGCGATCGGCATGAAACCTCTGCGCATAATATGCGGGAAAACACTGATGGACAAAGTACGAAACGAGACAATCCTCGAAGAATGTGGTACAGGAGAGACACTAGTTGACATATGGGAAAGAAATCAGCTAAGGTGGTTCGGACATCTTGAAAGAATGAAAGATGAACGACTGACCAAGCAAGTGTATAAAGGTAAAGTAAATGGCAAAATGCCCAGAGGTAGACCGCCGAAAGAATGGTTAGAATCTGTGAATGAGACACTAATACGAAGAGACATAAGAAGCCATAGAAATACAAGAGCCTGCATGAAAAAATGCATGGACGTGAATGAAGCTAGAGTAGTATGCCAGGACAGAAATATGTGGCGACAAATAGTTTATAAACTGAGTGACAATAGAGTGAATGATACCTGAAACAAAGACCTTGGATACTAATGGGCCCAGGTGGGGAACCATACATAATAATTTTGTGAGGCCCCTCACTTGGGGTGATCGCTAGAGAGATTGATCAGCAACCTGGGTCGGAGCAGTGTTGCGGAGTGAACGTGTAATTTATATAAATAACACGAGAACTCCAGGTCAATCTAAAACATCTATACATAACACCTACATACCCATCCACCCTATACCCATATACCGATCAACCTCATACCTATATACCTATTCCACTACTTTCCAACCGAACAAGTCACGCCTACCCCGGAAGGGAAAAGGCTTAATGGTATAATAATAATATACACTTGTTTGGTCAGTCGGTCATCTTTCATTCTTTCAACATGTCGACACTGTCAAACTGAGAAAATGAAGTTCAAATTTTAACCATAATATACTCTACAAAAACGTTGTCAAATGTCAAAATAAGTTTATTGGTCAAAAATAATGTGTGATCAAGAACATATTATCACAAATTTTAATAATATCATGAATTCCAAATCAGACCAAAATCAAATTCAAAATCCCATCCAACGTCCAACAATCAATTCAATATATAGAATTCCTGAAAAAACAACAAGAATTCGTTGAATTCTTGTTGTTTTTTCAGGAATTCTATATATTGAATATCATGAATATATTTTAGCTGATGTGGAAAATTGAGTTTGGACATGACCTGATATGAGATTCAAAATTCATTTTTTCTCAGAATTATAGTATGCCATGTCCACAAATTATTTATAAATGAACTATTTATGATGAAATTCTTGAGTAGAAAGTTTAAAAGAATAATAATTTACATTATTCTGTTGTATTACATACCTCGAATTAAATGAGTTATTCGCAAATTATTGACTTTTGAGTTATATTCCAACCAATGAGTTAACCATATATAATATGCAATATGATATTGGCTTTTTTGCCTTATAGCAATGCAAAAAAGGACGTGGAAATAAATTGCAGGGGAAATTTTATTAAAAAACAAGGTTTAACCCTCAGCGAGCCTAAAAATAATAATAGTTCAACAATTTCAAAATGTGGACATGGCGTAATATAACTCTAGGGCGACGATATATGTCAACTAGTGTCTCTCCTGCACGACATTCTTTGAGGATTATCTCGTTTCGGACTTTGTCCATCAATGTAAGCTTGAAAAATATTGAAAGTGTCCATTTTTTCTTTTCTTCGAGAAAAAACTCCCTCCAAGAGGAAGGAAATTTATTTAATACATGAGGAGGAAAAGTGCTTATAAAATGAGCAGTATTTCTCTCTTTTAAAAGATAGTTATTTGTCATAAATAAATTTGGGAATGACTTGTATTTTTTCAAAATTTGATTGTTCATTCGATTCACAGAAAAAACATAGGATAAACTTTACATCGCTTTCCGACGAAAGATTCTTCGCAACAAAAATTAACTTCACAGGATAAAATTGACACAAATATCGGTTAAACTTTCTTTTGCTTTTGCATGACAAACACATGTATTTTGAAAGACGCGAAGTTGGCTGAACAAAACTTTATCGCTCTAAAAAATTTCCTGTAACTAATTTTATTCTTAGTTTTTTCTGTGTTTATAGACCTTTTTTGACTTTCTTTGATATAGGCAACAAGGTATTTTTTACGCATTGTCTGAAGTCAGTCGGAAGGAAATAATCCTCGACAGTGCTTCACCCTTTTTCTATCACCGTCGTACACTTGTACGTTTTGAAAATTGAGGGTTGATGCGTGGGAATTCAGTATCGTCTAGTGATGCACTCAAACACGTTTTAGTACTTACTCCTCAAGAGAACAGGGTGGATGAACATTTTTTTTTTCAAGAAGACTCTTTCAAAGCAATGTTCGCTGAGCCTTATGATAAAAACCCAAGAGCACTTACAGGCAATCAATTTTTGAACCTTTCAAATTTGAGAACTTGAAGTTTGGGGGCTTTCAAAATAAATGCTTTGAAGATTTAACGCCTAAATACCGTTAAATCGTTTAAATATTAATGCCTTTACTTTAAAGATTTTGAAAGTTTCAACTTTCCTAAGTTGCATTCTTTTTAATTTTGTACAATTCGGAATTAAAAAATCTTCAAGCTTTGACTCAAATTAAAATTTTTAATTTTGAAGCTTTTTCGGGTTTCAATCGTGTGCTAAACTATGAATGTTGCCGACGTTTCGCACACGATTGAAACATGTGCTTGAAGTTGCGAACGTCCAAATGAACGAATTTTTTTACTAATGACTTTGTGAACCAGAAAAAGTGCTAAAATGTTTGTTCATTCATATTGGAAATAATTTATTATTGAAACAGAATATTATAGTGCATATTTTAAATTGCAGTTGAAACAATATTTATAGGTAAAATAAAAATGGGGAAAAATACTTCGTTCATTTGAACGTTCGGAACTTCAGCTACGTGATTGAAATCCGAAAAAGCTTTAAAATTTAAAATGTTAATTTATCATAACGAATCATCGTGAAAGCATGAAATCTATTATCAATTTGCATGAACTTCTTTTCTTTCTTTTAACTAAAAAATCTTTATGTGTTGAAAATTCCGGATTTTGGTTCGAAAATTCATCATTTTAGCTGTAAATTCATTTCTTTTTTTGTACATTCGTCTTTTTGGTTAAAAAAAGATTCTTCTTGGTTGAAAAATTGTTGTTTTTGTTTTTAAATTCATCTGTTATGGTAGAAATTTAATCTTTTTTGGTTGGAATATCAACTATGTATTATATTTTTGTGGAGAGTTCATACTTGTAGATTAAAAATTATACTATTTGGTTATGGCTTAACTATTTTGTTGAAAACCTAATTTTTTTTTTGAAAATTCAACACTTTTGTTAAATATTTAACTATTTAGTTGAAAATGCAACTGTTTTTGGTTGAAGTTGAATCTCTTTTTAATAAAAATTCGACCATTTGGTTGATAGTCCAAGTATTCGTTTAAAAATTCAATTATTTTGTTTACAGATTAATTGTTTTGTTAAATATGTGTCCTTTCAGATTGAAATCTCATTTTTTATGGTTGAAATAAGTAAATAATTTTTTTTATTCTATTTATAAAAGATTCGATGTTAAAAATGTTACAAGATTAATATGCTATTCTTTGAATATTAATGATCAGGGAAAAGTCAGGGAATTTTAAAAATGAAATTTATTGGTCACGCTGCACGAGTGATGAACTTTGAATTTATTGATTTAAATTAAATTTAAGTTATCTCGTTCATAAAACTGTCTCTTGAATACATTTGATTATAGGAGAGTTTTCTATAATTAAATTCTGAAGTTGAGAGCAGCTTGATTTTTTTGTTGGGAGGATAAGAATACAATATCTTGTAGAAGAAAAAAAAATTTGTAACGACAATAGAAGGAGTAACAAGAGTACCTAGATAAGAATCCGACACAGATTAAGCGGGAAAATGCGGCTTTGGGGGTGATGTTAGTGCACCACTACTTAAATAGTAGTGTAAAATATTTAGGTCAGCTATAGCCAAAGCTCTGGTTCGAACTTCGAGATTAAAAAGCTTCCCCCTACCTGCGTGAAAATCCCACTTTTGAACATCCCAGAAACGTGTTCCAAGCTGCGATCAAACTAAAATCTTGATTAAAGCCTCTTAATCCAATCTCAAACCTTTCCAAATCCCCATTTTATTTTTAGATGTCGCTTTCTCTCTCCAGTTTTATTTTAAACACGGATCCCTCTTTAAAACAGATAAAAAGGTCAGGTTTCGGACTCACGCTACTGTTGATACTTTTTGACACCTTTTTAACGATGCAACTATTTTGCTGCTATTTTCTAAAAAATGACAATAATGCTACAATTTTCTCAAATTGCCCGCTATTGCAACCATTTTTTTCACTTTCCTTTTAAGGTCTTATTTCAACTTCTTCGCTAGATTGGCTAAAATAATAAAAATCTGCCATTTCAGAAATTGAAATTTCAAAATATTTCAAGGTATTTCTAAAAACGTTACGGTATTTCAAAGATTTTAAAGGATTTCATAGGGGGTTTAAAGCATGTAAATGTAAGGCATGTAAAAAGATTTCGAGGGATTTCAGATAATTTCAAATATTTCAAGGGATTCCTAAAAATGTAACGAGATATAAACAGCTTTCAATTCAATTTAAAGGATTTAAAATTTTTTACTGATTTCAGAGATTTAAAAGGATATTTTATATAGGGTTTCAAAACTTATAAAGCATTTTAAAAGATTTAAAATTATTTCAGAGAATTTTAAGGACTACAAAACATTTCAAGTGATATCTAAAAATTTCAATTTGAATTTAAAGGATTTTACCATTTGACGAGACGTACACGATCTAGTGGAGTCTCCAAGCATCCGAAAGGTTTAAAAAACATAATTAGATTTCAAATATGTAGTTTGAAAGATTTTAGGGTATTTTACAAAATTTCAAGAAATTTCAAGATTTTAAAATTTGCAGTGGATTTTGAAAGGGTTTATAAAAGATATCAAAGGATTTAAATGGATTTCACAGAAGTTTCAAATGATTTCGTACAATTGGGAGATTCATAACTTTAAAAGAAAATTAAAAGATTCTATAAGATTCTAAGGAATATCTATAGATTTCAAGAGATTTAAAAAAATAGAAATTTTTCCACTGATTTCATAGGATTTCAACAGAATTCAAGTGCTTTTAATATATTTCTTTGGATTTTCAACGTAATTCACAGATTTCTAGGTAATTTATTAGATTTTATGAGGGTTTACGGGAGTACCAGAGGATTTCAAAGATTTAGTCCATTTTTTAAGGAATTTTTAAGTATATTACAGATTTCAGGATATTTTATTGGCTTTTACTCGATTTTTATGTTATTGCTGGGGGTTTTTACAAAATTAAAGGGATTTCAAAGTATTTTACAGTTTAGGGTATTTTAAAAGATATCAAGGAATTCAACGAAATTAAACAGTGTTTAAATGTTTTGAAAGAGTTTCGGAAGATTTTATAGGATTTTAAAAAGGTACCCAGGATATCAATGATATTTAAAAACTTTCAAGGGATTCGAACGGTTTTCTAGAGAACTTTATGGAATAAATTTAATGAAATTTCAAGGGACATCTAGGTATTGCTAAGGATTGCTACGGATTTCAGAGACAAGGGTTTGCACCATATTTAATGGATTTATAGTATGGTATCGCCAACGGCGATACCACGCTGAAAACACCAGTTCTCGTTAGATCACTGAAGTTAAGCAGTGTTGGGCGCGGTTAGTACTTGGATGGGTGAACGTTCGGGATACTGCGTGCTCTTGGCCTGTCGTGGGTGTGGTGAGCCCACACTTGTAGTTATTTACTACAAGAAACTATCCACCTAGAAACACTACCCGAATCGGGTAGTGTCACGCCTACCCCGAAAGGGAAATGGCTTAATGGTATACATACATAGGATTTCGAAAAAAATCAGAAGATTTCAAGGGATTTAAACAGATTGACGAGTTTTCCAGTAATTTTTAGAGGATCTAAACAGATTTCAGGGTTTGTTAAAGGATTTCAACGGATTTTAAGCTTTGAGGATTTTTTAAAAGACTCGAAAGTATTTCACGCGATTTTATGGAAGATGTATAGTGTACACCAGATTTAAAAAATAGTTGACCCCTCGATTTGATATTTAAAAAACTGCATGACATTATTTAGCTAGTATTTTTTTTAATCGATGTTACTATTGGCACTAGTTTGAATTTATAAAATAAGTCCGAGGTCTAAGGAGTCTTTGAAAAAGAAACTCAACTTCTTGAAATTAAACAGTTTTTAAACACAAACAAACAACTAACAAAATCTGAATTTTTCAGGAGAGCGAAAAAAGCTGATATTCTCAAATTGTCACACTGGCCACAAATTGGAACAGACTATGCTGCAGTTCGCGATTTTTTGTACTAAAAAAGTGAACAAATTCCGAATAAATCGTCCAAGAATTTGGAGGTTAGAATTTTACAGGTTTCGAAAATTGGTTTTCGGTAGCCGTGGAATATCCAATTTTCATTTTTTCACAAAAATAAAAATTTGCTCCCGAGATATGGGGAAGATGAATAATAATAACAAATGTTTGATACAAACATATTAATCTGTTCCGAAAAACTCGGTGTGACGGTATAGCACTGAGATAGACGATCATTCGGTGAAAGGACTATAAAAAAAAGACATTTTTTCCAATAAACGATAATAATTTCAAAAAATATATTGATGAGAAGAAAACAATTATTACTACGCTATAATACTTCGCTAAAATTTTAACTGAAAATTAAATTAAATTTTTTTATTACCACATGTTAAAAAATGAAAATGCCATCAAATCTTGTTATCGCAACACGTGTATTTGATTTTTTAAGAATTTTCATGCAATTAACCCATTTTCGAAAAAATGTTGGATATAAGTTCTATACTGCTATTCTTCAGTTCGTGAACCATGAATCGCAAGATCCTAATTGTTTTTCTGCATTTGATATATATTTTTTCCTAAAATAACTGGAACAATATACCTATAATGACGTCGGGAATATTGTGCGGGCGGAAATTGAATTTACGAGGGATTTTTTCTTTTTTTTTTATTCCTCGCCATTTCAGTGACAGTGCCGCTAATTTGAGACACATTTGGTAAAGTTAAATTCAATAGAGGAAATCACCGAGAATCCAAGAACACCGCTTTTAAATTACATTCATTTTATACGAACAGCCTGTATGGAAATCCTCCAGGAAATAATGTGTTCAAGTGGAAAATTTGCCCTATAAAGAATTAAATTCCGAAAGAAAATAGTTTGCAATTATTGTCAACTCTCAAAACTTTCATCCGAGTTCAAATTGACATTTAATATTTAGATAATAATCTTTCTGAGTAACAATATTTTACGGGGGTGGCCATTGGATCGAGAAACCGGGAATTTTCTGAGACCATAATTAAAAATTTCCAGTCTCAATTGGCAGTTGTTTAATTCGAAACCTTAAAAAGTCGAGAATGTATAAGTCTTCTTTTTAAAATGTGGGTTGAATTCAATATTCAAAGCATCTAACACTGAATACTTTGAAATTGAAATCTACACATTTGTTGGGCTTCAAATTAAAATTTCAACAAATGTCTCATGTATGAATCAAGGCCCAAATAGTTGAAGATCTTTTTAACCATAAGGTTCAAAATTTACAAATATTAATAATCAACATATTTGTAAACTCAATAATTTAAAATTCTAAATTTAAAATTATAGCTGCAAAGATTGAAACCTGTAATAGGTAAACAATTTTGACTTGAAAGCTTTCGACATTCAAGAAATGAATTTTCAATGTTTTTCTTAGTAGGGTTTTCCTTTTTTTCTTAAATTTTGAAATTGAACCCTGCGAGTTTGTATGAATTTATTTTTATTGAAAACTTCAGGGAATGTGCAATTTTCAGTTTGAAGTGATTACTATTGAATGATTTTCAATTTAAAACGGTTTAAACAAAGAAACTTCAAATTGAAAGTGTTCAGAATAATTTAAATTGAAACATACAATATTGTTTGGTTTTAAATGAAGAAACAATTTTTGCATGGAAAGCGTTCAAGTTTGAAAAATCAGTAATCGTTAGATTGGCAAACTTAAAATTGTTGGATTCGAATTTCAATTTTTCAAAAATCGTGCAATTTAAAAATAGAAGCCGTTTAACACTTGAATTATAGGTAAGGCATTAAAAACTCTCCGGCCTAAAATACAAATTCTTGAAAATGTATAAATGAGACAATTATTTCAAATTCCAGTTACTTAATCTTCTTCAATTTCAAATTGAACATCTGAATAGTTGAACAATTTTCATTGTTTCTTTTTGAATCTGTAGAATTTCGATTGTTCTAAACTCTGTTTGTAAAAGTTGTATTAAAAATTTGTCTGTTCGAATGCCTTGAAGTAAAAATATTTCAATTACTGATGGCTTCTACTTTGAAATTGTACAATTTTTAATCTTTTCCTATCGAAGATTGTCTTATTTAGAAAACTGTTTGAATTTGACTAATTATTGTAAATTCTAATTAAGTAAATACATTTTTTTCGTAATGAATTTGCTAATTTTGAAATTCTTTTGTCCAGGATTTCAGGTTTTCAGGATATAGTCTTCCCCCTGTTTCTCTTTTTCCCTTTTTTAAGTCCCATTCTTCCCCTATTCTCGAAAAATTTCCCCTTTTTACCTTTAAATATTTGAAAATATTTAAACAGTTGACAAATATCTAGTCATTTTAAAAAGTAATTAGAAAGGGAACAATTTTTTATTGAAATTTAGAATGTTGACAAAATAAAAAATCGAATATTCCAAGTTGATAAACTGCAAAGTTAAATGTTCTTATTCAAACAATTTAAAGCGTAAGGTTCCAAATTGACCCACTTGAATATATATATACGGAGATGTATATCTTCGTTAATATATTTCTAACCTAAGTATGTATATCCATTTTTTTAAATAACCAACAAAATTATAATTTTTCAGGAGAGCCAAAAAACATTCTGTAAAATCGAAATCACCCTTCAAAGATAAGACAGAAGTCTACTTCCGAGATGACGTGCTGCTGATTTAGGCACGAAAAATTTGATTAGAACAGTTTTTCATTTTCGAGAAAATAGATGTGTCAGCTGACAATATCAAAGTGACACACTAACCACAAATTGGAACAGGCTATGTTCCGGATTGTGCTCAAAAATGTAATCTTTAGTTTGAATAAAAAATAAAAACTTACTCCCGAAATATTGAGTTTCAGAATGAGGGTTGAAAAGTTTTCATCTAAAGAAGTTAGCCAAATCCAAATAAATCGTCTAAGATTTGTTTGGTTACTATTTCACAGGTTTTGAAAATCAGTTTTCGGTGGCGACTGAAAATCGAATAAAAAATGTTTCGCACAAGTAAAAACTTGCTGCCCAGATATGGAGAAGCTAAGTAAGAACAATAAGAAATCTTTAATACAAACAAATTATTCTATTCCGAGGAAATCAACATTTAGTGTGGTGGAATCGCATTGACGATTATTATCGGTGAAAGGATTATAAAAAGAATTTCTTGTTTTAATAAACGTTAATAATTTCAAGAAATATCGTGAAGGGAAGAAAAAAATTATAATACGCAAAAATACTACGCTCAAATTCTTACTAAAATTTTAATTAATTGTTTTATATTACTATATTAAAAAATGTAAAAATTAATGTATAATCTTTCGGTTGGACTTTTTATATCCCCATGAATGGTTTTCGATCGACCTAAATATGTATATCCAATTTTTAAAATTAAATTCTTTAATCAGCCGAAATAATTTAAAAAATCGTTTGACAATATGTATTTGAAATATAAATTTTATTTATACAGAAAGATATTTTTTTCTTTTCTACATATAAAAATTAGTATTTCAATCTTTTCCCTTTTTCGTAAAAGAATGAACTTATTTCCTCTTTTTTTAAGTTTCATTTGAGCTGTGCTAACTTTTTTTTAATATATCAAATTAGTTATTTTTGAAGCCTAGAATTTGCAAATTTAAATGCCTGGGGAAATGTTTAAAAATCGGGAAATACCCGGAAATGACCGGGAATTATTTTCTGAATCTTGTGAGTTTCCGGGCCAGTTATGAATCTGCTAAATGAATAATGCAAACTTATCAAACACATTGAATTTGAAGGCGATATAATTTGTCTTCTTTGTCGAAAATCTATATCCTAAAAAGGCATATTTTCTGAGATTTAAGTTGATTAAAAAATAAGGTCATAGAAGTCGAGCGAAATCTGACATTCTTGATTTGTTGGTTAGTGGCATAAAGAGTGATGTCTTAAAGCGAAGAGTGAATGCCCTCCATTCATATGTAGCTATATCGCGAAGTTACTACGTGTGTACCTGATGATACTTGTACATACTATATAAGAGCAATCACGTTAATCACTCACAAGTGGCATTGCTCTCGAGGAACGCCTAGTCTTAAATCCTTTAGGTGAACTCGTTTCTCTCAAGTCCGATGACCCATTCCCTCTTTTCTATTTATTTATATTTACAGGGCTGCCACATAGTCACTTAAGTCATTTTTAATCCCTCTTTTTTCTCAAATCACTTTTTAGTCACTTTTTTAAGATGAAGTAACTACAGGCACTTTTTAAAATAAAAAGATCCTTTTAGGCACTTTGTTTAATAAATTGAAAAAGATAACTCAAGCACTTATGAATTGTATTCTAGGTGGATCTTTTTTGGATTTTTACTTTTTTTTCAATCGCTCTGAAGTTTTTAAAATCCATCTTAATCTGTGCACTCCCATTTATCTGAATTGAATAGAAATTTTTGGATTCAAAGGTTTTGTTCTTTTCACTTGAATTATTTTTTGTTTATCTTGATGTCCTATCAATTTCATCGGATTCTCTTGAATTTTTTTAAAAGCACTTCATTTTTACTTAAATCAGTGCCATATTTTGGATTTTTGTAACTTTATTTGAATTCATTTAGAATTCATCCTGAATTCTTATTGATTTATCCTGAATATTTTTGTATCCTTTGAAATTCTCTTGAATTTCTTTAAGTTACCCTGAATTTTTTAGTTCATTTGAATTCTTCTAAATTAATTTAATTCTACTCTATTCACTTTTTTTTTTAGCTTTTTTCAATTAATCCTGGAATCTTTTAGACTCACCTTGAATTCTTGGGGATTTCATCAAATTCTTCTGAATTCGCCTGCATTTTATCTCTGTTCATTCCAAATTTAACGAATTCAAAGAAATTTCTAAATATTTATGAATTATTTTCAATTTACTTGATTTTTTGTTTAGTTCAACTTGAATTTTTATGAATTTCACCTAATACTACTAATTTCTCTAAATTCACTCGAATTTTAGTTAATTCGTTGGTTTTTAATTAAAAAAATTAATTCACTTAATTTTTGTCGAATTCAGTGGAATATTGTGAATTCTTTCAACTCATTTGAATTCACTTGGAATTCACTCTGCATTCTTTAAAAAAGTTTTCAATTCTTTGGAATTTTTTTAATGTTTTTAACTGTCGCTGAATTCAATTAAATTTGTCTAAATTCTCTCAATTCTACTCCCTTTTATTTCATTTCCCTTACATTTTTCTAAGTTCGCTCAGATTTTATTTAATTCGTTGTTTTTTTACATTTTTTCAATTCATTTAAATTTTGAATTCGTCCTGAACTCTGTTCACTTCCATATTACTCAATTCGATGAACATTTTTTTATTTAAAAAATTTTGTTGAATTATATTCTTCCAAATTCTGGGTTAGAAATTAGTCACTTTTTTGGTTTAAATAGGTCACTTTTTTAGTTTTTTCAAGTAAATTAGGCTGTTTTAATGCTTACAAAATTAATTAAATTTTGTTTTACAAATTATTTCAATAATTATCTACAATTTATCTCCATAAATTTCAATTAGTAAGAAGTTACTTATGAATTAGTGCCAACTCTATTACTAATTCCTTCACAAAGTATTTTTACTATGTAATAATTTTTAGTAGAAAATTACTAGTTCACTTAAATTTCATAATTTTTTGTGTAATTTCAGTAGTAATTTTTTGCTAGTCCAGATTTAGGGAGTAAAAATTAATTATAATTGATAGTTAACATTAAGTATATTCAATTTTATTTTTAGTGTACATCATTTGTTCAGAAGAAAAGTTGTAAATACCATTTAAACAATTGGTGACGACCTTTCTATTTTAAAAATAGCGTGTCACTTTTACGCATGCGCATTGCTCTCTAATCATGGGCGCCCTCGGCGCCATTTGTAACTTTCCGGGCTTTCCGGTGTCAAACGCCACGTGCTTTTCGGTTGGGTTATGTATCCACGATAAAAATGTTAAAAAATCCATAATATTTAAAGAAATTACCATTAAACAATGGTAGAAATTTGATATTTTAGTGCCAGTGATCAAGTTGAGTGTGGAATAAATCAAATTTACAATCTACAAGTTGTGTAACTTCTGACTGTAAGTATTTGACTTTCTCATATTCTGTATGATGTTGATATTTAATTAATGTTGATTAATGTTGCACTTTCTGTACGAAGTTTTATATTCATTTCATTTTAGATCAAGTAATCGCAATCTATATTTTTTCATTTCAAATCGTATAATTATCAGCTTAAAGCGTTGAAAGCAAAAATTCGATGTATAGGTTATGTTTACTTATTGTTATTGTAATTCTTTCAATGCTGAATATTTTGCTTGTTTATTTTGTACATTTTTCAATTCTTAAAATGTTTAAAGAATAATATCCATACACGATATTTTTTTCCAGATTTTTTATTTTAAGGCTACAAAATAAATCATTATTGAAAAAAATTGTGGAAAGATTGATTTTACATTTTTTTAGACTTTGGAGCATGTTACAGATTATACATTTTATACAATAATATTCGCTTAAAAATACACAGTTTGTTTAGAATTGGAAATTCTTGAAATCAAACAAGTTCTAATACATGTTTTGCATAGTTTCAAATGTAAATCGTCCAAAAACAAACATTTTCACATTCAAATATTCAACAGTTGCAATTTAAAATTGTGCGAAATAAATTGCACAATTTCCAGTGAAGAGAGTTACCTTTAAAATTTGAACATCTTTAAATTGTACACGTATAATTCAATAATTTTAGATTGAAACTTTCAAAATTGCAAACTTGGACAATTAGGAATTTTAAATCCTTGACAAGTGTATTAAAAAATATTGCTTTTAATTGAAGTATTTACAGCAATAATGGAATTAAGTTTCATTTCTGCTACTGAAAATTTCATTATTACATTTTTGACCAAAATAATTTCAAATCGAGCAGGCCAAAATATTTATTTTACAAAGTGATGCGTATTTGAATTTAAAAATTTTGAAACGCGGATAATAAAAAAATTTTGTATAATTTTGCTAAAAGTGTGATATTTTTAATCTAAGACTGAAATTTATCTCTTTCTCCCTGATTCTGCTCGAATTTCTTGTCCTCTTTCGAAATCCGTTGGAAAATTTGAATAGAGTTCAAAATTGACAAAATAGCAGCGACTTTTTTGAAAATATTCAAAGTCACCTTAGTCAAAAACCCCAATGTTTTTATTTCTCTTGATTATTTTTCTAGATTCCATAGGCGGACCAGTGCCTGAGCCTTTGAAGGAAGAGATAATTTTTTTTCCTTTTGATAAATGAAAATTCCCTTTTTTTAGACACAAGACCTAGAAAAAAGTCTTGACACTCTCTTCCATCTCGCGTTATTTTCGAGATTTTTGCGAAAATATGTATAATATCCTTTAAACAAATTTTTTCTCAACAGTACAATTTTATGGTATCGTAAAAAACAAAGAACAACAACTTTTACTTCTAACTTTTTCCTTTGTAGTCGGAACTTTTGACATAATCGATACTTTTAATTTTTTCTAACTTCATTATTCTCCAACACGGTATAAAAACTACTAAATTAAGTCTTTTTGCTTCCTCATAGAAGAAGCTTTGTAATGGTGACATTTTTCAAATTTTTTAAATTCATTTAATTGAACCCTCCCTAATTTAAAAATGTCTAATACAATGTTCTAAGCAATTGTCCGGATGTGTGTGTTCAAACAGAAAAACTTCTTTCATCGACATAATTTAAAGTTGATGCATGAATAGAAAAGACTTTTTGATCATAAATTTTCAAATAGAGTAATATTATGACAAGTTTTGTGAAGAAATCGTAAAGCTGGGAAAGGGATAGGGTGCGACAGAACTTTTCCTTTCCCTTTTCCAGCTCAAAAAATTATTATTTCGAACCCAAGATTTGATTTGTCTGATTTGTCTTGTTATTTAAAACATTTTTGTATGAGTCTGTAATTTTTCATTTTTGGTAAATTTCTATTTTTAAATTGAGCAAAATGAAGACTTCGGTTTGCCTATTATTGAAAAAAATAACTAATGCTTCCTCTATGAGGAAGCAAATACATATATACATATATACATATATTTGCAAAAAATTGGAAAATGACGCGATATAAATAAGGAAATAGAAGTATGGAAACAGTTTTGTTTCTTTGGTTTTGTTCTTATCTTGTGTCGATTTGAAAAAAGATGTGAATTTTTGTTTTTCATGTAAAAAATATCCTTTCTCCAAGGCTCAGGTACAGAGAAGTCTGACATGGAATATCCTCTTTACATTAGGATGAATCTTTAAAAAAATGAAGAGAAAAAAAATGGCTGCGTGTTTGAGTAAATTGACTGTAAATATTTTCTGAAGAAATGCCGCACATTTTGTCAATTTTCAACTATTTTAAAATTGTCATTGCGAAAGAGTACAAGCAATTTTATGAGACTCAGATAGAAAAAGGTAAATATCTATATTAGATCAAAAACATCACATTTATTTAAAAAATTTGACCATTTTTTGATAATCCGCATTTTCAGTTTTTTAAATTCAAATACTCATAACTTTGTGAACACATTTTTTTCCGTTAATCGGTAAGATACGTGTCGTTTTAGTCCTGTTGTAAAACAATTTATTTGGACTGCATGGATTGCCTGTCCGATTTGAAATGAATTCGGTCTTTTGTTAAATTTAGACAATCCAACCTAATTTTGTAGACAAATTTCATTTCATACGAATCCTTCGTCTATTTTTCAGAACAGCAATACTTGTCGAGAGCTTCGGCACTTTACTGAAAATTGAGGCCTCCACCTGTAGGCAAATAGAAAATGGCACTCTCCATAAAATTCATTCAACTTCTCCAGAATAAAGAAGAGCCAAGATCAAAACGTTCGAAACTTTCGGAAAGCAATATAAATTCCATCAGTGATTGGGACAAGGACCTAACTAATCGTTGGACATCAAACGCTTGCGCAGACTGTAACAACCAAGAATGCATATTGCAACACATCTTGGCACTCGAGAATCTCCAATCGAAAAGTAGAACAACCTACGAAGTCAAAGAATTTGTCGTCAAGTCTTTTGCAGACCTCCTAAGTAATTTGTCTTCAACGAATAATGCTCTAAAAAACGAAACCGCAGACTTCTTCGAACAAACTTTTCACGGCTGCAATTGCATTCTATCAAACATTGAAATGCAGCAGTATTTTAAAAGCGATCTAGAAAAACTCAATTTATTGATCAAATCTTTTTTAGATTTTGAATCTCTGACTCTCAAAACTTCCAATCCGGTTATTAAAACAATGGCTCAAAATTATTTCTCTATCGTCCTGGATTATTATCTTCAAATTTATAAACAATTCTCGGACAAGGAACTCTTTGCAATGTACTTTTTAAAAAACATTCTCCTCCCTTTTTGCAACTTAACAAAGTCGACAAAAATTGATTCCGAGTTGCAAAGATGCATTCAAACTTTATTATTTGCTAAAATCTTCTACCCGCAATACAAAAAGTTCACTCCCGAAAGTGAAGGAATTCCAGCAACTCTTTTTTCCACTTTAAAGGAAATGGCAGATGGAGATACAAAAATCAGTTTCACGATTTTCGAAGTCGTTCTTCGTGTCGCTGTCAAATCTTACGAATCGGATGTTAAAGTAGTGGATTTAATATTCAGAAATATGGTCCAAAGCTCAAATCGTGACAAAAATATTTTTAAAAAACTTCTCGATTGTTTAACCGGAGTTAATTTAAACATGGAAAACAAAATCGAGGACCTTATGTTGTCGGAATTTCTAAAAAGCTGTGTTGATAAAATTCTTTTAAAAGAAACTTTGGATTGTCTCGATTACGAAATAATGGCAGGAATCATAAATATAAATCCCTTTATATTGGAGAATAATTTTGTAGAAGTTTTGATAAAAATCCTCCCAAAAAATTCTGAGATCGATGAATCATCTTACTCTCAGTTTTTCATGGCGATTTTAAATGCTAGCATTTGTCTTCGACGTGAACATAAATTAATTCTACAATTATTGATGGCTACTAGAGAAATGCTGACGAAAAATTCTGGTATAAAATCTGAAACTGAAATTTTCGTTCCATTGCCTCAAGAATTTTTAGCCAAATTTATGGCGTCGATTAGTAACATTACTATTTCACAAACCACGACAATTCTCAGGTCTTTGACATTTCATTTGGAACTTTGCTGTGTCGATATTTCACTTCCAGCTTATTCGAAATCTGCTTCTTTAATATTGGAAGTAATTGTTGGATTGATCATTCCATTTATGAAGGGAATTAAAATATTCGACTCTGTGAGGAACATAAATGCCCAAAAGAAGTTTTGTCGTGCTCTCGTTAAACTTGGAAGAAGTTTTTCTTCCATGACTGAAAGAATTTTGAAAATCGATTGCAATAAAAGAGTTCTTTTCACTTTTGTGAAAGCTTGTCAAGCCTGGAATGATCTCTGCAATCTAATATCACATTATATTTCTAATTTGGCTTCAGATGAACTATCCTCTTTCTTTTCGACTAAAAAATGGTTGAAATTAGTCGACAAAATCGAGAGACTTGAAGAAAATTCTGAAGAAGTAAGATTAGAATTTTCAGAGGCCTTGTTAATTAATTTAACCAAAGAAGATAAATTGATCCAATCCGTAAATTGTCGATCGCCTCTCTGGATTTCTGTTGCACGCAATAATCCAAGTGTAATTTCAAATTTAAGTGGTCAACAGTTATCGGAAATTGCAGAAACTATAGTCCCGCAATTAACTACCGATTTTTCTAATCAATATGAACAGTGGAGTAAAAGCAAAACGAACGTTAAATTCGTTTCTGCTATCGTTAATCAAGTTATCATCAATAGCGAAAGTAATATTAAATCGGACGCGACAAAACATCTTCTGGGTAAAATTGTTCGCGACTTTAATTGGAAGAAAGTTATCTCGAAAATTAAAAAAGGGAGTTTATTGGGAAACGAGTTAGAGTTTACAAAAAATAGCAAAACAAAGGATTCCAAAATGATAAAAGAGTATATTAATCTTCTCTCTTCTATGAATTTGTCACATTTGAATCACGATATTAGGATGGTTTTATTTATTTTGATATCTGCTATCAGTCTGGAATTTTGTCAGGAAATATCTGAAAAATGCAACGAAATATTGCTGGATCTTCTTCAAGAAAATGATCTTGACATTTTCCAATTTCCGAACCAACAATTTTTAGTTTATCTGAACTCTTTCCCAAAAGAAGTTTTGACACAAGTTTTCGACTTGCCTCTCAAAAACGAGTCTTTTCATTCTTTGATCAACTTCCTTGGTTCGAATGAAATTAAGACTGAAATGATGACCGTTTTCCTGAATTCTGTTCAGAGACTAAAGCGGCACAGAAACTCTGAAGAGATTAAAAAATTAAGGACCTTGATTGAAAAATGGAATAATCAACCTGCCACAGAAAAGTACAGTACTGTTAGTTTAGTGAGCTTGACTTTCACTTTGAAAGATGCAGTTGCTGATAAAAAATTTAGTGACGAATTGAAAGAGACTACAAACCGAACTCTGCTCGATATTTTTAAAAATTCTGATAAGAAATCTAAAATTAGTGAAGAGTGCTTGCAACTATTGGAACTTGTCTTGAGAAATCGATCGCTTTTAGGAATTGCAAACGAAACTCTAAATTTGATATCGACAGCAATTTTGCACAATCCAAGTGAAACAGTTCTTCGACCCTTTTTAGAAACTCTAAGTTCCGAAGAATTTAACTTATTTGTAAAATCTTTACAGAAACAAACGACTTTTGCCTTGAGAGAAGACAACGAAAGTATATTAAAAAATAGTCTTTTAATTTGGGACTATATTATCAAAATCGAACTCGCAGAAGCTCGTAATAAGCTTCGTTTAACAGCGATCAATAATTTATTTTACACGGTAGAAAGAGCGTTGATTTCCGAGAAACATTGGTTGTGTTTGTTAAAATTATTCCAGACGATTGTAAGCTCCAAGCTTATTCAAATCTCCGATCAAAATATTGATTTGATTCTCCTTTCTTGTATGAAATGTGTGAAACGAGTGGGTCTTTCTGCTTGCCGCGATATTTTGGCATTGTATACTTCAGTCGTCAAATTAAGGACAAATTTCGTGGAGAACAAATTGTCGCTGTTGGTTCTCCTGAACAGGGAAATAATTAAGGTCTTGAGTGACGAGGGGAAAAAATTGGGTAACGCGAACGATCTATATCAACTCGAATGCTTGGTTCCTGATCTTGAGAAATTTGTCATTTCACTGAAAAAAATAGGGGGAAATGTCTCCGAAGTTTTCCCTTACTTGTTGACTGATTTGGTCGAGTGGTATTCTTATCATCTGCTGCCAAAGAATTTGAGGAATTCTTTGGAAATTATTGTACAACATCTTTTGAAGCATTGCGAGCATGAGACGATTGAATTTATAAATCGAACTTTGCCATTAGCTACGCAAAAAATATTTAAGGAACTTGTGGCGACACATAGGAGATATTATAAGTTTACAGGTAAAATTTAGAATTAAGAGATTAATTAATTTTATAAGGAAAATTGAGAATAAAATTAATTTTTTTACCAAGTTTAGTTTTTTATTTCATTACTTTTACGTCTTGCGAATTTTAAAAGTAGGTCAAAAGTTATAAGGCGAATGTGCCTTGAGAGTTCGGAGTTAATCATACTTTGTATTTTATTGGTTTATTTAATCCCTGAAAAGTCAATAGGTTTAGCATTTTATTAATTCTGTTCGTATTTTTCTTAGTGGGAAATAATTTTAGAAACTCGAAAACCCTGTACTTTTTTGGACTAATTTTGAAATTTTAAATATTTTTATTCATACTTCGTCAAAGAATGGTGTGGATAATAAATTTTGCAATCTTTTAAATTCGATGAGTCTAAATTTTAAATGAACAGAAAGCTTCCACTGGAGACATTTTCTATCAAGTTTAAAGGTGATATGAGTATCGAAAAGCAATATGTTTGATTAAAAAATTAGAAAGGTTTTTTGTTATGTTAAAGTAACTTTTAGAAAACATTTTTGTATTTGAGAACAAAATTACTTGTAGGAGTTCATAAAAAATTAATAAAATCGTGTCAATTTGTTTGCCAAGTTTTGTACTTTCTATCGATCATACTTGCGTTAAATGAGGCAAATATTAAAATAGCTTCCTTCGTATAAAGTGGGCCTTTGCAAATCGATATTAAAGTGTTGTGTATAATTTGATTTCTTTCAAGATTTTTGCACAAACCAACGCTAATCAGAATCTTTTAATCATTAGTAAAGATAAATTATTTTTAAATTTATCTTTTATAAAATTGATTTATAATTAGGATAAGGAAATTTTCTCAATAGAAAAAGAGTCTGATCAACTTCTTTTTATTTAAAAAATATATATTCTATTTCTGAACTCGTTAGAAAGTTTAAAATTAGACAATCGTAACTCAAGAGTCAAGTTTAGACTTTTTCACGTATGTTTATAACCGAGGAATTTATGCCGAAAGTCTATTCGTATGGTCCAAAAATATTGCAATGCCCCTGTAATCGGTCAGCCACCTCTGTGGATATATTCGAAGCTTTAAAGCTCCCTCGTATTTGTTTTCCAAAAGTTTGTATCTACTGTCCATTTAATTTAATTTATGACAGTGGATAGTATTACGGAATTTACCGTAAAAATAACCGGTCAAGTTTAGCGCCAGGGCTAGTATCACTGAATTTTCCGTGACGTTAGCCCTGAAAGAGCTAGAAAATTGGTTAGTCTTACGGAATTATTTGTCAAGGAATTTTTTATTTTATACGTTATGAGATTTTTTGGTTCTTAACATTTATTTAGAAACTGTAGTTTAGTAGAAATATATTTTATACTAATTCAAGTCTCAGATTGAAACATTATAAATTAGAGTATTAGACAATTTACAAGTAAGGATTTTAAATACCTGGAAAACCCTCGAAATGTCAGGGAATTTTTTCAAAATCAAGGAATGTTTTCAAGAGCATGATTATTTTTTTTTAATTGTAAATAAAATTGAATAACAATGACTTTTCATTTGTAAACGTAACTTTTTATTACTGTATTTAACTATTTTGTTTAAAATTCTTTTTCTTTTAAATAAATGTTTTTTAACTGAAAATATAACTATTCTATTTTTTATTAAAACTGGATCGTTTTTAATTCAACTTTTTTGGAATGAAAATTTAATTACTTAGTTGAAAGTTAAATTCTTTTGTTAGAAATGTAATTTTTTCGGTTGAAGATTCATGTTAAATAAAAATTCATCTCTTTGGTTGAAAAGTGAGATATTTTGTTGAAAATTTGTTTTTTTCTTTGAATGAAAATTAATTTTTTTACTGAAAATGTACCTACTATTCCAATGGAATATTCCATCATTTTAGTTGAAAATTCATCTGTTTGGTTGAATATTAATTTTTGTAACTAAAAATTTAACTATTCAATTTTTGCTTTAAAAATTATCTTTTTGTATTGAAAATTCGTCTTTTTTGTATAAATTAATCTTTTTGGTTAAAAGTTCATATTTTTCGTTAAAAATTCATTTATTCTAGCTGTTCATCATGTTAGTTGGTTTAAAATGGTTGAGAATTATTTAAAAATTCGTCTTTTTTGATAGAAATTGATCTTCTTGGTAGAAAATTCATCTTTTAGATTCGAAATTCAACTATCTCAGTTGAAGATTCATCATTTGAGTTAAAAATTAATCAGTTTGGTTGAAAATGATTATTTTTGTAACTTTAAATTCATTAATTACATTTTGAGTTGAACATTCAACTATTTCGTTGAAGATTCATGTATTTTGTTAAAAAATCACCTTTTTTGTAGAAAATCGTCTTATTTAGTAAAAAATTAATTTTCTTTTAAATTAATCTTCTTGTTTGAAAATTCATCTTTTTGGTGGAAAATTCAAATATTCCAGTTAAGTATTCATAATTTTAGTTGAAAATTCATCTTTTTGGTTGAAAATAAAACTACTTGATTGAAGTTTAAACACTTTTGTTAGAAATTTATCTTTTTGGTTTAAAATTCATCTATTACAGTTGAAAATTCATAATTTTTAGTTTAATATTCATCACTTTCGTTGAAATTTTTGTGTGTGGGAAAATAATTTTTTTAACTGAAAATTTAACCATTCCATTTTTGATTGAAGACTGTTCTCTTTTAGTTAAAAATTCAACTATTTTTTCGAAAATGCATGTATTTAGTTGAAAATTCGTCTTTTTTATAGAAAATTAATCTTTTTGATTGGAAATTCATCGAACTTCTGAAAAATACAATATTTTTACATAAAAAATTAGGCATTTGAAGCAGTTTAAATTGAATTTAATATAGTGTCCACATTAATTTTATTATAATTTTGTATCGCTTCTATTTTCAGGGATATCGGGAAATGATCGGAAATTTTGTTATTGTCCAAATTTTTAATCTTTTTTATTTAAAACCCTTTTTTAATGGTTTAGAAATTAAAAAGAAATTTAATAATAATTTTCAAATTTGTTGGGGTGCATTAGTTAATATTTTCAAGATTACAGTTTCAAAAAGTTTTATCAGCCCAGATATTCAATAAAGGAATGACCGGCTTAATTTCAAATCAGAAAGGCCTTAGTCTTTTCAAGTCACAGAATCAAAAAATGCAGTTTTTTAATTCGGATATTTTTTCGACATAATTTATCTAATCAAATTTTCTTTTCAGATTCTGGTGAAATTTGTTTTCCAATTTTGAAGGCTTCTAATTTGAATTTACTAGAAATCTGAAAGTTAGTCCTTTGAAATTCTACTATTTTCAATGAGTTATTTTTTAATACTATCTTCTGGTTTTGAAAGCCTTGAAAAGTTGAAATTCAATTCTACAGGGATGTCCGGGAAAATTGTGTAAATCCCGAAAATGTTTTTCTGAGTTTCTGAGAGAGTTTTTGCTTTGAAACATAGTTTTCCATTTTGATGATCAAAATGTGGAGTCGCGGAAAAGTGGGAGAAAATTTCGAGGACGTGTAAGTACGTCCGTATGTACAAATGCTGGACTTGAATTGAAAGCACAGGTAAAAGGAGGATGACATAGTTGGCTCCATTTCAGATGGGGCGAGTGACTTCTCGAGTATCGGATTTTGAAACGAGAGGTGTCAAGAGATTCCTTTGAAAACTCGTAATCCGATCCGAAGAAACTCATTCGACTTTTCTTCAGGAACGGGAATTAAATGTCTTTCACCCGTTTCTTATATCGAGGATGTTGCTTCTTCGATTCGAAAATAGCAGGGCTCGGAACGGGTTACACTTTTTAGTAACTTAGTTACTTTTTTGATCCGCGGTTACGAAAAAGTTACCTATTCTATGAAAAGGTTACTTTTTGTTACATTTTCACCCCGAAATAACGAAATAAATTGTTTCATTAATCGTATTATTTAAAAACTTGTAAAAAATGTAAAAATTCAAATTTGTTCAGTATTATAAATTTGGCACTTAAGAGCCGGGAAATTTAGTGAATAACAATAAAATAATAATTAGTTTGTATGTAAAATGTATAAAAAGGGATATAAATTGAATTATTATGAATCCTGATACAAATTGCAATTTAGCTGAAATTGCTAGTTTTTAATTTAAAATTGAAATTTTTTTTTCGTTGAATTACCGTACTATGTATTATATTCTTCGATGCGAATTGATCTTCTCTGTTTGAAATTCGGTTAAAAGTTGAACAATTCTTGTTAAAACTTCATTTTGTTGTTGAAAATTAATAATTTTAGCTGAACATTCGTCTTTTTTGGTAGATAATTATTCATTTTGATGAAAATCACCATTTTGTTCAAAAATACATTATTTTATTTGAAAATTAATATTTTTGATTAGAAGTGTACTTGTTTTGTTAAGAATTTGTCTTTTTCGGTTAAAGATTCCCCTGTTTCCGTAGAAAATGCAACTATTTGTTTGCAGGTAACTATTTTGTCGAACGTTCATTTTTACTGGTTGAAAATTAAAGTGTTTGCCAAAAGTTGGTCTTTTTGGCTTTAAAGCTCAACATTTTGGCGGCACAATAACCTATTTTGTTGAAAAATTGTCCTTTTTGAATGAATTTTACTATTTTTCATATTAAATTGAAATCTTTTTTTGTTATTATATTAACTACTACATTTCTCGTCAACAATTAATCTTTTTTTAGTGAGAAAAATTGAACCATTTTGTTAAAACTTGAACTACTCTCTTAAACATACATTTTTTTTATTGAAAATTCATAATTTTGGTGGAAACTTCGTCTTTTTTGGTAAAAAATACTATTTTTTGAAGCTTAAGCAGTTCCTCTTAACTTCATCCACATTCACTCCAATTTTACTGAAGTTAATGGAAAATCGAATTCTTTTCTACTCTTTTAAATTCAAAAGAAAATTAGTCACATTATTATGGCACAATAGTCACTTTGAGTCGCTTTTTGGGCGAGTAATGAGTTACTTTTGATATCACTTTCAGTTTAAATAAGTGACCTTTTTCACTCTTTACAAATAAATTATACAAATTACATATTGATAATTTCTTTATTCTCTATGTTAATAATTTTGCAAGATTAGAACCTTGGTCTTTAAATATTATTGGTCAGGGAAAATGAAAAATGAGTCAGGGAAAAGTCAC
Organism: Andricus quercusramuli; assembly: GCA_932178445.1. Lineage (NCBI taxonomy): Eukaryota > Metazoa > Arthropoda > Insecta > Hymenoptera > Cynipidae > Andricus > Andricus quercusramuli. Next base: position 295,431 of record CAKNXH010000167.1, on the reverse strand, counting down.
GGAATTTTGAAAATATATTTAAAATATACTAAATTCAGTATCTTGAAATTTGGATTTGCAAATACTTCATAAATCATTAATAATCTAAATATTTATAAGAGATTGAATTACAAATCTGAAACGGAATGATTTACCTAAATTCTAGAGAATAGAGTCCAGTGTAAAGCGGAATGGTCAGAATGTTAATCATTTAATAAGACATAATCGCCTAATGGGACTCGCATTCAACTATGAAGTCGTACACATTGATAGATGACCTCAAAAATACTAATGTCGCGATATTACGAAAGATGGCTTACATTCTCCTCTTATTCTTCTCCATTTTTGCAATAACAATATTTTGTTTTTTATTTAGCATCAAATTCAATTTTATCCTAAAAAATCTCTGGATTTGATTTCTAAATCTCTGAATATAATATTTAAAAAGAATTCGTAATATATTTTCTTGTTTCGTATAATATTAAATTTTTCTTGTAAAGATTATCGGGGATTACTGTGGAGTACTTATATGGGCGAAAATACAAAATTTGGAATTATGCGATTTTGAATTGAATCGAGAAAAAGTATTTTTCAGATCAATATAAAACATCTTTTTCTATTAATATTAATTTAAACAAGTGTAAAAATAATTATATAGGAAGTCAGTAAATACGCTCTTATTTTATAATTTTTTATATTTGATGCCAATCTTTCTTAATCCCTAACCATTTGCCATTTCTTTGTAGTATAATTATTTAAACAAATATTTACCAGAAACAAATTCTTATTTTATTGATATTTTGCTCTCTTAGTTTGTATGTAATATTTACCGAAACCGATTGGGATTTAATATTATTTCGAAAATTTCAACACACTTATAAGAATTTAAAAAGATTTTATGGGCTTGCATATAAATTCCAAAACAGACAGTTATTTAAAGTGCATTTTATAGAAATTCCGTGACTTTTGCAAGATATTTTTCAAAATCCCTGACTTTTCCCTTATTTTTCCTGACAAATAAAATTCCTTGACTTTTCCCTGATTTTCAGACTTTCCCTTGCCCATGGTCTCCTTGTACATAGAAAAAAAAAGAATCAATTATATTTCAAATGAGTTTTGAAAAAATAGATTTAGGAGCATTTTTTCCGAGGGTTCACAACTCGACCGATGGAGTGTACACTGACGTCAAGTGATTTCAGTGACTTAATGTGAATGCAAGTGACTTCACGCCAATGACTTTAGCCAAGGTGTACACCTGACTTCACGAGTTGTTAACCCCTCGATTTTTTCAGTAATTTAATTTTTATAATATTTTTGTTTTATTTGTTGGTTTCAGGTTGGAATGATAAATGGTAGCAACCAGCGGGATGGTGTATGAGGAGATTGTGGGAGTTCGGGGCAGCTGACCCCAGCCCCCTCGGACGCTCTTTGTTCGCGAGATGCCCCACAATCTAAACACAACTTCTGCCAACTCAGCAAATTCGGGGCCTAACCATCAGGCCTGTCCTCCACCTCAACCTTATCAGCGATTCAGTGGAGATGGATTTCAGCCAGAGGTATTTTTATCTTATATGAAAAACAAGAAAGTTCTCAGTGCTTAAATTACTCCTTTGTTGGGTTCCGTAAGTTTTGACACCCCCGCCCCCTCCCTTTATTACCCAGTTTTTGTCGATTAAATTTTCGTCGTGAATTCATTTTAAATGAAGAAAAAAAACCGTTGAATTCGACCAAAAAAGAAGAATTTTCAACAAAATAGTTGAACCCTCAACCAAAATAGCTTAATTTTCAACCAAACAGTGTCATTTTTACACTGTCATACTCGGGTCCATAAAAAATAACGTAATACGATTTGGGGGGAAAGGGACTTGGTAGAATCTTACTGTTTCTTATGAAATAACAAACTAGTTCAACTTTCAACCAAAATGGATGAATTCTCAATAAACAATGTAATAGTTGAATAGTTGAATCCTCAATCAAAGAAGATTCATTTTCAACCAAAAACTTGCATTTTTAACCAAGAAAGATGACATTTCTACCAGAAGAGATTATGTCTCAAATCAATTTGACGGATTTTCAACAAGAGTTGAATTTTTGACCAGAAAAGATTTTTCAGTAAAAAAATAAAAAATCTTCCATTCAAACTGTTGAATTTTCAAGTCCAAAAGACGAGTGATCTACAAAAAAAATGTAAAAAAACATTAAAAATATAAATTTTTTTCGGTTTCTTACGATACTACCAGGCAGTAACTTTAGACTCTCTAGACTGTCTAGGTCTAGAAGAGTCGTAAAAAAAAAACGAAAAAAGTTTATATTCTTTTTTGTTTCTTAAAATTTTTATTTTTCACTTCCCAGACGTAAAAAAAAACTTGAGCTAAAATCACGTCCATTGTTCATATTTATAACTAATTTTATTTATCATTTTTGGATATCATACAATGGAAAATTGGGAAGTTTAAAAAATATTTCTTGTTAGAGAATTTTGTTGGAAATTTTTCGTTAAGTGTAGAAATAATTGTGGACTAAATAATAAAATTTATGGGGAAAAATACCTTTCAAAAGAAGTACATATTTACATCATTTCGAATATTTTTTTCAATTCTAATATTTTATATAAAATCATTTTTGTTATACTGATCAGATCTAACATAAGATTCCGTGCTACCATCCGCAAACCCAAAATCTGTCGCACTAATGACTAACCCAATTGACTAATCAAATCTGAGAAATATTTTCGAGTCACTAAAGATAAGATGGAAATTTTTAAATAAGACATGAAATTAAATCCACTGTGAATAAGAGAATTTTCACAAAGAATTTTATTTAATGATTTAGTGAAAATAAAGAAACACGTATTTCACAGTTGGATGAACAATTTTTAATCTTGATTTGTTACAATCTGTCGAAGATTACCTGCGAATTCTCAACAGCATTTTTTTTTTCAAAATGCAGTATTTTCTGAACGAGCTTAGATATTCGGTATTTTCTTTTTTTCGTCGTGGTAATTCTTGCTCTTTCAATTAATTAAAAAACAAAAAAAATAGAAAATTGACAAAATGTTGGCTTTTTTTTTAATTCTTGGAAGTGGATTTTCTCAAAAACCCCACTTAAAATTTTTTGTATAGAGATATGGTAATATTCACTACATTTATCCTGAGTTTTGTTCTTAGTAAACCACTGATTATTATTGAAAAAAAATTATTTTTGAAAAATTAAATGTTCACATTTTTCTCGTAAAGAACGAAAGGTACAAAAGAATGTTTAGATAAAAGGTTTCATGTCAGGGAATGTGAGGGAAACCATGACAGTATTAGGTAATTTTCGATAAACTGAAGTTGAAGTTAATTTTATTTTTTTTTTGAAGTCATATTTTTTGGTTGAAAGTTGATTCTTTTTAATTTAAAAGTAAACTATTACATTTTTGATCTAAAATTCATCTCGTTTGATTAAAAATTCTACTATTGGATAGAAAGTCTATTTTTTTTTTTTTTTTTTTTTTTGAAGGTAAACTATTTGGTTAAAAAGTCATCTTTTTAGGTTAAAAATTCAAATGTTTTTTTTTTTTTCGTTTTTCTGGATAGAAATTCCATCGTTTAGGATTGAAACTTTATCTTTAGGTAGAAATTTCACGTTTTATTTTTGAAAATTCATCTTTAATGGTTGAAATTTAATTTTATTGGTTAATTGATCTATTTTGGTTAAAAATTTTGCCATATAGTTAAAAATTTAATTATTTTATAGAAAATTCAACTATTTTCATAGAAAGACATATTTTTGGCCGAAAATTCAACTGTATTGTTGAACATTTATCTTTTTCTAGAAAAATGATCTATTTTGCTTGGAAATTTATTCTTCTTGGTTGAAAATACATCTGTCTTCTAAAAGATTCGTCTCTTTTGGGCTGAAAATGCAACTGATTTCATTGAAGTTTAATCTTTTTTGTTTGAAAATTCGATCATATGGTTAAAGATTCATCTTATTAGGTTGAAAATTCAACTCTTTTGTTGAAAATTATTAATTGTTTGGTTCAAAGTTCAACTGTTTGGTTGAAAATTTATCTTTCTTTGTGGAAAATTCATCTTTTTGGGTTGAAATTTGATATTTTCTGGTTGCAAATTCCACTATATTGTTGAAAATGCAATATATTTTGACTTGAAATCTTAGAAATATGGTACCTACATTAATGTTGTTCAAAATAATGTATTCCTCTAGTTTTTGGAATCCCCCTATTTCTCCTATTTTTAGAGAATTTTGGGCTATGAAGTTTGAATAAGTGACCTTTTATTATCACTCTAGAATGATAATCCAAATAAAAAATCATTCTGACACTATGACCTAGATTTTTCTTGAAATTTTGCCTAATTTTAAATGCAATTGGTCCTATTAATGTTTCATCAGCTTGTCCACTAAACAATATTTTTAATGAAATATTATTTATCTTTGAAAAAATTGATTCTTTTCAAACTCGTTTACCTTTTACAGAAAGAGCCAGTGGAGTTTGAAACCTCTCATCTTCGAGGTGCACCAGCAGAGGTGGAGGCCCTCGTCCTCAACATCAAGGAGGTCGCCCAGCAATTTCTCTACCACTGGAGAACCTTTCCGATCGCCTTACCTCCTCCTCTTTCGACCTGCACCGATGGAGAAGACACCCTGGCTCGGAAAAAACATCACTTGAGGGATTTTTTCGTCGCTCCCAGCTTCGACGAATTGGACGCAGTTGCTGTCGACAACAAAGGAGAGCCTAGAAGACTTACCAACAAGCAGCTAGAAAGCATAAGAGAAAGGGGGTAAGCCTTCGAAAAGAAAAAAGAATCTTCTACATTTCTCTCATTTCCCTAGTCTCATAGAAATTTTGCTTCTGTACTCTCTTAGAGACTCAAATTCATAGAAATAGTTCATAGTTTATCACTGATTTCAATTTCTTATTCATAAATAAGTAGAAAGAGCTCTCAGATAAAGCAACTTGCTCATTTTCTTCCGGTCTTCTCCATTTTACATTTAAAAAGCCAAAATTTCATTTCGTAAATCCAATTTTTTTTTCTGTAAATCCAATTTTTGTTCTACAAATACTATTTCAGGGTGTCTACCTGACTGGGTCATCGGGAAAATCAGGAAATGACCGGGAATGTGATTCAGTGATCAAGGTTTTTCTCTCGAGTGTACTAATATGTAAATTAAATGTAGTTTTATATTTTTTGTTACTCTAATTCTGAGTCGGAACAGGAAATAAATAAAATAAATATAAAAAATTCACTTAATGAGTTACAATCAACCTGAATTGGAACTGGGAATTTTCGAAAAGAATTATAATTCTGAGTTGCGAAATTCAATTTCAGAAAAGAAGTAAAATTTTATGTTTATGACAGGGAACTTTTGTGAAGAATTATAATTTTTACTTCGGGACAGTGAATTTTTATAATGATAAATAATTTGGAGTTTGGGACAGGGAGTTTCAGTAAAGAAATATAGTGTTGACAATATTAGGACAGAGAACTCCCGTAAAAAAATATAATTTTTACTTTTGAACAGGGAATATCGTTACGTTTGACTTTAGAACAGGCAATTTCCGTATAAAACTAGACGTTTTAGTTGGTACAGGGTATTTCAGTAACGAATAATAATCTCAACTTTCAAACAGGGCATGTTCTAAAAGATTTATAATTCTGAGCCGGCACGGAAAGTGAATAAAATAAATATAAAAAACCACTTGAAGGATTACAAATATCCTGAATTAGATCAGGGAATTTTTTTAAAGAATTATAATGTTGACAATATGGGGACATGCAATTCCTGTAAAGAATGATATTTTTGACTCTTGAAACAGGGAATGTTCTAAAGGATTTGTAATTCTGAATTTGGACAGGATATAAATAAAATGAATATAAATAATATCCTTAAAGGTTTACAATTATCCTGCATTGGAACAGGAAATTTTTGGAAAGAATTATAATTCGGACTTTTGAATGAAGAATTTCGTTAGGAATTATAATTCTGACTTTGGGACAGGCAATTTCCGTAAAATTATTATAGAATTTTGAGTTGGTACAGGATTTCAGTAACGAATAATAATTTCGACAATGAAACAGGGAATTTTCTAAAAGATTAATAATTCTAAGTTAGGACAGGGAATGTCCGAAAATAATTGTAATTCTGATTGAGAAGAAGGAAATTTCAAAAAAATCACTATTCCAAGTCAGAATTCATCACAGTTTGAATCATACCTTTTCCGAATTTCGGATTAAGGGGTATACTATATTTCTGAATGATGATAGAACATTTTGTAAATAAATATAATCATTATTCTGAATTTGGATGGACAGTAAATAATTTATTTTCAAAATCCCCTGAAAAATTATAATTTTGACATGAAACGGGGAATTTTGAAGAATAATTTTAATTTATAAAAAAGGAATTCCCAGAAAAGTGAGAAATCGTCAGATTTGAAAAATTCCTAGTTCCAAATGCGAATTTGTTTAAATTTATAATGATTATTTGTGCTACCCATTTCTATTCATGACTGCCCATTTCCAAATTTTTAAAAAGGGAGTTACTATATTTCTAAATTATAATAGAAAATGTAGTTAATAAATATAATTCTGACTTGGAACAGGGAATTTCCGTAAAAAATGATAATTTTCACTTTGGAACAGGGGATTTCCGTAAAGAATTATTATATGACTTGGAACAGATAATTTTTAACATGGAACTGGAAAGTAATTTTAATTCTGATTTACAAAAGAATTAAACAAATAATTCCTGTTTAAGTTGAGAATTATAATTCTTTCACAAAATCTCTGTTCCAAATCAGAATTATAATTCTTGTGACCAAAAATTATCCGACGTTCCAACTCAGAATTAGAATGCTTTTTCAAAATTCCCTATACTAAATCAGAAATCTTTCAATTCTTTTAAAATGTTTAAATCTCTTGAATTCTTTTGAACTTTTTCAAATTGACTGGGAAAAATAAAAAATTGATCGTTAGAAAACCGGGATTTTAAAATCATCCGTCAAGTAGATTCTCTGAATTTGTAGAGTAACGATGTCAATAATATGGCACTGGAAAACGAATCACAAAATCTAAATCTCAGGCAGCTCACTATTGATGTCGTTGTATTTTGTAAACCAAGGATTTATTTGATAGATTCTTTTGTATTTGATCAATCCTTTTATATTTGACAAATCCTTCTCTATTTTCTGAATCCCATTTTCATTTGATAAAAAAGTATCACTTTTCTGTGGAAGTCTTCCGAAAAATTCCTCTTGATTCATCGCCATCTCGATCGCCATCGAACCGTGATTCAGGTCACATGAAAGTCTTTTAAAATCTCTTCTTCGAGAATTCTTGACTGTGAGGCGAGTGTTTATGTCTCTCATGTTCTGTAACGATTTTTCTAAAGCTTGCACAAGGATAAGTATGGAAAACCGAAGAAGCTGAATGTCGTTCAATTGGAGAGCATTCGGAGATGCGGGTACGTCACGCACTCACGACACTCCACATTTACTCATGAGTGACTTAACAAAACTACAAATTTGTGTAAATGTTTACCCACTTCAAAAAGTCGTAATACGCTTCACATCATCATCACAAACGCAGTGTTTACTGTCTGCACATCTCGCTATTTTACTACTCATTAGACAGTGTTGGGAACATTTAATATTTCTAATTAAATGTTAAATAACAAAAATCAAACTAGAAGTGCTGATGTAAAAATTACTAGTGTTGGGCACGTTAACTTTAGGGGCCGTGCATAAATTGCGTAAACATTTTTTTTTAATTTTGAACCGTCTAAATTTTTTTCGTGAATTTATTTAGGGGGTTATTCAAAAATTACGAAGACGATTTGGGGGTGGGGGATTTGGTAAAATCTTACTGTTTCTGATGAATTAACAAAGTAGTTCAACTTTCAACCAAGTTGTCGAACTTTCCACCAAAAAGGATGCATGCTCAACAAACAATGCAATAGTTCATATTTTCACCAAGGAAAGATTTTCATTTCAAATCGAAAACAGTTGAATTGAACCAAAAAAGACAAATTTTCAACAAAATAGTTGAATCCTCAACCAAAGCAGATTCATTTTCAACCAAACACTTGCATTTTTAACCAAAAAAGATTAAATTGCTACTAGAAGAGATGAATTTTCAAATCAGATAGACAAATTTTCAACGAGAGTAGAAATTTCAGCCGAAAAAGATTTTTTGTTCAATAAAGAAAAGAATTTCATCCCAAATGTTGAATTTGCAAGCCAAAAAGACGAGCTTTCTACAAATCAGTTCAAGTTTCAACTAAATGGTTAAATTTTCAAACAAGAAGATTAATTTTCTACCATGGAAACGAATTCTCAACAAAATACATCAACTTATTGATGAAACAAGATTGATTTTGTATCAAAAAAGACGAACTTTGAACAAATTAATACATTTTTAATGGAATAGTTGAATTGCCAACCAATAAGATTCATTTTCTACCAAAAAAGACTAATTTTCAATAAGTTACATAATTTTTTAACCAAATAGTTGAGTTTTTAAACTAAAAAAAAAGCAATATTCAACCAAAACTGCAATAGTTAAATTTTGATTACCAAAAATTAAGGTTCAACAAAAAAAGCGAATTTTCTACAAAACTGTTGAATTGTTACCAAATAGTTGAACTTTCTACTAAACTGTTGAATTTTCCAATCAACAAGATGAGTTTTCTACAACACAGTTGAATTTCTAACCGAAAAATATGAATTTTTAACAAAAAAGTTAATTTCCAACCAAATTGTTAAATTTTCAGTTAAAAAACATAATTTTCACAAAACAAAACAAAACGAATTGTTAACAAAGAAGTTGAATTTTCAACCTTCATAAATACAGTTGAATTTTGAATCGTGAAGATTAATTTTCTATCAAAAAGAGGAATTTTTAACAAAATACATAAATTTCCAGCCAAATAAATGAAGTTTCAACTAAAAAAGATAAATTTTCAACGAAAAATGTAATTATTCATAGTTAATATTTCAACTAGAAATATTTTCATTTTAAATCAAAAACATTTTAATTTTAGACCATTTACATTTTTAATAACAAATGATTTTCTACAACAATAAAAAGAATTTTGAACAAAATACATAAATTATCAAAAAAATTAACGATTTCAAATTCAAAACATTTCCTATTGGTTCAAAAATTATGACGAAGTTGTTATATTTACAGATTTTACCATTGAACAATAATACAAAATAAAGAAATTTCAAAATAAATTCTTTGCTCAGTAACAATTTTTCTGAAAATGTGCAAAAACATGTTTTTTTTCTATTGAGTCATATGCACATATACTAAAAAAAGCTGAATACGTATGTCGAACTTGAAATTTATTCAACTTGAACTCAAGAAACATTTGATCATTTTGCATTTTCGGAAAAAAAAACTTTCATCGTGATTTAGGATTTTTGGGATTTCTTTTTTTTTGTGATTTTGAAACGTTATAAAACCACGACAAAAAATGTTTCCCATGAATAAAAAATACTAACTTGTTTCTTTTGTTTAAGCTGAAGAAATTTCAGTTTCGAATCAATCAAAAAAATATGTCTTTGTACATTTTCAACAAATTTTTAATAAGGCAAACATTTTTTTGAATTAAAACAATTTTTAAAAAAGAACAGAAGATATTAACCGATTAACTGAAACAATTCGATTAATTTTAGCTTTTTTACTTCGCTCTACTGAAGAGTGTAGTTTTAAATTTATATTGAAAGTGTTAAACATGTCAAAATTGTGTATTTAACTAATTTTACTGTTTCTTGGACTTTTTTATATCAATGTGAATGGATTTCCAACGTCCTAAGTATATCTAATTTTTTTAAATTAATTCTTTAATGGCAGAAATCATTGAAAAATCATTAAAAATTATTTAACATGGTGTCCAGTGGTCCTTGAAGTTCTCAAAGTCCTTGAAATGTCCTTAAATTTTATCTGTTCTCAAAAAGTCCTTGAATGTCCATGAATTTTACTTAATGTCCTTGAATTTTTCATATCCTCTTGAATTTGATCTTATTTCACAATGTTATCAGCAACTAACCCAAAAAACCAGGAAGTGTCTTCAAAATTTTCCAAAAATGTCTTTGAAATATTCTAAAAATGTCTTCGAAGTTTTCTGAAAATGTCCTTGAAATCTCCTTGAATGTCCTTGAATTTCGTACGGACCTTTCACTGGACCCCATGTTCAAAAATATAACATTTCTTATAAAAATATTGTGTGTTCTTTTCGACATATAAAAATAAATGTTTAATCTTTCCCCTATTATCCCCTTTTTCGTGAGAAAATAGCCATGATTTATAAAGATTTAACCATTTGTTTAAAATAGGCAAGAAGCGACAGTAACAAAAAATTCAATTAAAAAAAATATTGTTAAAATAATTATTTTTCATAAGACTTTTTCATACAAAATAATGTTTTTTCTTTCATACGGTATGACAATACATAATTCTTAAAATCATAGAAAACTTGACTTGATTTTTGGCATAAAAACTACCTAAAGTTTTTATGTACTTATTTCTAATTTCATTTATAAACTTTAAAAATTTGCAATTATTCATTACTCAACATTATATTTCAAATTTAAAATTTTGGAATTTTCTATGTTTCCAAACAGAAATTATTTCATTTTTCATCAACGTTTCAACTGCTAGAAATAAAAATGTGAAATTTCGGCTACATATTTTTAATTGTAACTCTGTTACTTCCCAACACTGTCACAAGGGAACTTAGTCTTTCTAATTCCTCTCAGAAATTGTACATAAACTTCACTTTTTTAATACAAATTCTGAAGTTTTATTATGGTCTTTCTTTAGGTATCTTTATAGATTTCGATAATATTCATTCTTAGATCCTAATTTATTTTAATTTATTTTAATTTATTTTAATTTATTGATTGATTCTTCAGAAGAAACTTGGGATTGATTTTTTAACAATATTTTAGTTCTGTGATGTAAAAAATTGTTTTTCAAACAGACAGTTATGGTTAAACATTTTATTATTTTATTTGGCGATGAAAAAAATAATATCCTGGCATTTAACTTCCCTTCTTTCGACACAAAAACACAATGTGGCTTTGTATTTGTAAATACACGAGTCCTCAGCATGAAGTTGGATTTGTAGCAAACCCCTTTGATCTTATCATCGAGTGGTGTGGAATGAATAATTTTATCCAATTTATTGTAATTTTCCCATTTTTTTTTGTATTCAATAATTTCCCAAATTGATTTAATATTTATCACAGCCCCTTTCCCTTTGCAATAGAACTTTAGGCTTATAAAATTTAGTTAGTTATTTTACAATTTATTAGTTTTTCAAACATTATTTTAAGTAGAAAGTTAACTTCTAAATATTAATAAGATACCTAAGATATTTCAGATGTAAACGGTAAGTCTGAAATTTTAGTCTACCAGCTTCCCAACATTTTGAGGCATTACCAAGAAATTGACATAGTTATGTATTTTTTCTTTTAAATCAAATAATATTTCTGTTGGGTCATCGTTTTTTTTTTTAATTTTGAAATTCATAAGAACCACGAATTATAGACTTTAGGTTGTTTTTATTATTTAACATGACAAATTTTCCATCTTGATTTAGAAATTTGTATTTTTTGTGGTAACCAAAATATTTGTTTTGCAGAGAGTTCGAAGTAGATTCAATCAATTTTCCTGGACAAATGCACCGATGGAGATTGAGTGCTCTTTTGCAACGAGGTAGAGATAGAAGAAGAGAAGCTCTATTAGCTGATCTCGCTTTAGCTACAAGATTTTTAGTTGTGACTGCAAAAGCTAGATTAGTGTCCCACTGTTTTAGCGTTTCACAGTCCTTCAGGTCGATGCTTACTGGACTTCTTAGACTTCTTGGTAAGTTAAATCCTACAATGGGGTTGTTGCATGAATTTTAGATAACAGTATACTTTTTAAATACTGTATAAAATTCTGAAGATTATCGTACATTAAACAAAAAATAAGAATATTTCACTTATGAGAAAAAAATGTTTTTAAAAAGTATTTAAAACCAGAAATCCTTATCTTCCCGCAAAAATTTTTAAAAAGTATACTCTTTACACATTAAAAATATTTAGTGCTCATTCAACTTCACCAGGAAAAAAATACTTGAAAATATGCAACAACCCCACTGTCTGATTCAAATCACGCAAAAATTTTTATTTATACTCAAGTATTCAGAAAAGGAAAGCATTTTTGAAACTCGAAGTCTTTCGAATTTGGAACCTTTTGGAAACAGTAGAGTTGTAAAGAATGTTTTCCCCGAAAAAAATAAGCCGGCATTTATTAAAATTCAATCATTTTTCGATAATTGGTAAGAAGCGACGGTAAGAAAAAATTCAATTGCAAAATAAAATGTTCAAATAAATGTTTTTTGTGCATTTTTTTATACAAAAAAATCCTTTCCCATGTTCCATTAAAAATAATGTTTTTTATTTGAACTTACATCAGTAATAATATTTTGATTCTTAAAATCATAGAAAAATTAGTTTTTTCAGAGATCTGATTTTTGGCACGACAACTACCTTAAATGCAATATATTTTTTTAACATCTTTGGTATTGCTCTTGTTTTTAATTTACATTTCTCAATTCAACATCTCCAAGCTTGGATCTTTTAAATTTGCTCTGGATCAAGGTTTATATGCTTTTTAATGTAATGCTATCAACTCTTAAAATTTTGATATTTGTATCTTAATCAATTGGTAGATTTAAAAAATTAGAAACACTTAAATTCAGTAGATTTCAACAAGATTATTTTTAATTATTGCTTCCTTGATTTAAACCCTCTCAAATTTTGTTCGAAGACATTTAACAGATTTCGAAGAATTCTAACTTTTGCTATTTTCAAATTTAGTCACTTTAAGGCTATATTTAAACTGGAAATTTTACTCATTTACAAATTTGATCCTTTCCCATTTCAGTTTAAATTACAATGCTTTCGATTTTGAAGGCTTATTAGACTATTGCAAAATCCAATAAATTAAAATTGTAATGCTACTAAGTTCATATATTTGACCGCGTTAAAATTGAATTGATTATCCTTTCCAAATTCTTATATTTTAACTTTAAATTCCCTCAATTTTTTAATTATTTAAAAATATCTAATGCTTTAAATGAAGCATTAGAAATTTACAAATTACAGATTTTTTTATTTCTAAGTCTTAAAATTTTTCAAGTCTAAGTCTTTCTCATTCTTAATTTCATACGCTTACGATTTCAAAGAATTAAAATTCAAATCTCTTTCTACATTTGGAGTCATTGAAATTTGATTATTAGCAAGAGGATTTAATAACCTTTAAACATTTTTAAAGGAATTCAAAAAGTTATTAAAAATTTCAAAATGTTGTATGAGATTTCAGGCGATTTCTAGGAATTTTGAAAGATCGAAGAAATTTTAAAAACTGGAATGGATTTTTAATAATATAATGTATATTAGAAAATTTCGAGAAATTTAATGAAAGTTCGAAGCGTTTTGTAGGATTATAGAAAATTTCAAGAGATTTTAAAATTTCTAATGAATTTCTAATTATTTCGTGAGATTTCAGAATATTTATAAGATTTCAAGGATTTTTTTCATATTTACAACATTTTAAGGGATTTCAAGGAATTTTACCAATATTTTAAGTATTCATAGGATTTCAAATAGAATTATAAAATTCCAGAATTCAAGGGGTTTTAATAGATTTCAGTAGATTTCAGCGAATTTCAAGGGTTTTCCAAGCTTTTATGGTATTTTGAAAGATTTCAAGCGATTTTAAGGCGTTTTATCAGATTTTTGGAATTTAACGAGATTTCAATGGATTTTAAAGATTTTGTAGAATTTTTAAAGGAATTTTGAAAGATATTACAGATTTCAACATTTTTTACAGGATTTACCTCGACTTTTGTGGGATTAATGAGAACTTCACAAAATTCAAGAAATTTTATACATTTTAAGGGATGTTAAAGAGTTTATGACATATAAAAAAATTCCAAGGAATTTAGCGAGGTTTTGTGAAAGATTTTCGGAAGAATTCATAAAATTTCAAAGGATTTCAAAAAGGGATCCAGGATATTAATGATATTTAAAAGATTGCAAAGGATTTCCGACGGATTTCTAGAAAATTTTAGGGAATAAGTGAAGTAAAATAAAGTTTTAAAGAACTTTCAGGGATTTCTAAGGATTCCTACGTATTTCCGAGATTTCAAGGGATTTCGTCATATTTAAGGGATTTAAAGGATAAAGAAAGTATAAGATTTTAAGTGGTTTGAAAGATTTTAAGGGGTTTCAAGGGATTGACGAGTTTTCAAAGAAATTTTAAAGGATCTCCGCAGGTTTCAGGGGCTTGCAAGGATTGTAACGGATTTCAAAACCTTCAAAGTATTTAAAAAGGTTTTCAAGGATTTCACGCGATTTTATGGGAGATTTATATTAGGGATATTCAAGAAGGAAAGACTTTCGAATTTCAACATGCATTTTCGATTTTTTTTTCTTTTAGTTTAAAAATGTAGCATGTTGAAAAAGAAATAAATCAGGTAATATTAAGAGGTTGCTCATCGCAAATTTGTATTTTTTACAGAAAAATTAAATTTCCTCGTTAACAGCAGATCATAATGCAAAATTATAAAGAATATAAAAGATTCGGCTCATTAAAATGAGTATTTTCTGTTTATATTTTGTAAATAAGTTATGCATACTTGAAAAAATTATATAGAGCAATTTTTTTAAAATACTAATTTTTCATGTTTATATGAATTGTTTTTTAAGAACCTAAAAGTAATTTAAACATGTATTCAAGACATCCCAGTAGATGGAATAGATGATTAGTGCTTCTTTATAACAATTTTCTTCGGATATAATTTCAAGTATGCACAAATAAAAACAAATTAAATTAAAAATTAAATAAAAACCCCTTGACTTAATATTTAAAAAATTGAATTACACTGTTTTGCTACTATTTTAAGAAATGTATGCAACTATTGATACTATTTTGGATTTCTCAAATGAGTCCGAGGCCTGCAATGTACACTCTCCAATTTGAAAATACTTTTAATTCAAACAAAAATTATTTTGAACGCTCTAATCTTCTTTTAAATTTAATTTCAGATATTATAGTTGGCGTGCCATCGTTACAAGCACAGAATTTAGATGCCAAAATCCGAGAAGAGCGATGTCGATATCTCGTAGCCGAGTTGGTTTGCAGGGTAAGATTCTCGAAATTCCATTGATGAAATTGCCCCCTACATAGAATGTAGTATTATTGAACATTGTGTATCTTCTTGAAAGTTGATTAACCAATTAATTACTTAACGCCAATTAATTACTTAACGGAAGGGTTGCAGTACAGAACTAGATAGGCAGCAAAATCGCAATTTTCCAGGAGAACGAAATAACATTCTGTAAAATGAAAATCACCATTTAAAAATAAAATGAAAATTTACTCCCGACCTGAAGTGTTTCTGAATTGAGGTCAAAAAAGTATGATTAAACAAAATTATTCAGTTCCGAGAAATATGTGGAAGTTTATAATTTCAAAGGGACGGGAACCTAATATTGGAACAGGCCGCGGATCACGATTAAAAGAGCAATTTTTAGTTTAAACAAAAATAGACACTTCCGAGATATTGAGTTGCTAAATTGGGAGAAAATGAGTTTCATTAGAAAAAGTTAACCAATTGCGAGTAAATCATTCAAAAATTTGGAGGTTCAAATTTCATGGGTTTTGAAAATCGATGGTGCCGATCTGAAAGTTTCCAAAAGTCTCCCTTCGATAGTGAGGAACAAATATCTCACTGAAAGTTGTTTTAACTCTAAAATTCCCTCGATACTTTTTGTCGGCGAGCCTGAAAAAATCGCGGTTCTGTCTCAATTTGCAATGAAATATTATTAAACAATGGGTGATTTTTAGTTTTTTTTCAGTTTTTAGGCTTTCGTGTGTAGATCAAAGTTTCAAACAGTTCTAATAATATTTTCTCAACTTACGACGATTTATTTTTTACAAAGTAATTGAATTTGTGGACAAAATTTTTTCAGTTTTTTATGTTTATTATTAAAAATACTTATCCGATGAAAAAACAGAAAATAGCACAAAGTTTCATCTCTTCATTCTCTACAAGCCTATATTTAAAAAAGATTAATTTTGTGACTTTTGAAGTTTCCGTCCACCGAGACGTTTGGACAATAATTATTTCACTCGATCTCGAGCACTGGGCGAGTTTCTCGATCCAGACTCTGCTCGGCCGTACGTGCGGTCGTGCATTTGGTCGTTTTTTTCAATCCACTTCCGTCCATGAAGAAGTTTCACTTCAAAAAGAAGTATTCAATTATTTTACTGTATTTACAAATTTTTAGGAAGAGGAATATGATGAGAAAAAGGTTTAAAAAACGGTGAGAGATTAGGCAATTGAAAAAAATGAAGATGGGAGACAAGTACAAAGAGTCAGTTATCTGGTTTTGAATTACCAATCTTTTTATTGTTATATCCAAAATGAGATTTCGAACGAATTCTTTCAACACAACATGCACTTGATTTTTGAAGAATTTTTTATGCAAAAGTCCATTTTCCACAAAAAAGTTTGTTTTCTACATCTGTACTGCAACCCTTCAACTACTGAACTAAATTAATTAATTCCTCGAATCTGTATATTCACAGGCAGAGTACGAAGATTCGCTGGAGTTGCTCTGCGGTTTTGTCCGAAGACAACTTCGACGAGCCACTATGGAAAAGTTCGAAGTTGAAAGAGAATCTTCGCAATTGTTGCCTGTACCAGTTCCTTTTGTCTTTGGAACTCCTGGAGGAGCTGCCGTGGACTTGAGACTATTTAGTAGAGATATTATTAGAAAAGCTTTGCCGACACTAGTTGCAATTTTGGAGAGAGAAACAAGAGGCTGGTTTCTGCATTTCAGAGAAAGACTCATTTCGGAATTGAGGGCTCAGAAGAAAACTGATGAGGAAATTGAGCGAGTGAGTCCAGAAATTGATTTTATATTTCAACTAAGGGGCCGTCCATAAACTACGTTACCAATTTTATGTTAGGCGATTTTTTATC
>CAKNXH010000167.1:246766-278300 GCA_932178445.1 Andricus quercusramuli | reverse complement strand
CCACCCGCATTGATGATCATACATTTGTCTTAACACCTGCCACCCTCAACCCAAAATGAAACGTAGGCCAAAATTTCAAGTCGAAATCAATTGCATTTTCAAGATAGTCGAATTTTCAACTAAAAAAGATTTTCTATCTAAAGAGATGACTTTTAAACCCAAAAAGATGAATTTTCAACAACAACAAAAAATTGTTTCGAAGAATATTGAATGTTAGATGACTTTATCAAAATAGTTGAAGTTTCAATCTACATAGATACATTTTCAACCAAATGGTCGAATTATCTAACAAAAAAGATTAAAATTCAATCCAAAAAAGTTTAATTTTCAGGCCAAAAAGACGATTTTTTTAGATGACAGTAAAATTTTCAACCCAAAAAGTTGAATTTTCAACAGAAATGTTAGTTTTCAACAAAATACATGAATTTTCTAACAAATAGTTAATTTTTTCAACTTATGAAGGATAAATTTCCACCAAACATAGAATAGTTCAATTTGTATAGAAGAAGAAATAGAAATACTTCAATATTCCGATAAAAAAAATTAATTTTTAACAAAAATTAACACGAATTTTCAAAACGAAAAAAGATCAATTTTCAACCAAAGAGATAAATCCTAAACAAAATGAGTTTCTTAAAATTAGTTCAACTTTCAACCAAGTAGTTGAATTTTCAACCAAAAATATATTACTTTTTTATCATAAAAGATGAATTTTCAGTCCAAAAGGACGAGTTTTTAACAAAACCTTTGAGTTATTGACCAAAAAAGATGACTCAATGAAAATAGTTGAATTTGCAATCTACAAAGATGCGTTTTGAACCAAATAGTCAAATTGTCAAACAAAAAATATTAAAATGCAAAGAAAAAAATTTTGAACCAGTTGAATTAAACGAAAAAAACGAATATATAATAAGATATTTGTATCCTCAACCAAATAGACACAACAATAATCCAAATTTTTAACAAAAAAATTAAGTTTTCCAGCAAAGAGGTGAATCTTGAACAAAATTAATTTTTAAAAAGTATTTCAACTTTCAACCAAGTGACTTCTTTCCAAGAAATGGATGTAGTTTTTTTATGGAATCGACTGCCCATGACTTAGAAAGGATCCCTATTTATTCGGACACAATGTCAGGTGACACATTTGTTATTTAATAAAATAAATGTTATAAAAAAATACAGATTTTCGTCCATTATCAACTGGAAGATTTCGTTTCTTCAACGGAATTAACTATAAATAACTTAGCTATATACCTTTCTTATGTTATTTTATCAATAAGCCACAATTGTGCTGTTTAATCAAAAATTTTACTGAAAAATCCGTGATTTCGTTATTTTGGAAGAGTAAGTAAAGGTTGCTTTAAAAAATTGTAATTTAAGTATCTAATAAAGTCCTTTCTGGGTCATTGGTATTCGATTTCGTAAAAAAAAACTGCATTCATCTGCTGAAAAAATAGTCAAGATGTGTACTTGTTTATAAAATAAACAATTATTATTGTTTGATGAAGTAGGAAGATTTTTCCAAATAATTTAGAATTGATTCCGTTAAAAAAAAAAGAAATCTGCTGGTTGAAATTATATGAAAATCTGTATTTGTTTAAATGTTTATCAAAATTTAAAAAACAATGAACAATTGTTATTAGGCATAAAAATCGTACATATTATTTATTGCCAGCACAGTTTTGATCATTTTTTAAAAGGAACGAAGTGTTTAGGTTTAGAGCATTAAATTTATTAAATTTCTTTATAAAATTAACAATTAATCTGAATTTTTTTTAAATGTAAGTTAGCATTGTTTTTAATTATATTTTATATTATTATTATTATACCATTAAGCCATTTCCCTTTCGGGGTAAGCGTGATTTGGTCGGCATACTACTCTAGCTTCTTTCACGTCCGTGTATTTAAACAATTGTATAAAGGTAAAGTAAATGGCAGAATGCCCAGAGGTAGACCGCCGAAAGAATGGTTAGAATCTGTGAATGAGACACTAATTCGAAGAGACATAAGTATATCCCCAACAAAAAATTGGAAAATTAAGTCTCTAAGTGTTTATAATCTTGTAGGTAGTAGCACTTTCACTAATTAATTTGTTAATACGAAAATAAACAATTTTTCAATTATTATAACTTGCTGGATATTATTTTTAAGAAGTGTCTTTATTGGTTTCGTTATGTTTTATATAAATATATGAGGTTGCAAAAATGGGATCGTTTATAACAAAATTTCAACTTTGTTGTTAAATAAAATGTTAATAAAAATTATGTAAATACGTCACTGTTTATTCTTCAAATCATGTTTTTCTTTTTAATTCATCTAGACGAATTTGTCAATTTCAGGAAGTAAACGAGGCAGTAATGCGAGAATATTTGCAGCGTGTTTACTCCAGCATTTTATCCCATCCGGATATCCACGCACTAGGCGAAGGAATCGCACAGCTTCTTTTGCAACAGGCACAATCAGTAGTTCTGATGCACAGAGCGGTGGAAAATGTTCAACGAAGATTAAATCAAACCAAGGATACTCTTCGAGAGCACATCGAACGCGAGCATCCAGTTTTGTCGCGAATTGGCCCCTGGATGCGAGACAGAATGCGAGAAGCTGAAGCAAATTTTATTGAAGAGTGCGAATGGAGCGCACACGAGGAAGCTCTTACTTTGTGCAGTCACCAAAATCTTCAGCAGACGGTCTACTTCCTTAATCGAGATCTGACTTTTATGCGAGAGGTAATTTTTATTCTTTTAAATTTAATACCAAAACAGGTACTCAATATTTTCGAATATACCGATGAATTTTTAATAACTAAATAAGCAAGTAATCAATTTTTGAAATTTGGTTACAGAGAGAACCTGTTTTACTGAAGGAGCTGCGCAAAGTGAAGACACCGACGAGAAGTTTCCAGTGGCCGACTCAAATTTGGCTTCCAGGGAACTGGACTGTCAGACGAAGTTTTCAGGGCCAGTCGGAAATTATTCCTACAGTTTTAAGTAATACTCCCACTTCCATCACGACTCCTCGTGCCGATCCGAATCAACCTATCTTCCTCGTGGAGCGTGAAATAATACATACGACGACAACGAGGTAATGCATTTTTGTTAAGTGTATTTAAAACAAACTTTTTAAAACTCTGGGTTGCTGCAGAGTATAGAAAACCGGTGAATCGACCGAAATCTGGGCAAATGAGCGGTTTATTGTTATAGTTTTTACAAAAACGAAAACTGACTAAACTTTCGTCAATTCGGGATTTTTCCAAAGGCCGGAAAATGACGAATCGCTGCCTATGGAAAAGACTTGAACATTTTAAATCAATTCTGCTTCCTCATAGAGAAAGCTTTGTAGTGGTAATAATTTCGAAAAAAAAAAAACTTAATTCGTTTAATTTAGAGAGCTTATTTTCATCACTCAGCTCTCAAAACTGACCGAAGACTCGAGACAAATCAACTGACGTATAATATCAATATATCTCATTAAAGAGTACAGAAGTTATGGTAATTTATATTATTCGAAAATTTTATTTTTATAGTAAAAATGTTCTCAATATATTAATTCAAAATTGATGCAACAATAGAAAAGATTCGTTGATTTGAGACTGGAAATTAAAATATTGGAATTGAAATTGGCAATTAATGCCTTAATATTGAAAAATTGTATGGAATATTCTAAATTGAATAATTTTTATCAAGTTCTAAGTTGTCCAATTCAAACGATTGTAAAACAATTAATTTAAGATTTAGATTATTGAAAGCGTTCATTGAGAGATTCGTTGAGTAGCTCCAGATTAATAATTGTCTTTAAAGTGTAGTAATTATAATTGAAACTGTTATAAATCGAATAAATTCAAATTCAACTTTGAAGTTAATTTCATACTGTTTCAAATTTAAAGCCATAATAGTTTATATTTCTATTAGAAATGTTATTAAAAATAAACATTATTTCAATCGCAGACTATTAATTATTATTGTTGAAATGAATATAACTGTGATGTGTAGTTTAAAGTTTAAAGATTTGCCTAAATTCTTAGGCAAAAGGAATTTGTATAATAAATTGATTATCAAATTTTGAGTAATTGATTAATAAATTATTTATAATAATATAGATAAATTATATGAATGCAAGATTTGGCAATACAATTTTTTTTTAAAGGAAAACGGCCCTTTTTCTGATCGCTTGACTCGGTTGAGTTAAACTTCCATTTTAATGTGATCAAAATTAAATAATTTGCAATTAAAGGCGTTTACAATTGCACAACTGAAATCGTTTGAAGTTTAAAAGTTTTTAATAAAAGCTTACAAGCGTTCAAATTTCAAAATTTAATAATTTTAGAATGTAAGTTTTAAATAGGTGTGTTTAGTTTCGATAAATTGAAATCATTTAAATGTGTACAGTATCCAAAGCCTTCATTTTTAATTTTTAAAAAAGCAATTTCCGTTTTACACGTTGAATATTAAAAAATATCCAATTGAAAGCGTTCAAAATTGAATACATATGTATTGAAACACTACAATTTGAATAAGTTATGAATGATGAAATTTCAAGCCTTAATAATTGAAAGATTTTTAATTAAAGACGTCCAAAAAAGAATCATCTAAAATTTTATCTTCAAAATTAAACAAATGTGATGGCTTTCGGAATGGAGATTTTCAGATAATTATCTTGTAAAATAAGAAAGATTTCAAATTTAAGATTTACAAAAAAAATCATAAAATATTAAAAGGGTGAAGTCGAAAAGTTTTCTGTTTTCAGAATAATTCAAATTAGAAATCCTTCCCAATTCAGCATAATGCAATAAAAAAGGGTTTGTATTTTAAAAAGGAAGAGTAAATGGAAATTTTTCAAATTTGAAAGCAGCTTAATGTCAGATAAATAAAACTTAAGTAATATTCTAACTTAAAAATCTAATATAAAATGTTCCCTGTAACTGGTTATATTAACTGACGGATATCAAATCAATTTGAATTTTAAAATCTTCGAAATTAACAATATTTCAAAAGCCAGGAAACTCAAGTTCAAAATTTCTATAAACCTGTCTAATTTAAAACTACTAATTAGAAATTTCTAAAAAATAAAAGTCATCTTATTTGAAGAAACTTGAAATTTTAAATTTGACCTCATCCTTGAAACGGAATGAAATTTCAAGTATCCAGGATTTTAGGTTTTAAATTAGTTGAAACTTGCCTTGGATATGAAAAATTGGAAGTAAACTACAATTTAAAAGCCCCAGATTTTTAAAGAGTATTTCTCTATTTTATTAAATCATTCAAATTAAAGGTGAATGTAGTTTCATTCTATGTGATCATTCCTGTTTAATGATATTTTTTTTACTCTGAAGGTCCCTAATTTTTCTGGGATGAAACTATAAGTATAACGAAATCTAATTTAATAGAAATTGGCCTTGAAGCCCTGGAAAAGTCCTAGCATTTCAAAATTAATGTCTCTAGCAATTCTGAAAATTTGTAAATGTTTATTTACTTATGCCTTGCTCATTTAAATTGAAGATGGCCCATGTGGCGATGGATAAACTACATAGCGAGAACCTGGTGTTGGACTTGGAATGCAATGTTCCTATTGGGAGTGGCAGTACCCTGGGCCAGTCCCGTCTCTTTGAGATCTCTTTTATTAGTCGAACCATTTACACCCGACTTGGAGCTCAGTCAACTAAACGGAACTCTTTTCCCTCGAAAATCGTCCCAGACTCCCACACTTTGTTCTCGACTCACGACCCTGTGGAGACACATCAGCAAAAGTCGGACGCATTTTGAGACAGAACCCGATACTGGTATGTAATAATTTATTCATTTAATAAGATGCTGTCCATAAAGAATGTTGCCATTTTGGGCTATTGTTGACTTCCCTTCATCCCATGTTGAATTCAATTTATGAAACGTTTTTAATTCCTAAGATTTCCAACCGAAATAAATTGCATTTTCAACAAAATAGTCGGATTTTCAACCAAAAAAAGTTTTCTATCAAAGACATGAATTTTCGACAAGAAAATACCAATTTTCAGCAACAAAAAATTTATTTTAAAGTTAAAAAGATTAAGTTTCGACCAAAAAAGATGACTTTGTGAAAATATGTAGTTGAACTTTCAACCCAAAAAGTTGAATTTTCAACAAAAAAGATAATTTTCAACCAAAAAAAGATGATTTTTTCTACCGTAAAAGATGAACTTTCTATCAAAGGACGATTTTTCAACCCAGTGGAATTAAATAAAAAAATAATTTTTACTAAAATAGTTGAATCCTTAACAAGATGGATGCATTTTTAATCAAGAAAGAGGAATTTTAAGCTAAATAGTAAAATTTTCAATTAAAAAAAATTAATTTCTAACAAAAAAACAACGAATTTTCAATCATTTGAATTGAAATTAAAAGACAAATTTTTAACTAAAATGGTTGAATCCTCAATCAAAAAGATGAATTTTTAAGAAAGAAGATTAGTTTTCTAATCTGACTAAATTTCATCAAAATATTTGAATCTTATACCAAATAGTTGATTTTTGAACTTATAAAAGATAAATTTTGAACCAGAAATGATATATTCAAAAATAGATAAAAAATAAATTCCTAACTAAAAAAGAAAATAAGCTTTCAACCAGAGAGACGAATCTTAACAATAAAAAGAATTTTTAATCAAAAATATCAATTTCCAACCAAATACTTTAGTTTTCTACCAAATCTAAAAATTGTTAAGTCAAAAAAGAAACACTTTCTACAAAACAGTTGAATTTTTGTCCTAGAAATATGAATTTTGAACTAAAATGGTGCATCTTCAACAAAATAAAATGAATTTTTTAAAAAACTATTTAAATTCAAATCAGTTAGTTGGATTTTCTAAACAAAAAGGGTTACTTTTCTACTAAAAAAGAGAAATTTTCAACAAAATATATGAATTTTCAACAAAATACGTGAATTTGCAACGAACTGGATGCATTTTCAACTAGAAGAAATCTGTTTTCAATTAAAAATAGGAATTTTGAAGAAAAAATGGAATAGTTACATTTTTATGTAAAAAAAGTTTATTTTCAATAAAAAAGACGAATTTTCTACAAAATAGTTCAATTTTCAACTAAAATGATGAATCCTAAAAAAATTCATTTTTATCAAGAGTTCACCATTCACCCCAAAAAATTATTTTTTAACCAATAAGATTAGTTTACTTAAAATGGCATAGTTACATTTTCGACCAAATGATAGAATTTTTAACCAAGCGAGATGAATTCCGAACCAAAAATATAATAGTAGACTTTTCAATCAAAAATAGTTGGATTTTATTATTGGGTTATGTTAATTCAGTTTTCATTTAAACGAAAAAGGGGTAAATTTCTTGAAAAGAGGAAGATAAAAGATTTCTTTAAAAGAGGAGAAAAGATGGGAATAGGGGAAACATTATGACATCTGAAATATGAGTCATTTTGAAATTTATATTAATTGTAAGTTTTTATCCAACTGTACTGTTGCAGGGCCATTTTTCACAAAATTCGTAAACTTTGTTAAAATTTATTATCGTAAAACGTATTAAGTGATATCTAAAATTCGTAACGTTATTTCCCCCCTTTACCAACAGTAGTTTGTGGCGTGACCCCTTTCCTCTCAAACTGATAATATAGTTTATGGATGGCCCCAAAACTCTGAGATAAAAAGATTTTATAAATTAACTTAGTGTGTTCAATTTCAAATCTTTCCATTCAGGATTTATTGGGAAAGGAATGACAAGACATATTAACAGACTGTGGAACTACGGTGTGAAAGGTCTTCTGGGAACCCTTGTGATACTCTTCATTTTTCCTGTAGTTTGTGTTCTCGTCAGTTTTGGATCCCTTTTTATTGCCCTCACAGCAATAATGTGGTACGTGTCCAATATTTTATAATATTTTTTTGTTATGAAGCATGACTGAAAATTATTTGTATTATTGATTAATATTGTCTTTTACAGGATGCCTTTGGTGACTTTAACTCTACACGGATTTATGGCTTTAATCGTGGATTTGGATTGTCCCGAAACAAGTCGAAATCGCTATCTCGTCGTGATGGAAGCTTTACTTTGGAATATCGGCGCACAAGGATTTCTACAACCAATTGCTGCATTGTTCGTCGCCCTTGTCATCTGTCCCATCATTTCCTTTATGATACTCACTGGTAAGGAATTTTTTTACCTTCATATTAAGCTCTTATTTCGTGTTTATTTATTGTCGTTTAACATTTTTCCATGATTTTTATCCTTAACTGGTTACAAGAAAATAAAACCGGGTGTCTATTAACCGGGAAAGAGCCGGGAATTGAAATAAAACCGAGAAGTAACCGAAAATACCAATTCGAGCAGGGAATCACATTTAAATTTTTGGAAAATGTGATATTTTTTATTAATCGTGATAATAAGACGAAAAAATTTCAGTGCTTATATCACTTTTTCTTAAAAAGTTCTAGTCACGAGATCTCGCATACAATGTTGTCGGAAACCAAATTAGGTATCTTCACTTCAACCACCAGCTAACTTCACTTCGTTGAGTACTGAGGGGAAAACAATTTACCAAATGCATGTGATTCGGTGCATTTTTGCGCTATTTCCTTAATATCTTCGTAAAAACTAATTTTGTCCATATAAGTGTACGGGAAAACAAGTTTTTATTTCTTTAGAACTATTTAATGAAATAAAAAAATGATATTATTTATTATTTATTACGAAGATATTACAAAAATAACGTTTTTTCCCATACATTTGGTCCACTGTTTTCCCTCTCAGCACTCAACGAAGTGAAGTTAGCTGGTGGTTAAAGTTGAACCTAATACTGCCTGAATATGACTTTTAGCGACTATTTTCACTTTTGTTTATCTATTAATAAAGATTACGAATATTCTGTACCGTAAATTTTGTAAATAAGAAATTCCAAATAAGTCATTTTATTTTATGATAAAATTTATTTTTAAATGATTCTAAACATTATTGATAAAAGAGAACATTTTTATTGTAAATGATTTTTTAATAATAGGAAATAATTTTGCATCAAACATTTTGCTATCACACTGTAATTTGTAAACTTTTTCATACGTTTAAAGGGGCAAGAAATTAATTAATCAAGAAAATCAGAAAAACTCTTCAGATTCCTGGGAAAATTCCAAATGATTTTTTGTTTTGAAAAATTAATTTTAAGAGAAAATTGAAAAAGATTTCAAAAAATTTCACATGACTTTCTAAAATTTCAAAAAATAATTTAGAAGATTTCAAAGCAAATATTTTCAATTTTGCAAAATTACAAAATTTAAGAAAAAATTTGAGTAAGTTTAAAAATATATCTAGAAATTTTAAAAATATTCCAATATAATTGCAAAAACTTGAAAAGATTATTAAAAATCTTTAAATAATTTAAGTTTTGAAAATATTTCAAAAAAATTTTCACAAATGGTGGATCTTTAAATATTTTGAAACAAAATTCAGAAGCGTTTTAAGAATCTTGAAAGTTTTCAAGAGAATATCAAAAAATTTTCTCAAAATTCATGGGGATAGATTTTTGAAGATTTCGAACCAAAAATTTAGATATAGTTTTTTATTTTTTTGAACAGTCATGATAAAAGATCAAAAAAAGTTTTTTGTAATTACTCTTCAATAATTAATCAACAATTGCTAATAACCAGAGCATTACAAATCATACCTAAGAATTATTTACCAAATAGAATTCCAAAAATAACTCACCAACAATATATTTATAGGGTTAACAGTCTTTCCCCTATTGCCCTGCGTTTTCCCTTATTTTTAAATTCACCGTTTTTCCCTGTTCTCAAAAACCTTCCCCCTTTTCTCTTCAAGTATACGTTATTTGAAAATAGAATTGTTTGTTTTATATCTAAAAAATTATTCTATTCAAGACTAGAATATACTACCTCGAGTAGTGAACACTCTTTTCAACTCACAAAATTATCTGTTATAATTAAATTGAATTTTTATAACAATTTTTATCATGTTAGACATATTATAACAATTATTGTTCAATTAGGCCAAATTTCAGACAAGAATCACAAGATCCACAACTAACCTTAATAATATCTTTCGTTTGAACACATATTTTATAAGTTCTAAAATTTAAACAATTTTCAAATACCACCAAAAATCAAGTGCTGTTTTTAGTATATTTTGAGTAATTTTTTCTAATATACATTCCATATAATAATTAATGTAAAGATTTATCAACATTTGAACAAATTTCTTTCTCTTAATTATTATTAAATTCAGAAACCTATAATTTTCTTTAACGTCAAAATAAAACCAACAAATGGTATTTTTTCATTTAAAAATTTAAAAATTAAAACAATGTTTTATTTAAAATTGTTTTATTCCTCTGGGTTTAATGTGGAAATATTCATAATTAAGGCATTTAGTTTTACTTCGTACATTACACATTTTTTAAATAGATACTATTTTTAAGGCTTAGACAATTTCAAATTAAAAGCGTTTGAAATTAAATAATTTTGATTTTCTAATATTAGGCAATTTCTAGAAGTGATAAATTCAACAATTTCTGAATTATCAATTATTATTAAAGAATTTGAAATTGTATAATCTGAAGCACCTTATATTCAAACATATTCAATTTTTCAGTGTTTAGAGTTTGAAATTGATCAATTGTCAAGTATCCATTTATATTAGTTTCCCGTTTTAAATCATTTGTACTGAAATTATTTACATTTGTAAACCTGAAAATAAAAAATTTCAATTTTAGTGGCTTCTATTTTATAAGTGTACAATCTTAAACGTTTCTCATTTGCAAATCGCTTAATAGCAAAAAGCTTCGAATTTATATTTTTTAATTTTAAAGGTTCAAATTAAAATTGGTTTAATTTCAAACTGTTCAAACTAAAAAGCACGCATCTATTAAGCCCTTCAATTTTATATTTACTATATTTTGAACGATTAAAAGAAACCACACAATTTTGGGCAATTAATAATTTAATTGTTAACGTTTTCAATGTTAAATTGGTAATTTCTTACGATTTAAATTTTAAAATATGAAATTTAAAACTGCCAATGGTTTCGATTAGAAGTATAATAAATATAAAATCTGTAACTATTCATGCATGTGGAGTTCGAAATTGTTTAATTTCTAACAGTAATTTGAAAATTGTCTAACTTATGAAGTTTTTCTCTAATGTATTAAATTTTCGACCTTCTAGTTCACAATGTTTAATCATTCACACTTTACTTGAAAACTATGATTTGAAACCCATAAATTTGTAAATTTTTAGATTCTGCTTTTGAATATATAAATAGTTTCTTTTTTTGAGTATGATTTCTGATTGTGAGTCTTTGGAAATTACGTACCAAATGTATAGGTAGAGTTTCTTAATTAATTCTGAAATAATATAAAAGATGTGACGATTAAAAAATTCCAGAATATTTTCTAAGCTTGTACCTAAAATTAGAATCAGTAATTAAATCACATTTTCTTTCTATTTTTTAGTGGCTGTGATACGTTATTGTGTTAGAGTTGTCTGGGATACGCTAATGTTCCACCTGGTGATAAAAAATAGAGGAAGAATTCCTGCGAGCGACAGTTTCGTTGTTAAGCGAATCGCCGGGCCTGGTCTTGCCTCTGACTATTATTATCAAGTAAGCACTTCTTTTTATTCAAAAAAGTATAAAAATTGAAAAAAGTCAGTAATACTAAATTTAGTAAGTATTAATATTATTAAACTTAAAATAATATTAACATAACCAATTTTTTTCTAAGTTAAATTTTAAATGACTCTTTTCAACCGCTGTTTCTGATGTGACTTTCTGATAATTTACAATATTTATACCCACTAAATATAAATATTTTTTGTTCCAGGTGAGACCAGAACAAGCATTAGCAGCTTTCGAAGCTAAACTTGAACTAGACGAGTTGCTAGCCTTCCAACTGGAAATGGAACGACTAATAACCCAGCCTCAGCGGGATTTTACACAATTCGTTGAAGCCTGTTTCGGTCCTTTCGCCGCGAGTCTCGCTAAAACGAAAGATCCCTACAAAACTCTTGAAAAGGAGGCAAGAAGTTTGATTTCCGTTCTCCACGAAAAACTTGATCGACGCCGAAAGGATTTGCAAACGGGACTGGGGGTCGTTGTCAGAAGTAAAATTAAACTAGCAACCTACGATCTCAAGGTAAGTTTGAAAATAGATTCTTAAACAGCAAAATCGTATAGATTTTCTAGAATATTTTACCATAATATAAAATATTTCATTGTCAACAGGTCGTAATCCAACAAGGCGCAATGATGTTGGAACGCCTCTATCCTTCTCACGTTTTCGCTCGACTTTCCAGCAGCGAGGATGACTTTTGGGATAATAAAGGCCTAACTGTGGGCGATTGGGCTGGACTGGCTGGACTCATGTATGCTGAGATTTTCAGTCTAAATTTTCTCCAGCCTCTGGATGACACAGACACAAAGTTTAAACTTGAACCGCATCCTGGGATTGATTTAGCTCGATACACGGATATGGTTCACAATACTGAGTTGGGTGGAATCAACGGACCCGATTTACTTGGTGCTGTGTATGCACCTCGAGGGAATATTCAGGTCCATAGTCCTTATCTCGAGGTCTCCGCTTTTAATCCTAGAGCTAAGCAGCCAAGCAACAGCAGGAAGTCTGAAAAACGGTGAGCCACCTTTTTACTTGGGATACACAACAAGAATTTTATTGTTAACCTATCAAGATTGCTTCAAATTATTAACAAGGCAGACTTTCATTTTCTGTACAATAGGTTGCCTATTTAAAAAGTAAATATTATTTCCTATAAGTCTTATCCACGAAATTCATAGACTTTCAGTGTTGCTATAGAAGTCTGGTTTCAAAATTATGTGATTTTTCCAGATTTCCGGGGTCTGCTTTTGTAAAAATACCAGGTCTTCTTTAAAAAAAAATCAAGTCAGTTAATTGCATTACAAAACATTCTACTAATAGCAGAATAATTTAGCAACAATGATTGAATTCCAAATAAATCTCATCAATATAAATATAAAATTGTTAGAAAGTCTGGAATTATTATAATCATATATTATTTTTATTAGTAAAAAAATTAATAAGTATGAATTCGGAAATTAAATATTCGCCGTAAAGTACTAAAATATTAGTTAAGAGCCTGAAATAGATTCGACTAAAAAAGTGCCAGTCAGTTTTGAAAAATTTCATGACATTGCCAGGTTTTCCAGATTTTTTTCACAATTCCATGACTTTTCCAGGTCCTGCAGGTTTCGTAGTAATCCTGACTTTGACGAAATAATGCATCCTTTTTTTATGTATACAATTTATTTGAATTTCCACTAGACGTTTAAAGTAATTCGATGTGTTTCTTTTAAATTTATCTTTGAAACTAAAAGTGTTTCTAGAGAATGAACGACACAAAAACAGCCCTCGAACTCACCACGCTATAGACACTATGTTACACTTTTTTTGAGGTTTGAAACTATTTTGATATTATTTGGAAAAAATCACACTGAAGACACTATTTTCTCACAATTTTCCGCTAATGCCAATATTGTTTTACCTTTCCTTGAAAAATGTTTTCGAACTTTTTCTCTAATTGGCTAAAATAATATAACCGCTATCTCAACGAATCATAACATACCGAAAAATCTTCGCAATGCCGTAATATGAATTCTCAACAAAAAAATATGAATTCTCAACAAAAAAAATGTAATAATTGAATTTTAGACAAGAAAAGATTATAATTTTAATTCAAAAACAGTTGAATTGAACCAAAAAGGACGATTTTTCAACAAAATAGTTAAATCATCAACCAAAAAAGATTAATTTTCCACCAAACAGTTGCATTTTAATCAAAAACATGAAGTTTTATCCAATAAGATTAATTTTCTTCATGAAAAGACGATAAAAAAACATAAATTTTTAACCAAATATTTGAATTTGCAACCAAGAAGATTCATTTTCTACCAAAAAAGACGAATTTTCAAAAAATTATATAAATGTTTGAATAAACAGTTCAAACAGTATTTGATTAATTTTTCGTTTTTGTTATTTTTGTTCCTAAACATTTTTATTTAAATAATTCAGTTTTTGAACTAAAAAGTATCATTTTTTTTATTTAGTAGTCAAATTTTCATTTGAGAGAATTAATTTTGAATTAAAAAAAAACGAAAAAAAAAAACAGTTTGATTTTATACCAAATATTTTAATTTTCTACCAAATTGTTTAATTTTCAAGACTAAAAGATGAATTTTCAGCATAAAACGTAAATCTTCAACCAATCAGTTGAATTTTTAACAAAATAGATCAATGTTTAGTTTGTTTACAAATAGTTTGTTGAATTTTCCATCGGAGAATATGAACTATTAACCAAAAAAATGTGACATTTCTACACAAAGAGGTGAATTTTCAAACCAAGAAGATGAATATTCAACAAAGTAGTCGAATTTTCAACAAACAAAATTTTTTAGTCAAGAAAGAAAAAAAATGCGATCAAATTGTTGAATTTTCAAACCTAAAAGACGAATTTTTAACAAAATAGTTGAATTTTCAACCAACAAGTATGATTTTTCAACAAAAATGTTGAGTTTTCAATAAAATAATTCAATTTCGAACCAAATAATAAAATTTCTAACTAAAAAAATTTTAGGTTTAGAAAACGGGAAATTTTGTTTAGAAATTATAGTTAGTTTTGTATTGCTCACTTTTTTATTTAGGACTACGAAGCTTTAAATTCGGACTACATAACTTTAATACTTGCAAAATTGTATGACACTATTTTGACACTATTTTTTTCAAATTTGTGTGACTCTATTTGAACTATTTTTCATCTCTGAAGTGGGTCCGAGGCCTAAAAAAGGTAAAAACAAAACACGGGATCACGGAAAAATCCCGATAAAGAAAATATGAGAAATAGAACATTCCCGACAGTTTATGATATTACCGAATTTGAAAATTCTCAGAACAAAATTGGTCACGCTATAAAATATCCGACACTGTAAAATTTCCCACGCAGGGAAATTTTTCAATCTAAACAATCAAAAAAATCGTAAAATTTGGGAATTATCTATTACCGGGAATTTTGAAATTCGTTGATATTATAACTTGTCGAATTTTATTATTCGGTTTTTTCAATTTTTCCAAAAAATTGCCAATTGCAAAAAAAACTTATTTCCTTTATAGTGTAGTTTTTAAAGATCATAGTTTTTAAAGAAAACTTGGAAATAAAGTAATAAAGTCATGAATAATAGTTAAAACAATAAAGTGAAACATTGCCCAGGAAATTAGTGTAAAATGTAGCAACCAATAATATTGGTCCTAAGAAAATAAATCTTTTTTCTTCATTCATCATGTCGCTGAAACTTTCACTTCAAAAGATAAATTAAAAGAATAAACATTTTTTCTCTAAATGCCTTGAGCGTGTTCTAAAATATTTTTCAATCAAAAATAACATAAAATATATATAGTATTATATTTTTGTTATGATATTCCATTTTTAATATATTAATATAATAATAATAATATAATAATATATTAAAACCTTAAACCCATCAGATTTTTTCTGAAAAAAGAATTATCTTCTTTTAAAAATTTTACGAATCACATAACTTTAAACGTCTTGCGGAAGTTCCAAAAAATTATACATAAAGAAAACAAAAAAAGCTCATTTTGTTCCAATGTATAAATTTAGGATATGATATTTAGTATTTAAATGGACCCCTAACATACAATTTCCTGATGTGATTCAATTTTTAACAACTTGTTTTAACCCCTTTTCAGTGAGAACACTGGATTACTAACGTCAACAAAATTGCAACGTCGTACTCTCTCCCGAAACGGAGGATCCGAAGGACGATGGCAGCCCTGGAAACGACAAATGCGACCCTACAGTGCAGAAAAGCTGCTGATTCCTCTCCCAATTCCTCACCCAGCGCACATCGCAGTCACAATTCACAACCGTGACTCCGAAGATCCCATTCCCTTAGATTCCGAAATTTGTCAAAATATTCTCCGGGCCATCGAGGAGTCTCCCGGTGAAATGGCAATCGAGACCGTCGGCCGTTTCCGGGGCGGTGGCGACTCGAGTTATGATTCCGTGGCCTCTCAATCCTCTGTTTCGATCGACACTGGCTTGGACAAAGCCGACGAGACTCAGGAAAGCGGCAACGAGGAAAAAGAGGGCGAAACCTACCACTGGACTCTTTCCAATTGGGGAGGTGGCATGGCCAGAAGAAGAAACAATTCTGGAACCGTAAAAGTCGATCTCGCTTCCCCAGAGGACGTCACTCTCGATACCGATACCACTAGAGTCATGTTCAGCACATACGGAACAACCGTCTGAAATTTTGTACAATACGCCGATCTTCTTAGGACATTAGCGATTGCGAAGCGTAGTGTTTTCAACGGCAGTACAAAGCCTTCTTTTTTTACTTTCTCTTCTTACATCGAATTATTGAAGAGAACGCTTTTTAGTAGTTTGATTCCCCCAACCGATTCGAGAGAATCGATTATTTTGACAAGGCATTTCTGCTGCATTCGTTAAGACCGAATCCATTTCAAATCATGCAGGTGACATGTTCAGGATTGGTTTTGCCAATGAAATATGTTTTTGTGCGTGGAAAATAAGGAGACAGGTATTTTTCTGAATTATCATAGGGAAATTTTTACATTTTGTACGAATATTTTAAAATTTTTTGGGTAAAATAAGTTTTTTTTGGTCAATTTTACTTTAAAAGTCGTGCTATTTTTGTAATTTTAAAGATATCAAGGGCTTTCTTGTTTTAATTTATCCAGTTTTTTGCATTCCTTTAAAATTCATAGCAAAAATTAAAAAAAATAATTAAAAATGGTAAAGTTATTTTAATTTTTGAAAAAAGGGGAAAAAAGCTGTTTTCCTTAATTTTTCAGGAATAATATACACTAATATAGTCTATTTAACATAAATTTCCCATTAGTTTTTTTTGCTTTCCAAGAGAAAAAACTACTTTGTTTTTTTTATCCTTGCCCTTTTTGCAATTTTTAGGTTTTCCTTTTTCTTCGCTTTCTTTCATCGTTTTGGAAAGATTTAAAATAACTTAACTAACGGGAATAATAAAAACCTTAAAATCTCGAAAATGGTAAGTACAAAGTTTCAAAAAAAAATTAGAAATTATTTTTTTCTCTACGAAAAAGAAAAAAGTACCGAAGGGGAAATTTTTAGTAAGTAGACTATATAATATCCATTATTCCTAAAAATTTCAGGAAAAAAATTAAGGGCCTTTGAGAAAAAAATCCTTTTTTATTAAATTAAAATGACTTTACCATTTTTTATTATTTTTTATTTTGTCATGGAATTGGAAAGAGTGCATACAACTGGATCAGCCTCTGGTCACTTAATGCTTTAAAATGAAGGAAGATAGTCGCCAGTAGCGCCTCATAGCGGTATTTCGGATCCCTAAGATGATAATAATAATAATAACAATAGGAATTTTAAAATTAACTTAAAAAGTCAATCAAATTATAAGAAATCAAGAAATAACAAATAAAAATACATAGATAATAATTAGAATATTTATTTATGAATTTCTAATTGTTTTCCTCTTGGTTTTCAAATAAAATTGTGTTTTCTAAAGCACTAACAGTGAAATGACAAGAGAATATTTTAATGTTTAAAGTGGTATTCATTTTAAACTTTCAGCAACATTTGCCCATCTATAAGAAAATTATGAGCTTTTTCCCGACGTATTGATGGACAGTCTAATATGTAACACTTCAGTTTGTCACTTGGAGTCTGTCGAGGTTTCATGGTTAAATTTTCTATCACATGAATTTTCTGAAACTTACCGACATAACTGTCAAATTCAAAAATTAAAACGAAAAAACAAAGCACGTAGGCAGGGAAAACCGCAACGCCGTCTGGCGGTGTCTCAGAGCAGGATCAGAATATGATGCTTCAACTTTGGCTATCTAGTGACCAGAGGCTGAACTGGATTCACTGAAACTAGAAAAAAAAAAAAAATGAAAAAATAAACCTTAATATCTCAAAAAATTACAAAAAGGGCACGGTTTATAAAATCAAATATGCAAAAAACTCATTTTTCCCTTAAAATAAAAAAGTATTGGTAAAAATGTAAAAATGTCGCTATGTCAATTAAAATATGCGTCTTCTTATTTTCTGCGTACAAAAGCGTTTTTCGTTAGGAAGAAAAACGTAAACTGGAATCAGGAATTAGTTTAAAATGGGACAAAAAAGACTTTAAATAACAAAATTTTCAAAGGAATTAAAATATATACATATTTAGAATAATTCAAATTGGAAAATTTTAATTCTTATTTGCTAACTTGAAATTGGTGAATTCTTAGCTCTTGTGATTTAAAGTTTTATTTCATATTTCTCAAAAACGATTTATATTGTGCAGTATGACTTTTCATGTAAAAATATTTGAAGTCACCCTGAAGTTTATTTAAAAGCGGAAGAGAAGGCGCAACTTCCAGTCGAAAATATTTCGAACTATTTTCAAAAATATACTTTTGACTTGCACTTGACCGTTTTCATTAGAAATCGGGCAGTTTGGGGCTGAAATGTAGTGTTCTCTAAGGCAAAATATGGGACACGTATTTATTGTTTTTCATCAAAAATGTATTTTCATGAACTTACGGTTACTTGAATATTTACGTGAATTTGAAAAAAAATTAAAATTTCCCTTAAAAAGTCTTATGTTGGGAGTAACAAATAGACAATTTGCAGTCTTTGGATTGCACTAATTTCGAGAATTTACTTAGGTCGGAACATTTCAATTTCGCTTACAAATATTTTCAGTATTTTTTATTTTTGTTAATTTAAAATTTCGAAAATTTTTTGTTTTGGTAGTTAAGTACATTTTCGGTGTTTTACAACATTCGGGATTTTCCTGTTTTCGGTAATATTATGTCATTCAGATGATGAATGTCGGAAAATTATGATAAATATTGGAAAATTAAGTTACAAGTCTCGTAAATTTAGGATAATTTTAGGAAAATTCAGTTATACATTTCTTAATTTTCAGTTAAGATTAGGGTATTTTCTGATACATTGTATCTGAAAATTCCGAAACTTGTAACAAAAACGTTTAAAGCTGCGAGTAACTGAAGTTTTATGGCGTTACGTGTAACAGAAATTACAAAACTTTTTTTGCTATTTAAGTTAAATTTACGAAACTCGCAGAATATCTACATAATATTACTTTGAATCTAAAAAAGAATCAAGAAAAGAAGTCAAAGATGATCTTTATGAGAAAATTCACTTTTTATTTTTTTTTAAATGTATGCCATTTTGTTAATTTAAAAAATTTTAAGTCTCTTGTTTTGCCTTGGAAAATAATATATTTACAGTCCCAAATCAGGGCCAAGCTGGTGGTTTTCATTCCTCAAGTTTTTAAGTTTCGATGCGCAAAAACATTTCTTTTTAGTACAAGGAAAAACATCGTTCTCCATTTTCTTTCATGCATTGAGAAAATTGATCTTGGAATTGAAGTTTTAATATTCCGCGCAACGTGATAGTGAAATTTTCTGAGATCTTTATAAATCTTCCGAACTAGTAAATCTCATATTGATACGCATTGAGTTTGAAAAGGGAGGTGTCACAGAATCAAAGACTAGATTCGATTTTATTAGAATGGAACGCAAAACGAAGTAGGTAATTAGAAGGAATAGAAGCTAAGGCTTTTTTTTGGGAGAAATCGTCCTCTCCGCATCCTACTTTAAATATTAAGAGAAACGATATTGATATAATGTATATAGATAGGCGATAACGTACGGAAATTATTTGATTACGCGTAAGACTTGTTAATCTAATAATAATTAAAAGACATACTTCCTCGTTATGAATGTTCCGTCAAAAGATCATCCGAAATTGGTCTAAGAATCTTTCTATCGCATTAGCTTGTTTATAAATTAACGCTTATCGTTCAGGAATTCAATGCAAAATCCCGTGGAAAAGTTTCTCCTGCTTTTATTCGTTGTTAATATTTTATACCTGTTATTCTTTTCTATTTATAAAACGTTTGTTTAGAAGAAATGTTTCTCAGCAAACCTATTTATTTTTAATTAATCCAGTGGAGGATGGTTTATTATTTTTATTTTTATTTTCGGAGACATTTTTTCACTGGAGGTCCGCTTTCGATTGAAAACGTCCCTTCATCCAGCGCATGTATGTCATAATCGATAACATAATTGTAGTGTTGTGACGACGTATCTTAGTTAGAGTACAAAAATAATACTGATTTCTTACGAAGACAGACTGTAAAATAAAAATTGTTCGAAGCAAATAATGGAACGAAGAGAGTCGGAGTTACATAAAGTGCAGTAGTCAAAATTTACAATCGCTTCTCGAAATATAATTTTTAGAACTTTATATGTTTCGATGCATCGATCTCATTAAATTTTACCTTCGGTGGGTCGAGTTATTAATCAAAACGATCAAATTTGTACAGTTACTTTAAGTGTCAAGACGAGGATGTGTACAGTTTATTCTCTTGTACCGTTTAAGGTCTGATAAAAATATTTCTTCTTCTTCTTTGGAATAATACAAAAAAATCGTCCTTTTTGATTCAAGAAAGTCTAGAGGAATTTTGTTTTCATGGATTTGTAGAATAGTTGGAAACTTGTTTTGTTGGCTGCTGAAATTGTACCTTCGACTTTTTAAGCACTTGTCCAGAATAGGTATAACTTTTAAAATAGAGCAGTATCCATCCAGGGGAGAAAAGAAGGAAATCCGTCACGATGGACAATTTAAGATTGTGTAAAAAATCAAAAACCTTATTTTAGAAAATAGTTACAAATAATCTAGAACGCATCCTAGATCTAGAAGTCCAAAAAAAGCCTAAGTAGCTGATTCACATTATAAAATAATATTTAAAAATCCGTTAACCATGGGGACCGATAATAGATTAATCCGGGAAAGGCGAGTTTGTTCATTTTAGAATTGATATTTGGTTCTATATAAAGTTTTAATTGAAGATTTCGAATTTTCCTCAATGATTTTTTTTTTTAGAAAAATTATTGTCTATAGAGATTTATTTTTAAATCCAGATTCACGTCTCTCAATCGAGAAAAATAATAGAGTTCCGACTATTATGAAAGCTCTCTGAATTAATTATATTTTCGTTGTAAGGCATCGCTGTAAATATGTGAATGAATTTTGATTCCGTAATTTCCAAAGAATTGTTAGCGTTAGTTATACGACTTCGAGAAAAACGATTCAATTTTAAGGTTCTTCTCTTTTGTTAGTTTTACTCACAGAATCTCGATTTTTTATCTATATTGGACACTGCGACTAATTAATTAAATAATTAATTAAAAATATAAGTAAGGTATTGTACTCGATTCGAATCGAACAGTGTTTTTGAAGACTAGATTTTTTGTTATTAATCCATTTTTTCTTCTGAAGTTTCGTTAATAACACTTCAGGACAGTGACTAATTTTATTGAATCGTATACAACATTTACAAGACACGTAAACGTGACTCATGAGCTGATGTGAATATTATTTTTGCGTATTTAAAACGCATGCTTTTATTATGAGAACGATATGTGTATAATTTAGGGGTAGAATTTTGTCATTTTACGCCTGATCCAAATGTCGAAATAAAACATATTTGAGTCGGAAAGGTTTTTTTTATATTATTGTTCTTCTCTTTCACTGCCAGTAGATTGAGTTTTTATATTATTTTTTATATTAGTGTTTTTTATATCAGTTTTTATATTATATGCTACTAAAAACAACGTTGCGATACTTAATCGGGAATCGATTTAGAAAGATCGCAATTTTGTAGCACTTACGATAAATGAAAATAAAATATCTCTTTCACTTGTTCTCTTTAAATCAGAAAGGTCTTCAAAAAGTGGAAAAAAGGAATCACCTTATATGTATCGATTCAAATATTGAGAGTTCCAATTAACAATTCTCTAATGATAAATTTTTAAGTTTGAAATTATTCAGTTAGAACGCTTTTAATTAAATTTTTGTTTAACCATACAATCGGAAATATTGAATACTTGAATTTGAGATTTTGAACAATTATATATGATAATTTTCAAATTAATTCATTAAAATTCAGTTTGAATTGAAACATCAATTTCTCATATTGTTAGATTGACAAAACAACCATTAGTTTTCAGGCTTTAGGATCACTTAAAATTAGTTGAAGCGCGGGAAAAGTTCCGGTTTTTATGCACGGAAACATGCTTTATGTAACAAATTGTAAGAATTTTCAAAAAAATAAATCAACGTTCACGATTGAATAATTTTCAATTGCGAATCTATAAAGCTGAATAAATTTCAATTTTTAATCTTGAAAAGTGAACTATTCCAAAAAAAAGCCATTAAAAATTGGATCATTTGCAATTATACATATTAAATATTGAAGAGTCTTCAATGCCACGTGTGAAAAATGGAAGAATTAAACATTTTTAATCGTTAAAATTAAAGAATTTTTAATTGTAAATCTTTAAAATTAAAGAATTTTCATTTGTAAATCTTCAAAATTGAACGATTCCAAAAAAGGTTCCAAATCACATAACTTTGAAATATATATCTTGAAAATTTAATAATCATCAAAATTATATTTTCAAAATTTAAGAATTTTCAATTGTAACTCTTAAAAATTATAGCTAGTTTTGAGTATTAAAATTAAAAATTCTGTGATTTTTATGATTTACATTTGAAATTTCATAAATTTGAAAGATCAAGAATGGAAAACTCGACTTTTGATTTTCAAAATCATCAAAATTTAAGAACTTTTATCTATACATCTTTAAAAGTAAAGAGTTTTTAATTGTACATCTTAAAATTAATGAATTTTCACTTGTAAATCTTCAAAATTGAACTATTCGAAATTACAAACCTTAACATTCTTTAAACTCGAAATATCTTTAATTTTGAAGATTTAGAATTCAAAATTTGACTTTTGTTTTCCTAAATCGTCGAAATTTACGAATTTCGACTTACACATCTTTAAAAATAAAGAGTTTATTCCTAAAAAATGTTCCAAATTGTCTACCTTTAAAATGAAAATATTGCAAATTGGATGATTTGTAATTCCATACTCTCGAAATTCAAGAATTTTTCGTTGTAACTCTTCAAAATTTCAAATTTGAAATCTTCAAAATTGAAGAGTTTTTAATTTTTTAAATTTGCAAGTTTTCTCCTTTTGATTTTCAAAATCATCAAAATTATCGAAATTTTATTTATGCATCTTTCAATGTGACAAGTTTTCAATTGGAAATCGTTTAAAAAATCCAAATTACATACCTTTAAAATATAAATCTTGAAAATGGAATATTTTGACAATGCACAATAAAATTTTTGCAAGTTTGAAGTTTCACAATAAAAAATTCTGTAAATTGGATGCTTTGCATTTATATTTCATTTATACTTTCAAAAAATATATTATGTATACATATGTACTTTTAATATCTACGTTTTCTAAATTGAATAATTTGTAATTCTATATTTTCGAAATTCAAGATTTTTCATTGTAACTCTTCAAAGTTGCAGAATTTTGAATTGTAAATCTTTAAAATTGAAGTTTTCAATTTTGACAGTTTACAATTAAATATTTCTGTAATTTTTATGATTTATATTTGAAATTTCTTCAATTTGGATGATTTAGAATTGAAAACCTTTCTTTTGATTCACAAAATCATAAAAAAATTAAGAATTTTTATTTGTACATTTGTAAAATTCAATAGTAATTGTAACTCTTTATAATTGAAGAACTTTGAATTGTAAATCTGTAAAATGGAGGAGTTTTTAGTTTTGACAATTTATAACTAAAAATTATTCAAATCTTAAGTTCTGCATATACAAATTATGTAATTTTTATGATTTAAATTCGAAATTTCTACAATTTGGAAGATTGAGAATTGAAAACTAGACTTTTGGTCTTCAAAATCGTTTAAATTTAAGAATATGTATTAATACAAGTTTAAAATTATAGATTTTAATTTTTAAAATGTAAACTTAAAAATTTTGCAAGTTTTAAGTATTACAATGAAAAATTCTGTAATTTTGATTATTTGTATTCGAAATTTCTTCAATTTGGAATAATAAGTATTGTAAACTTGACTTTTTATTCACAAAATCATAAAAATATACGAATTTTTATCAATACATCTTTAAAAATAAAGTGTTTGCAATTTTGAAAATTTACAATAAAAAATTATGCTACTTTTAAATTTCACAATTAAAAAAGCAGTAATTATCTACATCATATTAAAATTATACAGTTTAAAATTGAAGGATCTTCAATTGCAAATCTTCAAAAATGTTCAAAATGTTATTCTTTTAAATTATAAACATTAATAACTAAACAAGTTGTAGAATTTTAAATTGGTGACATCTTCAAAATGGATCAGTGTCGAAAATTGAAGAAATCACTCATAATTCCAGAATGTATTTCAAGAACATCTTATTACGATATTATATATATATATATATATATATATATATATATATATATATATATTATATATGTATTTATTTTTTCTTTGCTTTTAACTCCTGCTGGGATAAAATTATATATTTATGAGAAGGTTACAGATTACTGAAAGCTGATTACAAATTAATTACGTTAAATTATAAGATTGTATGAAAGCCGATGTAGCTATTTTAATATTTATTCTAATTTATTATTAATAATTATATCGATTATTAATTATATTTTATGGTACTTTAGATTCAAACTAACATATATTTTAATTTGAGAAGTTTGAGAATTAGGTAAATGCAATCAAAATAAGAAACGTGAAATGTGTGTAGCGCGCATTTTCATTTGTTTTGAATAATTGAATTCGAAATTATTCGGTATTGAAACTTTATAAAATTTAAAAATTATTCTCATTTCTGGCCATTTCTTCTTTATTTCAATTTTGTGTTTGGGAAATTTTTACTTAGCGAAAAAATAGATTTGATTTTGACAATTCAGTAAAAGATGTCAAAGATAAAGAACATGAACTGTCATTGACCCATTAGTGTTCAGTGTCAAAAACAAAGAACTCTGTTTTATCAATTGAGAAAAGCTACTGACGCTGCTTCAGTGAATAGTCATCCTAAAGCTTTAAACACCAATTCCCAGAATTGTCCTGCTCTCGAAAACCGCAAAACGAAATCTTGCATAACGAAACTGCTCAAGAAGAGCGTAAAACAATTATTTCACTTATTGCGTCGTTCGGTGGTTCGGAACGATGGACAGATTTCGAAGCAGGCCAAGCAGCGTTGCAACACGGAGTGGTTGCCAAGTACAGTACAATTGTACTCCAAAAGTACAATCCGAACTTTATCTTTTTCCACAGTTTTCTGTACGCATATTGATTTTCTAAATGCGAATAATGGTGAGCAAGGTCTTCTGAATTAGGAAAATATATAAAATTAATGAAAGAAAAGTGATTGTCAACATTTTTAAGTGTTTGAAAGTATATCATTTTTCAATTTGGCGGCAATAGTTTGTTAGTTCGCGGCGCCGCCGTTACAAGTACAATTTCTTAATTTTGAGTACTATCTGCGAGTACAAACAAAAATGAAGTCCGAGGCGTTGTTGACAGCTCAGTCTCTGACGGAAAAAGCAAATCACTACAAGTAAGTAAAGAGCCCGCCGGGCGGGTCGCGTGCTGACTAAAAAACGATACGCGGGCGAGGGAGAGTTTTGGTTTAAAAAAAAAAGAGAGAGTGTATCCTAGTGCCAGAGAGTGACAGAACGAAAAGAAACACCGCGAGCCACCAAACACCACAATAATGTCACATTCTGTGGATTCGCATTCCAGATACCTTAAAGAATTTCGCGTCGAACAATGTCCACTATTTATTCAGCGAAAGTGCACTCAACATCGGCCCTTCACGTGTTTCAACTGGCACTTTATGAACCAGAGAAGACGGCGACCGATCAGGAAGAGGGACCGAACCTTCAACTATAGCGCCGACAGTTATTGTAGCAAGTACGACGAGACGACCGGCATTTGTCCAGATGGAGACGAGTGAGTATTTCATTTTTAATTAAGTTGGCGGATAAAGTTTTTCCGAGTAGTAATCTGATAACGAAAGTAAAAAGTGGACAAAAAGCACAGATGTTATTTCATCTCTGTACCCCCTCCCCATGTATGGCTTCCTCTTCCTTCCAGTCAACAACAACATTGTTTTGCTTTAGATT
The DNA here is from genome assembly GCA_932178445.1 of Andricus quercusramuli. Classification (NCBI taxonomy): domain Eukaryota; kingdom Metazoa; phylum Arthropoda; class Insecta; order Hymenoptera; family Cynipidae; genus Andricus; species Andricus quercusramuli. Next base: position 252,182 of record CAKNXH010000167.1, on the reverse strand, counting down.
TTATTGCGTTCTAAGTTGACACTTCTTCTTGAATGTGAGCGAGATATTCTTTTATTTTGTTTGGATAATAAGATTTCGTTATGAGATTAGGATTTATCGGCCCGTTTTGCTTACGTCGCCAGATTCATGAGTACCTTAAGTTCTCAGAGTTTTAGTTCCATCGATTCCTCTAATAATTTGTTGTCGCGAGAGATGATCATCTTACCGACCGCGCAAAGCCTTTCTCCTGAGAGTACCCCTTCCCTTCAAAGATTGTCCTTCCATGCCTTTTTTGTCTGCTCTCGAATAACATTTCTGTTCTTTATTATTTGTATCATTCGTATCAATTCAGATTTTTTTAATTCGCTTCTTCATTTCTGAGGTGTTTGAGATTTTTAAGGTTATTTAGGGCCTATCATATTTATTTTAGTTCATCTGAGATCGTTTTTTTTGTTTACGTTTTACAGCAAATGATTCACCTTTCTTCTTTTACATAATTGTGTCGTCCTGTCGTGCTTTTATTTAAATTAAAATTTTTGTTTGTTAATTTAACAGGGCTGTTCATTTTCAAAATACTGGTTACTGAATTATGTTTATGTTATTACCAGTTGTCAGGGATTCTTACAATGATCACAATTTATAACCCTTTTTTATTATGTAGACAGATTCCAATAATTACCAAAGGCCGTGGCCACGGGTACCGAAATTTCGGTACAAATAGCTGCATTTTTTCGATATAAATAGAACTGGAAAAGGGGCTATTTGTACCGAATTGTCGGCAGAAATAACCAGATTTTTTCGGTACGTTTAGACACTTCCGTTACTTAAACTTTGCTTAGTTGTACAGTTTTTATTTTTGTTGATTTTTGTATTCGATTTTTCGTGTTATCATTTGAATAAAGTAGAAATTACTTTCGATTCTTATCTGATGACCGAATCCGTATAAAATCAGACAGGTTCTATACTTGAAGTAACAGAATCTTTCGTGGATGAAATATGTTGTATACCAAATTGAGATGTTTATCGTTTTCTTTTTGATTCTGATAGCGTTTGTATCCTTCTTTTGTAATCTGACGGATTTAAAAATGTTTCAAAATGAACAAAATTACGGCGGTTTTTTTGAACATATTTGAAGTCGATTACTCTCATAAGGAAGTCTTTTGTGGCAAGGAGATTTTTTTCCATAAAATCGAATTTTCTCATTTTCTGTCAAAGAACGCTCGAGAAATGGTTTAGCCCGCATACAGCTGACAGGGTATCTTACATATACAAGCAGAAACTGTAAACAAATATAGGAACACTAAGAAAAGGTCGAGTTTTCAGATAATCTTTGTTATACTTTTTTCCAAATTTTAAAAACATTAAAAAAAAACGGAAAACCCCACCTTCTTTATTCTTGCAAATATTTTTGCAAAGTTTCTGCTAATAGAAGGAAGGTATCCTATCAGCTTTATGCGGTCTTGGCCATTTTTTAGGCTGAAAGAATGTTTTTCCTAAAATATAATTTTAGAATTTTTCTCGTAAACGATGCAATCTTTTATCTTAACATTGTTTCGCATTTGTAGTTTGCGAGAAAAATGTGAAGATTCGATTTTATGAATAATCCCCGGACCGTAAAATTCTTCTTTATGAAAGTACAAATTAAAAAAAAATGACAATAAATACATATAAAAGTGGGTTTTTTTTTTCTTGAGAAAGTCGAATTTAAATATTTTCTGAAAAACTGCCCTCATTTTTGTTAAATTACAACCATTTTTAATTTTTCTGACAGATTTTAAAAGGAGACACACGTTATCAGAATCAGAAAGAAAACGATACTCCTCTCAATTTGGTGAAAAGTTATAGAGGTTTAAAGAAAATTTTGGGATTTTTTGGAAAAAACAAAATTCAAATACCTGCTTTATTTGAAATGCATTCAGTCTAATATGGCACGTACTTTTGCATCGGATTTCAACGTTTTTCTGAGTAAAAAAATCCACGTGGAACTTTGAATTTCATTTGTAACTGTAAATATCTCGTAAACCATAAGAGAAGGTCCATTAATTTCGTAGAAGGTCCATTAATTTCGTAGGGACGATTTTTGTATTTCTAGACCCCCCCCCCCCTTCCCCCATTGTAAGGATTTATAAGATCCCCCCCACCTAACTTCAAACGAAATTTTAAAACATTGCAAAGAATTGAAAGATTTTTAAGAAATGAACTAAGATTTCCAAACATTTCCAACTAGTTTTCAAATAATTTTAATATATGTCAAGTGTTTAAAGATATTACCTAGTACAATTTTAGAGAGAATCTAAATTTTCAACGGATTTTACAGGATTTTAAGGAGTTTAATAAGATTTTACGGGATTTGAAGAAATAACGAAGGATTTTGAAGAATTTTTAGCTTCTTTCAGGAATTTTAAGGAATTAAGAAGGATTTCCGCAGATTGCGAAAGATATTAGGAGATGCCAAGGGATTTTAAGAGGTTTTAAACCATTTTTAAAGAAGTCAGGAAGTTTCAAAGATGCCAGGGGATTTGAATGTAATTTAGAAGATTTAAAGTTATTTTATAAGATTTCAGAGGAGTTGAAAGATTTAAAGGGATTTTACCAATTTTAAGAGATTTAAAGGACTTTTGATGATTTTGCAGAATTTCAGAAGATTCCAAAGTATATCCACGGATTTCAGAGGATTTCGAAACATTTAGCGGGATTTCAAAGGATTTCCGAGTAATATGGAGGATTTTAAGGGATTTCGAGAAAATTGAAAGGCTTTTAAAAGATTTAAAAATATTTTAAGAGATTCGAAAAGATTCCCGTGAAATTGTAAAGATTTCAATGAATATTAAAGAGATTTCATAGCATTATTACAAGGGTTCTCGTAATATTTCACGGAACTTTAAGGATTTTAACCGATTTAGATTTTCACTGGTTTTCATGGAATGTATGATGATTTCAAGGATTTTAAAAGATTTTACGGAATCTCAAAGAATTCAATCAGCATATTTAAAAAAAAATGACAAATGGAAACTTACGTAAGCAATTTTTCCCCCCCCCCCCCCCCCCCGACTTACATAAGCAATAGACGCTCCCTAGGTGTTATTCTTAAATGTTTTATTCCTTCTTTCAAAATACTGCCCGAATTTCACGTGTTTTTCCTAGATATCTAAGTGGAGTTCCGTGTAGACTTTCACCTGAGTGCCTTTTCGAATTTGCATATGTCTTTTTTATTTTATTTCAATGGTACATAATATTTATCTGATTTTTAATCGTCTTCTGCTTCTTTTTTTTTTATCATTTTTGTTGTCTTAAATTAAAGCCAGAATTATACATTGCCATTAATTATTTTCATTTGAATAATCTCCGATTCATAATGTTTCCAATTTCCTGTCTTCCTCAGGAGTTCAGGGGGCTGACCACAGGATGGATATTAAGGTTCATTTCCTTGGGATGATGGCCGCGAAAATCTCTATTGACTTGCGCATCGCGGTCGAGATTTTCGCGCGCATTGGAAATTAAAAAATGTTCCTTGTTGAGATATTCTATTCACTACGTATCCTTCGATTGTGTCGTTGGCATATACTACACACGAATACGTAACGGAGTCGCGTGACGTTAATTAGCATTGAAAGTAACGTGATGAATTGAACAGGAGAGGATCCGATCGCACGCGCCACACTTACAATCCCGCGTGGTTGTTGATAAAACGCCGGCGTTAGTTTATTTACTACGGGGAATATTATGCAATCGGAGGGTAACCGACCGGATAAATTCTTATAATTTTCTATTATTGTTTTGATATCAGTTCAGTTTATCTCTTTAAATCGATTTTATGCGTTTGTTAAATTAAATTTCAAATTTGGGGCATTTAAAATTATTCAATTTATACAATTTGAATAGATCTATTTTTAAATTAAAGTTTTCCTTCTTTCGCTTTAAATATACGATATTTAAAAATGCAGTAAAAATAAACACTCCTAAACAAAAGTTTAAGCTAAAACATTTGAAAACATGTTAAAAAAGTAAAAATTGGAAACAGAAGCTGTTATCTAATGTCAAACTGGAACAGTTAAATATATTGGAACGGTTAAAAAATATATCTAATTTAAAAAAAAAAGTATTAGAAAGTGAACAATTTTTCATTGAAATGAACAAAGTTAAATAATTAAATAATGGAATATTCCAACTTGATCAACTGCACAGTTGAAAGTTCTAACTGGAACAATTTAAAGTTAAATGATCAAAATTAATCCACTTGAAATCAAAATCTTTATATGAATGTTGATCAGTCTCAGGTTTTATTTTTAAATCTTACCAATAAACTAAACTATTTAGAATTTAAATGAAACTTTAAAGATAAAATATTTTTTCGCTGAATCAGCACAAATAAAATATTTTAGGCTCTCAAACTTGAACTTTTTCAAATTTGAGTTTAAGAACATTGAAAAGTGTAGTTTAAAATTTACATTCAAAGTATTAATTATAGTAAAGACAAAATTACAAATCGTGTTTTATTGTGAATGGTGGTATTTTATAAAAGAGAAAATGTTCTTGATAATGTAAAAGATTTTAAATGTATAAAAATTGTTTATGTAACAAATTTTTGTTGTGGGATTTTTTTATATCTTCCAAAGGGTTTCCATCGAACTAAGTATATCTAATTTTTTTAAATAAATTCTTTAATGGGCAGAAAACATTAAAAATCATTTAACAATATTTAAAAATATAAAATTTCTTACAAAAAAAGTGTATCTTTTTTTTCTAAATTTAAAAATTACTGTTTAATCTTTTTCTTATTTCCCCCCTTTTTGTGAAAAAAATTTTCTGTTGTCCCTTTTTGCGCTCCTTTTATGCTGTGCTGAATTTAGATTATTGAAAATTGTACAATTTCATATTGAAAGTCTAAAATATGAGGAATTTACAAATGGGGCAACGTCAAATTGATTCGTTAAAAAATGGACAATTTGAAATTGAAACATTCCAAATTTTATTTTGAATTTTAGTTACTATATCGAAGATTTTGAATTTATGATTGTAGTCGGAGCGAGTCAGATGAAAATATTTGACCCTTAATGAATTGAGAGTTTTAATTTTGTAGTTGCATTTAATTCCGGGAATAAATTTTGAAAGAAATTTAGTTTGGTAAATTTATAGTTGTGGGGTTGTACTACAGAACTAGATAACCAATATTTTTTATCGAAAATGGGTTTATTCAATGAAAAATTCTTAAAGAATCAAATATACATTGAGGTGAACAGATTTTTTCAAAATATTATTATTATTGTTAATATTATTTGCAATTTAGTTATAATTTTAATGTAGTAACATTTTTTTTAAACTTTTTAACATCGATATTGCTTGCAATCATCAATATTTAATAACATAATCATTTCATTATACCATATATTATATGCGTGTGAACTTAGCCCCCCACTTTCAAAATTTCGAATTTTTT
>CAKNXH010000167.1:229909-241766 GCA_932178445.1 Andricus quercusramuli | reverse complement strand
AAAAAAATTCGAAATTTTGAAAGTGGGGGGCCAAGTTCACACGCATATATATTATATTATTCAGCATGCTCATATCACGAGATTAAGCTTTTATTTTTACAAAAAATTGAAAATTCGCTTTTTAATCGCTATTCAAAGCCGATTTTGAAAACCCATGAAATTGTCATCTCAAAATTTGCAGTCGATTTTCTCGGAATTAGCTAACTTTTTTACATCAAACTTTATTTATCCGTATTTAGAAACTTAATATCTCGGAAGCATGATTTTCTATTGTATTTTTAAACTGAAAATTGAATTTTTTATCGCAATCCGCAGCCGAGTCTACTTTAATTGGTGGACAGCGTCACTTTGAGATTGTCAACTTCCACATCCGTTTCCTCGAGACTGGATTACATACTTTTTTATCGAACTTTTTTAGTCTCAGTTCAGCAAGACTACGGCTAGGGAGTGGACTTTTGTTTTATCTTCAAGTAATGATTTTAGTTTTATACATAGAATGTTTTTTCGCTCTTTTGAAAAATTCCCATTTTGTTGGATATCTAGTTCTGTCTGCCACCCTTCAGTTTCAAAATTACTTTCTAATTTTCTCTTTTTTATAATGGGGATGATTTTCATTCAAATTTCTTTCACAATAAAATTGCTTGGCTCTGGAAGTTTGGTAGATTATTCAAACTTTCTTCGCTAAAAAAATGATAAAGAAGCTTATTGTTGAATGTCACTTCGCAAAGAATAATTATTTTGAAAGAATATGTACTTTTGATTAAATTGACTTCCTCAGTTTTTTTTTTGTATTCCGCTTTAATTAAGAGCCATATAATTGTAATAATTTTTTATTTAATAATTCATAATTGCAAACGCTTGAAATTCAACAATTGTCAAATTCTAAACGTTTATCATTTATTTATTTCAGATTGAAATATTTACGAATGCTATACAATTTAAAAAATTAATAGAGTTTGGAATCGAAAATCTTGAATTCTGGATCTTACATTCAAATTTACTAAATGAAAAAGTTGCAAGTGTCATATTTTTGTATTTTTGTTTGATTTACAGTCATCGAAATGTCGATTCTGGAATCATGCCAAAGTGACTTATTAATTAATTCCTTGAATTATTAATTTCCGAAATAAAATTAAAGTTCCTTACTCAATTAGAAACTAGAAACTTGAATATCAACTTTCACAGAAGTAGCAATATTTCGTCCCAGTCGGTCATTTTTTACACTTGCAAATATTCGACCTTCATGCATTCACTTTACATTGTAGCAAGAATACAGTTTCAACTTTTGCATACAAAATTGCAAATACCTGAGTTATGAAACTTATATAACCGTAAGATCATTTTCTAAAATTCAATAAGTAAAATGAAATAATGAAGAAAACCTGAATTTCCGGAATTAAAAATTTCCTGTCCACATATCGAGATGTAATTTAATTTATTTGGTGTAAAAAATATACCACAAATTGGATGGAGTCCTTAGTATCGACTTAATACATCCTAGTAATCATTACATTATAGTCTTTTTCCGGAATCATTTAAATGCACCATGTTCGGTTTTTTATTATCCTTCTCGTCTCGGATCGGCAATCGTGACCAGATTGAAAATAAACGGACACGATAACGCGATCCTGGCATCTGTGAAGTTTTTTTTAACCTACTAGTAACCAAGCGGGAACACAACCCGTTTCATTTGTCCGAATCGTTAAAAATACCATGCAAGGTTCAATCGATGAAAAACCCCTGAGGCAGGCAATTTGTAGACTTGATTAGAGTTATTTTACAGAAATTGATATGTTTTCAAATAGCAGTGTCGGTAGCTAATAGTTGAAAAAATCTATGTCTTTCTATTAAATAGAGTTTCCAAAACTTTAAGTATTTCACAACTGTTTATAATTATTGTGTAATCCTGTCAGTGAGTCATTGATTATCTGTCACTGTGTCAGAATTTACTCAACCAAATAATGTTTTCCCTCGATAAAACTGCGATTACGTTTTTATACTTACAGATTTTTAAAAATAAGTCATTTTAATCAAGTGGCATATTTTATAACTTGAATTGTAAGATTTTTTCAAAAATGGAAAATATTAATTTGCTTATCTTTGAAAATTCAATCTTATAAAATAATATTATCGTTTTTTTGTGTTATTTTTGTTTTGACATTGGATTCAACTGTCATATCTTCTTTTATTTGAAAGGAAAATCGCGGATGCTCATGTCATTGCAATTATGTGTTGGACTGACAAATCGTGCAGACAAATCTATTAACCGGATGGACATGATCTAAATTGTAGTGATTCATTAAGCGTGATTTATTATTTCACTTATGACGCATTTGGTAATATTCAATTGCAAACTTTGATAATTTTCATCAGTGTCGAAAATCTCAAGAAAAAATGTCTCCTTAAAGAAAAACACTTTGATATTTTTGTAAAATATGTAGCACACTTTATGAATTTGTTACGAAATATTTAGAATTTATAAAATAGAATGATTACAAATTTTGAACATTTTTTGGGAACATTTTAAATTGAATTTAAATACTTTCCAACTTAGCCCTTTTCAAGAGACAATTATTTGAAAAATTTAGACTTTCAATTAGAACGCTTTTAAAATTGAATTCGTTTGAACTCAAATTCTTTCTAGCTGAACTTGCAAATTTTTTAAGTTTCAAAATCGAATGAATTTAAATCTGAACGATTTTACAAATGATCGAGGCCCCTTATTCATTTTCCATGTTTATAAAAGAAGGTCAATTTGGATTCTTAGTAAAATACATTTGACAAGGTCTAACATTAAATTTCATCGAAACACTGTTCAAAAAAGGATTAAAAATTTTACTCTTCAATTAAGATAACCCTTGTGATAGCAAGCTAACATCGTGACGTTAAAAGGCAAGCCGGGCCTTTCAGTTCCGTTGAAATTCAAACCCCCTTTTTCAGTAAGAGTATAGAAAAACCGAAGAAGTTGGATCATTTTGATTTATAATTACAAGCTTTTCGAGTAATACAATGATATTTCTGTTTGAAATTATTGATGAATGTGGAAAAAATTTTGAAAGTGTTTACGCGCGAAAAAATATATGACACACGCGAGCAGTAGATGTATTTCAGCCAAAAAAATAAGAGAAATCCTTCAAAACGTTAAAAAAATATCTGTAAAATTGAAATGTATTCGTCAAAACTGTTTTGTTTTTTCATGCAAACATGAGTAATATGAATACTCTTTTCATCACGGTATTCATAGCTGATGCTGCAATAAACAGCGGGCCTGCTAGCCCCGACTTGCCTTTTTGTGTATGTAAAAAATATAATTATACGTTTTCAAGTAACACTCCGCAGATGGAATTGTCACAATACCCTAATTTTTTTTTATGTATTTAGACTTCACCAAAAGAAATTTCCATGTAAAAGCTCTTACTTCATACACAACTCTTTGTAATTTGAAAATCGTGATCCGCCCGGCCTGTGAGACTCGATTGCCTTTTTGAGGGTCAGTTGAAGGTTCTAGTCTTTTAGATGTAATAAATTCCTTTTAAAAATTTTTTTTTTAATTTATCGATTTTGAAAATAAAGTCTCTTCAAATTCGGAAAAATTAAAAGTGGATGACATCGATTTTCAAAAGTTTGCAATTTGAAATTAAAACATCACAAATTTTAAAAGGGTTAATAATTTTTTTCTTCAAATTTTGGAAACTTGAAAAAAAGATTTTCTGTAAAACCCCTCCTTTTTTATTTTTACCCATAGTTTTGTACACCTTTTGCGTATACAAGGAAGATATCGTATCAGCTTTATTCGTTTAGATTAGTAATGGTGTTAAAGCGATGTTGTTTGTCTGAGTAATATAAGTTTATAAAAATAATACATGTAGACGGTAAAAAATTGACATACTTCAGACCAAAAGTAGATTTAGATGTTAAAAATCCTTTCTTTCTGCCAACGTTTCGAAAACATGAGTCGTTTTCCTCTTCAGGACGTAAATTAAATTTCAAAGTTCGTCAATTATTATAAAATCCTCTTCCTTATCTTATCACTTGTGGAGCTTCATTTTTTCCATGAAATTTTGTTTAATTCTTTTTAAAAAACTAAACTTGTTTAAAAAACTTCAAAATTTATACTTTTTTAAAAAATTTTAATAATTTATTTGACTTAGTTGAAGAGTCAGAAAAATGAATTTCGAAAGAATACAACAAAAATCTATAAAAATCCGAAAGAAAACCATAGCTATCTCAATTAGATCAAAAGTTAGAGAGGTTTAAAGAAAAAATTTCAGGTTTTTTAAAAAACAAAGCAAAAAATTCAAATATGCATAACTTCGTAGACATTTTTTTTGCTTATCGGAAAAATACGGAGCGTCACATAATTTATGATCTTTTAATTATTTTTCCACGCATTATTATAGAACAAAATTTATTAACATTAAATTTTATTATTAATTTTAATTAATTTAATTTTCATTATTAATTTAATTAATTTGTATTATTAATTCCTAGTAATTTATTAACATTTCCTGAAAAAAATTTTATTTCCCAATACTAGGATGAGAATCCGTCCGGATGTCCCTGAATTTTTTCTCTTTTTGCAGCTTACGTATTTTTTCCTACACGGTTTTTGACGTCCTGTTTTTTGGAAGTATAGGATTTTTTAGAGTTTTGTAGAAAAATATATTGTTTGCATTAAATGTACTGATTTTCTTCACAATTGTTTCCAAATAACAAATATTTCTATAATTGCATGGTTTAATGCTTATTCCTCTTATTTCTGTATGTGATAAGTCGAATTTTGTTGTAAAAAGTTGGGTTTTAGAATTTTCGGGACTCGAGAAATATGATCATTGACTCTTAGTCAGGGTGGCCGCTGGACCGGGAAATGACCGGGAATTTTTACGGTGACCGGGAATTTTTCAAGTTTTCAACGAAATTCGGTTTTGGGCTTGAAGGTCATCGATCAAGAGATCAAAAAACTGGTTCACTAAATGTAAAAGCGTTTACTACTACGAAATATTTCAAATATGTTTTGTATTAAGTCAAAACCCTGTGATATCGTTTCGTTTACAAAACGAATTCCTGTTATAAAGTTATATTTTAGTCACTAGGTGGGTTAGTTCAACATTCAATATTTCTGCTAGTTAAAAAACCGATGATTTTTTTCAATTCGTGCTGAAATTTCATGATATTATAATGTTACTTCTAGAAACACGCAAACGATCTCTCTAAAAGCAATAGTTACTAGGGGTTATATTTAAGTAAAAAAAGTATTTCTAACCTCAAGTTAGGGTAAAAATCGCTTTGTTTGTACTGAATCGGTCAGTATTATGTATATGAACAAAGTTTGTGTTATCTTCAACATAAATTAAAGTTGATATTTTCAGAATATTAAACAAACAGATGTTTTGAAACGCTTAAAAGCATGACCGGGAAAATTTTTTTGATGACCGGGAAAGGACCGGGAATTTTTTTTACCGAAAAAAGCGGCCACCCTGTTAGTTCATACAAAATTCTATTCTATCAAAATCTCGCTCTTAAAATTTTGTAAACGTCAAAATATATAAATTAAAATTCGTGTATTCTGTACTAAAGCGTTAAATATGCTGTTAAAACTTCGTAAATCCAAGCAAATAGATTCAATAATTCGATATTGAATACTTAGTTTGATTAAATAGATAGATTTATCATGTATTGTTCGCTTACTCCTCAATAAAATTGTACTTCCTTGAAATTATAGTTTAAAAATTCAAAATGACAGGAAATAATTATATTTATTTCTTTTAGAATATACCGTAAAACGGGGTGAAGTCGCTCATGTAGGATAAATTTGCTCACCAATAAATCTGTAATAAATAAATTTGAAAATGAAGTGTTGTTAGCTCTACTAATTAAAACAATCGATAATCTTCTAATTTTTCACCTAGAAAATTTGATATTTAATTTTAAAATGTAAGTTTTAGGGTGAGCAACTTTACCCTACATGAGCGACTTTACACCGATTTTCGGTATTGTGAAGATTATTGCCTTCTTTTAAATTTATTTTCCAATATAACCAATTTTGTTTTGCACTTGTTTTTTACTTATCACATTGTAAAATAACAAAGTGGAAAAGTTCTTTATTGTATATTTCAAAAAATTACATTGAAATATTTAATGTTGGAGGAGAAAGTTGGACTAAAATTTCTGTCTTACTTTATCCTCTTTTTTTCAAGCCCTTTGACCTACTTTGCCCCCCTTTTTAGGTCAGATTGTCCTACTTTTCAAAAATCAACTGTGCTCACCCTACTTATTACACTTTATCAAATATTTATTAAATTACAAACGTATTAGGGTGATTCATTTTATAAGGCAAATAAAAGGATTTTCAAATCTTAGGACGCACACTAGCTTAAGTTTTACCTTTTTAGTCAACAAATTTTTCAAACAAACAGAAAATCAAAATAGGATATTATTTAGAATAATTATGATTTAAGTTTTGTCTTTTTCATTCTTTTTTGTCTATTTGCTCACTGTCTTGAAAACGCATGTAATTAATTTGTATAGGGAGACAACCCTACAGTAGGTAGTGAACCCATGGTAGATAATCTAATGAAGCATTTTCAATTCATAGTCAGCGAACTTCACTTCGTTAACGGCTGAGGGGAAAACAATGGATCAAATGCATGGGATTCGCTCTATTTTTGCCCTATTTTGTTGATATCTTCGTAAAAACTAATTTTATCGATATAAATATATCTGAAAAATAGTTGCTATTTTTTATCTACTATTCAGTGAAATAATAAAATGGCAATAATTATTATTTATTACGATGAACATAAATAAAGTTTTGTCCCATGCGAAGCTTTATTTTTGTAATATCTTCGTAATTAACCATAATTATTATAATTTCATTATTTCATTAAATAGTTCTTAAAAAATAAAACCTATTCTTTCGATACACTTATATTGAAAAAATTAATTTTTACGATGATATTAGCAAAATAGGACAAAAATGGACTGAATCCCATGCATTTGATTCATTGTTTTCCCCTCAGCAGTTGATGAAGTGAAGTTAGCTGAATATTAAGTGAAAATGCCTTTATAGTAGACAATTGTGATTTTTATAACAACAGCAATGAATTTTGCATAACTAGTATTCGCGATAGCTGACGATAATTGAGTCTTTTCTGAACATGTAGTAATTTTGAAATAACCTGATTGTAGAAAAATGTGAAACGAGTAAAAAAAAAATTATTATTTCCTATCGAAAGAAAGTGGTGTAACGATATCTCGTATACATTGTTGTCGCAAACCTGATTGGTTGCGGCACTGCGTGAATATGACTTTTAGTGGCTGTTTACAGTTTGTTTGTCTATTAATAAAGATTACGAATTTTATGCAGCATATTTTGTAAATTAACATTTCCAAATAATTAATTTTATTTCATGATAACATTTATTTACAAATGTTTCTTAACATTATCGATAAAAGGTAACATTTTTATTGTAAATGATTTTTTAATATTGGGAGAGAAATCTGTTCTTAATATTTTGCTACTACACTACAATATTTGTAAAATTTATCACACTTTTAAAGATATGAGAAAAATGATATTATGGATAACAAGATTTCCGGTTAAATTAAAAATGATTTATGTTTTATTTTAAAGGATTAATTTTAAGATTTGAAGATTTCAAAATATGCCAGAAACGAATCTGGAAGGTTTTAAGACATATTTGTGATTTTGCAGGATTTACAACTTTTTGAAGAAAACTGTATTATTTCATAAGATATTTAGTTTTGAAAAAATTCGAAAATAACTTAATTCTTAAGAAGATTTCGAAAGAAGGTTTTTAAGAAATCTGGAATATTTTAAGGCATTTTTTATATTTTAATTTGGGGTATAATTTGAGTCAGTTTAAAAGATGTTTGAAAATTCATTTCGTGGTAGAAACTTATTCTTTTTTGGTTAAAAATGTAACTCTTTGATTGAAAATTATTCTGTTTTGGTTAAGGATTCAACTACTTTGTTAAAAATGTATCCTTTTTTGATGAATTCAACGTTTTTTGATTTAAAATAAAACCTTTTTTAGTTGAAATATCAGGAATTACATTTTTTAATTAGAATTCATCTTTATTCGTTAAGAAAGGAACCATTGTGTTAAAAATGCATGTCTCTTGTTGAAAACTCGTGTTTTTTGTTATGAATTACACTCTTTTTGATTTAAAGTTTTTTGATATTGACGTTTGATGTTTACTTCTAGGTAGAAATTGTTTTGCACAAAATTAGTCTCTTTTGATAAAAATTTAACTTTTTTTGGGTAAAAATGCAACTATTCGGTTGAAAAATAATCAGTTTTGGTTATTTGTTTTTTCATTTGTTGACTATGAAGGTATCACTTAGGCTCGTGTTCGTATTCAGATTCGAAAATAATTTTTTTTCCTCATCATCCTAATACATATGTATTAGGTAATGAAGCGGCAACTTTGTCTTAAAAATCCGATTGCATAATAATAAAGGAACAATAACTTTCTCCCTGACAAGATGTTGATACCATGTGGGCAGATTTACGTCATGCCTAAAAGCGCACCGTTGGGGATAAATTAGTGCGCGACCGCTAATTTTATCGCGTCTAATCTTGGCAAAATGCATCTGAATGCATCTCCTCGATAAAGTCGTCGCGTGTTCCCTGAATCGCCTGTTGAGAATCGCGTGAAAAAACGAGGAAAACGTGATAGCGCCATCCACAATTGACGTTCTTGGCTTTCCCTCCAAAATACTCGGTGCTTAGGGGACTCCAAACAAAGGAGCCTGCTGATATTGATTTTCTCTTTACTGGGCACGCCAGAAACGAAGATTCATGAGGTTTTCTTTGTCGTGTTCCCCTCGCGACTCATGAACACCATACCAACCTGGCGCCCCCCCCCCCTTAAACTTCCTACTCACTCTTTTCCTATAAAATGGCCCCGTTTTAGATTTAGGTCAATCCTATGTCAGCTGATATTAATTGTTGGTTCCTGGATTCACCGAAAATGGGAACTAGGTTTATCTACCACTTGACGCGATGACGCAGCAAACGTATAAATATACCTAATATAAACTCTGAAATTGGGGATAGAGTCGAGAAATTCCTTTGTTTGGAGTCGAACAGTGGCTGCCCTTGAATTCGTGTTATTGTTTCGAAATATTGTGAAAAGAATGGTTGCTTCGCAAGTAACTGTTTTTCTTGCTTTAATAAAGAGCTTTCAAAGGTTCATATGGCTAAATCTGGAAGCTTTTCGAAATAAGCTTTTCGAATTTGGACTCCTTTTTTATTGAAACCGATTCGAAATTTTAAACGATTTCTTTGGCGTTTTTATTTGTATGTACTTTTTGTGTTTGCCTTTTGAAGGCTTTTAACTTGCCATTAAATTTTACTTTCAAAGTTGTTTGTTTTCCAAATAAATTTTTTTAAATAATTTTAATGTATTCTTTACCGAACATTTTTTGCTAATTTTGTATTTTTACTACAGTGTTAATTAGTACTTGGCGGCGATTTGCTAACGCGAATCTTGATGCTTTCTTTAAATGTATATCGCCAAAAAAAGGTTTGAAGAATCCTTCAACTAAAATGTTTTGATAATTTTGTATTTTTTCTACAGTTTGATTTTGGAAAAGTTTATTTTTTATTTAAAAAATAAATATTTTTAAAACAATTTTTAGAATGAAATTTGTTGTACAAGGATGAAAGAAAAGGGGTTTCATCAAATTTACGTAGTAAAACAAATTTTTTAAAGAAATTAAACCAATTTTTTGATAATTTTGCATTCTTATTAAAATTTAAATATTTTCATCAAATTTATCGCGCTAATTTTCTTTAATATTGTAATAATTACTTAACCACAATGTTTTTGATAATTTTGTATTTTTACTGCAGTTTAATTTTTGAGACAAAAATGTTACTTTCACAGAAATAATTTCAAATGATAAAAGAAAATTCATTGCATTTCAATTTGAAAAATTTTATAAAATTAAAGAAAATTTTTCTCATAAAATGTACGTGCTAATTTTTGTTTTGTTGTTTAAAGAATTCTTTACACACACTATCTTTTAACAACTTTGTATTTATTTAAAAATAAATTTTTATTTTTACCACAGTTAGCTTTTAGAAAACATTTACTATTACAGAAATAATTTATAATGAAAACAAAAAATTCAGTACATTTGAATTGAAAAAAATAAAACAAAATTAAAATATAAAATTTTTATATAATTATACGAGGCCTACGAACATCAACATTCTCAAAGAAATACATTTTTGGACTTCACAAAATCTAAATATTTAAAATCAATCTGACCACTGCAACAGAGGAATCTATCAGAAATTTCTTAACATCAGGGAAATTAAGGACGAGAGAGTAATATTATTTTTTTTATTTAGAATTTTTGTAAAAAAATCTTATCCAATTAAATGTTACTTGATATCACATCGAAATGTGTGAGTTTGAAAAGGTTGATTTCGAAACTAGTTTAAACTTTTCCAAGTTTTAAAATGATATAATGTTGACCGAATTTTCAAATCGATTGCTTGACGTTTTGATTATTTCGTACTGAAAACCATAATTATTCTTAATATTTGAAGATTTTACGTTTTTTCATTTAAATATTTAAAATTGAGTAATGTTAAATTTAAATCGTTTAACATTGAACAATTTTGAATTGGAAGAGTTGTTGCAATGCCTCATTTCGAAATTTGTTAAAGTTTGGTTGCCCTCGATTTAAAATTGTTTACTTTTGATGGCTTCAATTAAAAACGATGAATTTGCAAATTTTCGAAAGCCTACAATTATTTCAAATGGTACATTATTTAGTATTTCACATATTGAACTGTACAAATTTAAGCACTTCCCATTCTAAATTATTCAATTTTGTTTCAAAGTGTCCAGTTTGTAACGTTTTGGAATTTTCAGATTAATTTTTTTGTAATCCTTAGGGCTGAATTTGTTTAACTTTGCAGGCCTCAAAGTAAACATTGTTCCCATTTTAATGACTTTTGTGTGGAAAATGTAGAATTTTAAATGCTTCTTACATCTGCTAATTTGTTAGGCTCTGAACTTACTGCAATTTTTACGGCTATTGCTTTAAAATTGAATAATTTTGAATTTTTGTCTTAGATTTTAGTGGCCAACCTGAATATTTAGAAGACTTTATATTCGAGTGATTTCAAACTTGATATGCTGAATTTATTGTATTTTTTCAAATATTTTTGTTCGGCATTTTCAATGCCCTTAAAATATTATACCTGTTTAAAAAATGTAAAAGGTTTTCAAATAAATTGAGATCCTTTTTATTGTAAAGTTGTAACATTCAAGTCGTATTAAATTTCCAAAATATTATTCTATT
This sequence comes from Andricus quercusramuli, assembly GCA_932178445.1. Taxonomy (NCBI): domain Eukaryota; kingdom Metazoa; phylum Arthropoda; class Insecta; order Hymenoptera; family Cynipidae; genus Andricus; species Andricus quercusramuli. Next base: position 230,419 of record CAKNXH010000167.1, on the reverse strand, counting down.
ACCTAGGTCCTAGGACATTTAAAAATTTGGAAACTTTGAACATATATACGTACCTTCAAATTTTGGACAACTTATTCTTCAATTAATTATAATTTTTAAGCAATTGTAATGTCATAAGGCAAACTTTAAATATATGCGAGTTTTCATTTATGAAACCTATTTCATCATCCCCAATTTTTGAATTGCAAAACTTTGTTTATAAATTAAAATACTCAAAAAATCAAATTTGTCTGCTCTAAGTAAAACGTAAGCAATAGTAGTCAATAGAAGTTCATGGGGGAAACATTTTGTTATTTGAATAAATATTTACCGAGGGGAAAGGGTTGAAATTGTAAAAAAATGTTTAGGCTAGAAGCTAGAGGAAAGCTTGGCTTTATTTTTCTTTGAGTACCTTGAAATTAAAATCTTTTTATTGACGAAAATAAGTTTGATGTGCTCTGGTTTACTTAATGACGCTTACGCACACGTGCCAATGTTCTAAATGATTATTTTTACCAATAAAAAATTAAG
>CAKNXH010000167.1:153367-229899 GCA_932178445.1 Andricus quercusramuli | reverse complement strand
TATTTTTACATTATCGTCTCAATGAGAAGATATTGGATATTGGCTATTTATAGTACTCAAAAAGTTGAAAAGAAAATTATCAGAGTTGTAGCATTTTCAAACTTCAAAAAAAAAAAAAACGAAATTGTAAATTTTATGCCAAACAACGCAAGATATGAAAAAAAAAGTCAAGAGAAGAAGAGCTTTGCTTCTTGGAAGCCCTACAAGATTATCATAACAACTTTTTGAATTTTCTTGAAAAATCGCTAATTCAAGTTTTGATCACACAAAAAGTAATGAAAAATCAAACATTCTATTTTGCGGTCAAACTATGCAAGATACGAAAAAAATAGACGAAAGTTTTACACCCAAAAAAAGATCTACAAATTTGTTATTAATAATTTTTTGATAGGATGCTTATTTTGTTTAAATCGTAAACATTAACCTTGAAAATAAACAAATTAAGTTTTTGGAAAAACGAAACAAACTGAAATAAAATAAAGTAATCATAAAAATTCAAATTTGTACATTATTTTGCAATATCTGAATAAGCAGTCCCAGACCGAGGTAACAAATAAATATAATATTCATTTGATATAATATAGTTCAACTTAATGAAGAAAAATTCGCACTTTGACAAAATCGAGTGCGTTGAAATCGAAGGAGCTTTAATAAAAGAGAATTCACAATCACCAAAGTAAAGTTGACGATGATTAACCTTCAATTTTAAAAGGTCTGTGCACAAATGTGGAGGAAGTACAAAGACCGAGCGCATAGCACGAGATAAATGTGTGATCCATGCGCGAAGCGTGAGATGAATATATTATCGAGCGCGAAGCGCGAGACCTAACAGAGGCGCGCTCAAACTTGCGAGCTTTCTCTCTATCCCCAAAGAAATGTTAAAGAAGCGTCCTTCTATGAAAAAAATCAAATTTATTCTTTATCTTCATTTGTGAAGGTTAAATATTTCTTTTCTCTAAAAATGGTTGTGATCAATGGAAATTGCGTGAAAACATCTATCGAAACTATACTGAAAAAATTTTTGTTCCCCATTAGAAGCGTTAGAAATCGCCAAAACAGTGGGTATATTATCAAGAAGCATTAAATGCTTTTTTTATAAATAAACCTAGTAAATCCCACTGTTCAACATCAATTCCCTTAAAGGGAAAACCCTAAGGTTTTATTTGAGATAAAGAAATGCACAATAAAATATGGATGTTTAAAAAAAAAAATCAAATTTTCGGCCTAGGGGCAACTATAATTTGTTGATTGTGAATTCTCTTTTGTTAAAGCTCCTTTGGCTTTAACGAACACATTCCCATCAGGTATATAGTGGTTTGCACTCAATTTTGTCGAAAATGCGAACTTTTCTATATTATGTTCAACTCTATTACATCACATGTATGTTATATTTATTTCTGTACCTTGGTCTGGGGCTGCTTATTCAGATATTGCAAAATAAAGTAAACTATTTATTTTTAATGATTATTTTAATATTTGTTTCTTATTTTGCATTAAATTTTATTCTCAGCTACCCTGAAAAATGTATCATTTCAATAAATTTATATTATTACATTTCATAATATGCATTGGTATTGAAAAATGCAACCTAAAAATTATTAAAACAAATTTTTTTTGGGTGAACAACTTTTTTCTATTAATTTTTTTTTCGTACCTTTTGTCGTTTTTCAAACAATTTTTTTTTTTTTTTAATTTTTTTTACGATAAAAAAAATAGACTTCCTATCAATAAATTATTATTATTATTATTATGAAAAATTTGAGCTCTTTTTTGGATGAGCAACTTTTGTCTATCCATTTTTTTCATAGCTTGTTTCGTTTGTCGAAAAATTTTATTTTTTAATTTTCAATTTTATTTTTTACGAATAAAACAAAACTACGCATCCCATAAAAAATGATTACTAATAAATTTGCTACTCGTATTTGGGTGAACAACTTTTGTCTTATTCTTTTTTTCGTAGCTTGTGTCGTTTGTTCAAAAAAAATTATTTTTTATTTTTAATGTTTTTACGAATAAAACAAAAAATGCGTGTCCCAGAAAAAAGTGATTAATAACAAATTTGTGGATCTTTTTTGGATGCACAATTTTTGTTGATTCATCTTTTTTCGTGTGTTGCCTAGTTTGAACGTAAAATGGAATGTTTGATTTTCCATTATTTTGTGTGCGATCAATATTTGAGTTTTCTATTTTTCAAGAAAATTCACAAAGTTGTTATGATAATCTTGTAGGGCTTTCAAAAAGCAACGTTTTTCTTGGCTTAACTTTTTTATATCATGCGTTGTTTGGCTGAAAATATTCATTTTTGTTTCTTTTTTTGAATTTTCAAAATGCTATGACTGAGATCGCCGATACCACGCTGAAAACACCAGTTCCCGTTAGATCACTGAAGTTAAGCAGCGTTGGGCGCGGTTAGTACTTGGATGGGTGACCGTTCGGGGAATACTGCGTGTTGTTGACCCGTCGTGGGTGTGGTGGACCCACACTGGTAGTATTTATCCACCTAGAAACACTACCCGAATCGGGTAGTGAGGCAATGAACTTTCGAGTTCGAAATGCTAATCAATTTATTTTTTATTTTTTTATGACTGAGATAATTTTCTTTTTATCGAAAAAAGTCATAAGGATAAATTGTTTGAGTTTCCGAGTACTACAGACAGCCGTACATAGAATTTTTTAATCTTGATGAAATTCGTATCCAAAATAGCTGGTTAACGAACTCTATCTTTCTTTTTGGTCCTTGAAACTGTGTGCCAAAGCACAATCCAATCCGACTAGCCTTTCAAAAGTTATTCGGTATACAGACGACAACAACAACGACAACGACAGACAGACACAATCGTGAAATCGCTTTTTTCGGATTCAGGGGGTCTCAAACGTGGAGATTTAAAGAAATCCGCGATAGTCAGTTTTCACATAAAAACAATACCTTCTCATTATGATGAGAATGTAAAAAAATGCTTATTATAAATGGAAAGAGTGTAAAAAAGCGATCGAAACTGCACTGGACGAATTTTTGTTATCGTCATTAGAAGAGTTAACAAATCACCGAAATAGGTATCCGCGAAAATCTTAAAATTTTCACCCCGCCAGAGAGAATGACCCCGTACTCTCTCTCTGACCCCGTCCTCCTCAGTAAATTTTTATTTAAAATCTAAATGACAAAAAATTTTCCTCATAAACTACTATCCAATAGAATAACACTTTTCCCAAGTTTGACTTGCTTGCATCGGACAATTTTGATTTTTTTAAGTGTCACACTTGAGAAATAACGCCCCACATTATATTGTATAACTTTTGTTTTGCAAAATTTTGGCAATACTCTCACTCTTTCAGGTTTATATATTTTGATAAATTGAGAAGTCAAATATTTCTCAAATATCTTCAGAAATTAATTATTTCATAGGGGTTTTCGTCAACAAGTATACTTTTCAAATAAAAAAAGTGACGTAACTGATTACGAAAATTCATCAAGAATATTTTTGGCTTCAACTCTAATAAAAGCTCAAAAAGAAATAAAAGCTGTTACAAAACCGAGTACGAAACACTGTCAAGGTTACGATAAATAGATTGATTTTACATTTAAAAAACAAGCACGATTATGGACAAATTATCTTCTGCCAACTGTGGCATTATCACAACTGCATATTACGATAAATAAATCAAATTTTGAGGTTGTGGGACTTTTTATTACATGATATAACATTTGAATCATTTGTTGAATAATTAATTAAAAAAGACGATCCACAAAAATTTTGACCTTCCATGCTGGTATTCTAGAAATAAACTCTGACTTGATATGATCTCGAATTTAATTCTCTCAAACACAGAGTAGAGTAAATTTTTTAAAACTCTTTCTGAAAAAATTTTAAAGTGTTGTCTATTTTATTGTTTTATATTTTAATAAGATCAAAATTCTTCTAGAAAATTTAAATTCAATTCTTCCAAAAGAAGTCTTCAGTTTAAAAATGGACAACTTAGAACTGAATTTTGCAGTTTTCTACCCTTGAGGAATTTTGATAGTTTGCTTTATAGTTTATTTTATAATTTACTTCTTAAGAGTAGCAATTAGAACATAATACGAGTATTTCTAACTTTTGTTCTTACGCCCCAGATGCCCATTTCTTCATCGAACGGCAGGAGATACCGAAAGGCGCTACCACCTGCGTTATTACAAAACTTGCATGTGCGTTCATGACACGGACACACGTGGGTTTTGTGTTAAAAATGGACCTCACTGCGCTTTTGCCCACGGCAATCATGATCTTCGCCCTCCGGTCTATGATATCAAGGAAATACAGGCGTTGGAAAATCCAGAATCTGACCCCAACAATTCCTCCAATGGGCCGAATATTCTCGACAAGGAAAGAAACCTCATGAATGAGGATCCAAAGTGGCAAGACACGAATTATGTCCTTAGCAATTACAAGACCGAGCCTTGTAAAAGACCACCGAGATTATGTCGCCAAGGATACGCTTGTCCTCAGTATCACAATAGTAAAGATAAAAGGAGGAGTCCACGAAAGTATAAATACAGGTGAGTTGAAAGTTAATTTTATCCTTTAACTTTTAAGACAAGTCGAGCAGCTGACTATTCGACTTTTGACTGTACATCAGACTTGAAGATTTGAAAGATTTCAAGGAGTTTGTAGAGGTTTCAAAGGATTTTTAGTTTTCACAGCTATTTAGTCTACTTCCATTTTCATCAAAAAGCAAAATTATAATATTAATACTCGAAATGATTAAAATGATGGTTTTTTCTCTAAAATGTTTAGTTTAATTTTTATAATTATACTATGTTGCACTTTAAATTTCTAAAAAACGATTCATTAATTCACAGAACAAAAATTCCTATTCAATTCATAATTTAATAAGTCCGAGAATAAGGGTTTTTGCTTCTGTACAATAATTTATTATCAAAGCAGGACTGCTACACAGACACTTTTAGTCACTTTTTAATCACTTTTTCAAGGAAAAAATTACTATAGTCACTTTTTAAAAAGAAAAAGGTCACTTTAGTCACATTTCTCCATTTCATTTTAGATTTTATCTGCAAAAAAATCTAAGTAATTTATAGAATAGAGAACATTTCAAACTCGATAATGTAAAATTGAATTGATTCTAATCTGAATGGTTCATCAGTCTTTAAACTTTTATTTACAATGTGCAAAAGTAATTTTATTGTGAAATAATGAATGAACATTGTGTTTTAACAACAACTAAAACATAACTGTTTTCTAGCACTTTTATTATTTTATTAAAGTTGTTGTATTTGGTTTAAAAAATAAATAAAACTCACCTTGTAAGGTTCATTTTTCGTTAAACTTTGCATGATTTAAGTCCCCTTTCAACTTCTGGTACTCAAATATGAAAATTTTTGTTTTGAAATTCGATACTTTGTTTTTTTTTTTTAATTTTCGCGGATGAAGAACTCGTCGGGAGAAAAACACAGTATTTAAAGTATTTATGTAAATTAGGTCTTCATTTTATCTCCCTTAAAAATTTGCGTTTGTCTCGAGCCTTTTTCTGCCGAAATATCAATTTTCAAAATAGCCCAAAAGATTGCTATTTTAAGGTTTGGTTAAACAAGTTAATGACTAAGTTGATTCTCCTCAATATTTAAAAATTCAATTTTCAGGAGGATAAAACAAGGTTTTTGTTTATATATACTGTAAATCCTGAATTTTTCGTTTTTCTCCTTACAAGTTTTTCATCTACGAAAATGAACAAAACATCCAGTCACCAATTTCAAAACGAAAAGTTTCGTATTTCAGGATAAAAAGTTGAAAAATGGCTACAATTATGAAAAATCTGACTAAAAATCAAGCTTACGAGGTAATTTTTAATTTTAAAAACCAAAGGCAACGTTTTCAATAAGCCTATGAAAGTGCTGAAAAATGGTTGTTCTAGTCTTCGTTAAAACGCAATTTTCTTTGATTATTTCCCAACCTTTTTCTGTTTCTTTCATTTAGTAAATTAAATTTTGAAATCTAAATAAAAGTAATTTTTTTTAATTTATGTGATAAATAAGTTCAAAAAATAAATAGAATAAAATGGTATCGCCCTTATTTAGCTTGTAATAAAATTAATGATACCATTTGTCTGAGCATCACTTTGAAAATGTATTCTCCCTCGAATTCAGCAATAGAATTTCTTCTAATCCTGTAAATGCAAGCCGGTAAAATAAATGTGTGAATTCAATCGAAATCTTTGAGCAGATCCACTTTTTCATATACATTAGTCTTTGTCGGCCCTGTCATAAAAATATATTTTTAACATAGAAACATCTAATTTTACGAACGTAAATAGTGAATATACCTACATGGATTCGTCATTTTGAAAGTAATTAAAAATAATGAAAATGCCAAAAAAAACTTCAATAAACTCTGCTAAAGGCTTCTAATTTCCAGAGTTCATTTCTTTTAAAAAAATGGCTTTCTCAATCTTCATAGTCAAATAATTTTAAATTAGAATTAACTATTTTTTGCAGTGGTTAATATTTTTTCAAAATGGATTAACTGTATTGTTTAGCCTTTTGGTAAAAGTGTTTTAAGCAGTATTTGAATGTTTTAAAACAACATGTTCTCAAATTTTCTTTCAACGTTAATATTTTTTTCTTTGCAGGCTTTCAAAATGAAATATTTCAAAATTCTTAGAAATTTTTGAAACTTATAAAACTGAATGCTTTGAAAATTGGAATGCTTCCAAATCAAAATTCATATTTTAGAAATAAATTTTTTAACAGCACCTTCTTATCTTGAATGGTGTAACACAAACAATTATTGTTTCAATTTACACGAATTTTTAAAATTGAATGCCTTCAAACAAATATATTTCGTATATTTGCACATTCGAAATCGGATTATTCAAATTTGAACGATTTCAAAACTGCAAAATTTGAAAGAAATCAAATTTTGAGTTCTGAAAATTAAAATCCCTCCAAAATGAGATGCTTTATAAATGTAATCTATTCAATTTTGAAACTATCATGGTTAAACTTATTTGAATTTCAAATTTCTGAAACTTGAGTTGAAGATTGGCAATATAAAATTAAATAACCAACATTTTTATCGAAAATGGGTTTATTGCATCAAAATTGTCTAAACAATAAAATACAGATTGCGGTAAAAGAATTTTCTTTAAATATAATTTTTTTTATACAATAATTACAAATGTTGTTTAAGTAACATTTGATTTAAAACGTTGTTACAACCTTACTTGAGTAATAATTTTGTTCTACCTTTCAGGATTAGTATTTCTTGAAATTATCATTCAATGAAAAAATATATGTATTCGTTTTTTTTTAGCAAAAAACGTCTACCGTATTGTAATATTGTGATATTCCATTTTGATTTTCTTGAAACAGAAAAAATTTTTTGGATTAAAACATTTTTATTCTCATTTAACATCGCCTTATCTCGGGAGTTAGTATATATATTTCTTTTAACATGAAAATTCAATTTTTCATCGCTAATCAATGCCGAGTTTGAAAACCATTGAAATTTTAATTCAAAAATTTTAGGCGAATTTTCTCTGGATTGACTAACTTTTTTTATCCGTATTTGGAAAGTCAATATTTCGGTAGCGTATTTTTATTTATTTTTTTAAAACGGAAGATTGGTCTGTATCACTTTCAGATCATCAACTTCTCCATCTATTTCCTGGAACCCGTATCACTTTTTTTTAAGCAAACTATTTTGGTCTTAATTCAGTACTTTTTAAGTTCGGGAGTGGACGTTTGTTTTATCTTTAAATTGTGATTTAGGTTTTAAAGAACGTTTTTTCGCTGCTTTGACAAATTTCCATTTTTTTGGTTATCTAGTTCTGTACTGCCACCCTTCAGATAACAAATTCTTATATTTCTACAAATATCCACTGTAATTTTAGATGTTTCCAAAATTGTTTATATACTATTTTTCTTTAAAATGCTTTCACTTCAATTTTCAACGCTTTTTAAATTCATATTTTTACTAATTTGTCTCTTATTTCCTTTATATTTTACTCTATATCAGGTTGCACAGTATTCCCCCTATTCCCCCCTGTTCGCCTTTTTCCCATTTTCTCATTAAATATACGATATTTGAAAATGCAATTGTTCGTTTTACATCTACGAAATTTTGTTTAAACTTACAGAGTTATCTACTATAATTAATTTAACTTTTTTAAATTTGACTAATTTCAATATAAACTATTTAGGATTTAAGTAAAACTTTGAAGGTAAAATATTTGTTCGTTGAATCTATACAAAATAAATATTTTTGAAATTACCTATAATAAAGTACAGTGGTCTGTCGGTCCACATTGAAGATGGTTTAGTTTGAATAACGATTATCATTATTTTAGATATTTTGTAACAATTATTGTTCGATTAGACCGACCGTTCGATTTACAACTGATCCTAATTACATTTTTCGATTGAGTACAAATGTAATAAGTTCTAGAATCTAAACAATTTTCAATATCTACCAAAAGCCAGCTTTTGATAGTTCGGCAAAATTAAGTGCAGTTTTTAGTTTCCATGTAATATTTAATTAATGTAAAGATTTATCAAAATTTAAACAACCTATTACTCTTAGCCACTTTCTTTTATCCCTCAAGATTTGATTTGAAAATGTCCATAGCTAAGTCTTTTAGTTTAACTAAGTACAATTAATTTTTTCTACACAGATACTGTTTTTAATGCTTAAAAAATTTCAAACAATAAGCGTTGTAAATTAAACAATTTGGATTTTATAATATTAGACCATTTGTAGGCGTTTTTAATTCAATTCAGTTTCTGAGTTATCAATGGTGCATGTAAATTTTTCAGATATAAACCATTTTTAATTCAAGATTTAAAAAATGCGGCTATTTAAAATTTAACAATATTTATGGAAACTGTTAAGATCTTCAGATAAGTAAAAAATATTAAAATTACGAAAGTAAGATTCTTTTCAAACATATCTTACTAATTAGAATTAATTATTTCTTAAATTTTATTTAACTCATTTCAGATATTTTTAGAAGTTTAATTTAAAAAAATAGATGATATGGATTTTTAAATAGTTCTCAGAGAAATTTAATTTATATTTATGGAATTTCAAACGATTTCTACATATTTCACGATTTCCAAAGATTTCAAGGTATTTTAAGGGGTATTACAGAATTTCTCAAAAACTTTAGGGAATAGAATATACTTTATTTCAAAGGATCTCTATGAAGTTATAGAATTTTAAAGATTTTAAGTTATTTTAAAAGATTCTACAGAATTTTAAGAGATTCCATTTCAAAACATTTTTAAACTCTTAATATTAAAAAAATTGCATGGGTTTTTAAATACTTCATGTTTCTAATATTAGAAAATAAAAATCCAGGGACGTAAGCACGCGCTTCGTGTGCGTGCCTTTTATTTCAACGGATTTTTCAAAACGTAATATTTAATGAATAATTTTAGATTTAATTTTTATCCAAGGAATTTCAAATAATTTCTATTTATTTTAATGGCTTTTGATGATTTCAAGGGATTTTAACGAATTTCTGGAGAACTTTAGGGAATAAATTAAATTTAATTTCACGGGATTTCTGCGGATTTTTACAATTTCAAGGGAGGACAGAACAAATTTCGAAGGATTTTAAAGATTTTAAGTTATTTGAAGAGATTCCAAATAATTTTAAGCTATTTTGCTTTAAAAAATTTCAGAACTCTTAATATTGAAAATAAAATTTTATGGATTCTTAAATAATTTATGTTTTTAATATTAGAAAATAAAAATCCAGGGACGTGAACGCGCGTCTTTTATTTCAGCAGGTGTTTCTTAGATAAATTAAATGAATTTTTTTTGTAGCCTTATATTATTGAATTGTTACGACTTCAAAGAATTTTAACGAATTTCTAGAGAATTCGAGGGAATAAATTATACTTTATTTCAAGGGATTTTTACGGATTTTTTAGTTTAAAAGATTCCGAAGAATTTCAAGAGATTTCTTTTCACAAAATTTTTATAACTCTTAATGTTAATGATTTAAAACATAGTTATAACAATATTTTTATTAACAAATTTTATGTTTTCACTGGCTTTTTTATGTCGTCGCGAATGGATTTTCAACAACCTAAGTATATAGCCAGTTTAAAAAAATATAAATAATTAAAAAATCATTTAACTTTATTTAAGGATGCAATAAACTAAAGTTATCTCAAGTTCAAAAATGAGCATTATTAAACTGGATGTCCACTGTATAGCGACTTTGAAAACCTTGGAAACCTGGAATTCTCCTTGAATTTTTCTGAACCTTGAAAACCTGGAAATCCCTTGAATTTTTCACGAGTACTTACCTTGAATTAATTTTTTTCTTTCAAAACTGTTATTTTATTGAAATGTGAAAAGTAATTTCAAACTTTTAGTCTGTTATGAAAAAAACATCTCGTTTAGAAGAAATCTTGCTACTGAAAAGTTTGTTTATTTATCAAGATATAATTTATCTTTTACTCATTACAGAATAAATAAAAAGATTTCCAAGCATTTTTTGTAGACTTTACCAATTATTTTATAGCTTGCAATGAACAGACTTTAATATTTAGAATAATTTCATAAGTTTTTAAAATATTCATTTTTTCGTGATATTCAACTTACAAATTATAAAAATTATTAGTTGAAAATTTCGACGTTAATTCAGTTTCAGAATTAGAATGAGCCATGGCCATATAACGGATTTTGCAAGGGTTACCACTCGGTTTTTGAGTGTACACCAGATTACAAACATTACTACAGATTTCAAAAGATTTCAAAAGATTTTGAACATTTTACAAAGACTTCGCGGATTCATCAGATTTAAAAAAGGCGTCTACACCAGATTTAAAATATTTCACAACAATTTCACAATGTTTTTAAAACTTTAAAAAGATTTAAAGGATTCCAAATATTCCAAATATTTCAAACATTGAAGAGGGTACAGTACACCAGATTTCAAAGATTTAAAAATATTTCGAAGGTATGAAATGATTTCAAGGTTTCAAAAGATTTCACTAACATTTCAAATAATTCAATGATTACAACGAATAGAAAAGGTTTCACAAACTAAGATTTAAGAAAAATGTCACAAATCTTTCAAAAGAGTTAAAAATGATTTCACAGAAATTTCCCAAAGATTTCGAACATTTCATAAGTATTGCAAGGATTTAAAAGGTTTAAAAAAAGGCGTGTACACCAGATTTCAAAGTTTTCCCAAAGATTTCGAACATTTCTAAAGATTTTAAAAGTTTCAAAAGATTTCAGAGATTTTAAATTTGAAAAAAGGGTCTAGTAAACTAGATTTGTTTTTCTGCTTCTCTGCTAATTAAATTATATTTAATTTGATTAAAATTATTGAGTTGTATTTTTTTATTTGTTTAGATCAACTCCCTGCCCAAATGTGAAACACGGGGAAGAATGGGGCGAGCCAGGAAACTGTGAACAGGGCGACGCCTGTACGTATTGCCATACACGTACAGAACAGCAATTTCATCCCGAAATTTACAAATCCACAAAGTGCAACGACGTTCAACAGGCGGGCTATTGTCCACGTGGTGTTTTTTGTGCTTTCGCACACGTCGACCGTGAGTGTACCCTCATCAATCGTACGTAACACCGCTAATTAATTTTGCCTGTGAGCTTAAGAAACTGATTTTACATTGTCTTGTGCTAACTTTCAATGATTTCACCTTTTGGTAAATGCCTTCTATCTCTCAACTCGGTCGAAAAACAGTTTTTATGTTTATTTATTTATTTTTAAAAATCTTTTGATTCGTGAAGCTTCTTCCCCCCCTTTATGAGATGCTTCTTCTTTAATCCTTACAAGTATGGGTGTCTTTTAATTTCGAAAACTTTTAAAGACACCTTCAAACGGCTCAAGTTCAATCCTTCAATTTTTCAGCTCTTTGAAATGCTTTTGCTGCGTATCTAGAAAGAGATTCCAGTTTTTTAAGGCCACAAATATCCTTTCTAATACTTTTCAGAATTGAAACATTATTTGTCTAGTTAGCGTCAGATTAAATTTTTTGTTTGGCTCAATATAATTTTGATTAAAAAAAAATAAATAAAAAAAACATTAGCGATGAAATACGGCAGAAAATTGATATGTTCGAACGTTGGTATGGTTTTCTGATGGAGCAGTGTTGCCAACAGAAGAAATGAGCTTGGCGAGGGACATTCCGGTACCCATAGATTGCGGCACAAATTTGGCGGATATTCTCAGCAGCGCTTTACCACCTGACAAAAGAATTCACGACAAGGACAAACCTCTAAGCGATAGCAGTGTAAGTTTTTTAATTTTTTCCATAATTTCCCCATAAATAATCAAATTTTAAAAAAGATGTAATTTAAGTCAAGAAGTTTATTCGCTTCGAATTTCAATATTTTCTCGAATTATAAACAATATGTAAGAGTAGATACAATATTGTAGATAAGTAGTGTGTTTATTACCTGTACAAAAATCGATGATTTGTAATCGTGAACCCATTCACCTAGGAACGAACACTTGAAGAATTGAGAATGACAATTGGATAAGGACCAATTTTTCGAAATTCTGTTCTAACAATTTCAAGTAATTTCAGAGACTATCTATGTATACATATTTCGGGTATATGTAATAATCATTTCTCCTTTCACTCGAAAAAATGAACAAAGACGCAGTTTTATAATTTATGAGATGGAAAACTGGATAAGGACTCCTTATCCAGTCAGAGTGTCTACTAACCGCGAATTAACCAGTAATACAAATTGGAGCCGGGAATCACATTCAATATGTTTTGGAAAATGTGATATTTTTTATTAATCGTGATAATAAGATAAATAAATTTGAATGTTTAACCTTTTCTGAAAAAGTTGTAGTCACGATATCTCGCATACCTTGTTCTGGAAAACCTAATTGTGTGCGACACTGCGTGATTATGACTTTTAGTTGCTGTTTTCAGTTTGTTTATCTATAAGTAAAGATTACGAATTTTCTGCATCATCAATTTTGTAAATAAAAATTTCCAAATAAGTAATTTTACTTAATGATAAAATTCATTCCTAAAGGTTTTTAAACATTATTGATAAAAGAGAACAACTTAATTGTAAATGATTTTTTAATATTGGGAAAGAAATCTGTTTTTAACATTTTGTTACCACGTCTATGTAAACTTTTTCACAATTTTGAAGAGATGAGAAAATAGTATATTACGTGACGAGGATCGAAAGGCAACGATTTGACGAGTGTGAAGTTAGCTGCCCGAGCGAAGCGAGGGCTGATATCACACCAGTGAAATCGTTACCTCAGCCCACGGTCGTATACACAGGTCCGGGGGCTCTCGTGGTGGGGGAAGTTCCCTTATTGAAGCTTCCGATTATTTCACAAAGTTGCCACTTCCGGTAGTGGCGTAATAGTAGAGTAGAGAAAGTGACGGATTAATTTGAAATTTCAATTTCAAGAAGTCAATTTAATCCAGATGTATTCAATAATTTGAATAATGTGGATGTATTTTTAAATTAATGAAAATAATAAATCCTATGAACAAAAATTGTCGATAGCAAATTAAGTTAACCGATAAAATATTTATAGGAATAAAAATTCCAAAATTTTATATTTGTCTGATAAAATATTAGTGTCAATAATAAATGTAAATCATGAAAATTGTAGAAAAAATAACGAACAATAGTTATCAATGGACAAATAAATATATATTATTATATAAATACATACTTATATGGAATATTTTAGGATCGAGGCAGTATTTAATACCATAATTCAGGTTCGCTGGGACTTTTTGACACTCGGGGGTTAGAAAACGTGTTTTGTTTATCTTTTCAAATTCAAATCCTGCACTACTCGACACATACGCTACTACATACAGTGGTCAGTGTGCGAAACTTTCTGGCTTACGTTAGGGAACTTCCCCCACCACGAGAGCCCCCGGACCTGTGCATACGACCGTGCCTCAGCCCGAGTAATGCATATAATTTTTCATCATATCGATAATCGAAAATTCGCCTTGATGCCTGTGAAGTGGATCGACAATCGAATTTTCAACCCGCTTCACAGGCATCGAAAGTCGAATTTTCGATTGAGGTATGATGAAATTAAAATGATGGTAAAAGTAAAAAAAATTGTCGGTACCGGTAACAACAAAATTACTAATGCCGACGATAAGATTTATGGGAAAATTTTTAATAATATTAAATAATTAAAATATATATAAATCTGGAAGATTTTAAGACAATTTTTAAACTTTTACAGAGTTTAACCTTTTTTAGGAAAACTGAATTATTTCCAAAGATATTAAAACATGTTAGAAGTTTTGTAAATATTCGAAAATAATTCAAATCTTGAGATTATTTTAAAGCTCAATTTTTCAAGATTACAAAATTTATAAAAACATCGAGTAAGTTGGAGAGATATTTGGAATTTCTAAAAGGATTTCAAAATAATTACAAATTTCAAAAGGGGTTTCAAAAGTTGAAAACAAATAGTAGATTATTGAAAATTTCGAACAAAAAGTTCAGAAGCTTCTTAAGAATTTTTCAAAAATTCAAGAAAAATGGTAAAAAATAATCCGGAAGGTTTTAAGTCTATTTTTTCAATTATGCACATTTTTTAAAATTATAGGAAAAATCATAATTATTTTAAAATATATTTATAAGGTTAAGAAGTTTCAGCAGATTTTTTTTTTGTTTTAGGAAAAATTCAAATCGTTTTAAAAAATTTATAAAGTTTTGAAAACATTTTTAAAAATTTCATTTGAAAATATTCCAAAAAATTTAAACCAAAATGTAAGTTTTTTTTTTTTAATTTCGAAAACAAATTTCGAACCTTGTTGAGAATTTTGAAAGGTTTCAACAAAACAAACTTTTTTACGATTCCTGGGAAAAGTAAAAATAATTGTTATTTCGAAAAACTAACTTTCCAAGAGAATTAAAAAAATTTCAAACGATTTCTATAAGCTTCGAAAAAAATCTAGAAGATTTTAAGGAAATGTTATTTTGAAAGATTTCTCAACATTTTAGGAATAATTCGAGTCAGTTTAAAAGTGGTTTGAAAATTCTTTTCTTGGTAGAAATGTCACGTTCTTGGTTAAAAATGCAATTGTTTGTTTGAAAATTAATTTTTTTTGGTTGAAGATTCAATTATTTTGTTGAAAATATGTCTTTGTAGATGAATTCAACTGTAATTTGTTGAAAATTAATTTTTTTGTTGCACATTCCTCTCTTTGGTTGAAAATTTAACTGGTTGAAAATTAATTCTTTTTTGGTTGCAATTTATTTATTTCAACTGAAAATTGTACTATTCCATTTTTCGTTGAAAATCCAACTGTTTGGTTAAAAATTTAACTATTTTATTGAAACTGAAACTATTGAAAATTTTTATTTTTTAGTAGAAAATTCATATTCTCGGGTTAAAAAATTTATTAATTGAAATTTTGGGTTAGAAATGCAACTGGTTGAAAAATAATCTTTTTTGGTTGAGGATTGAACCTTTTTGTTGAAAAGTTGTGTTTTCTTTTTCACAAATAATTAAAAATTTGAGATTCATGAGAAAATTTCAAATGATTTTTTATGTTAAAAAATGAATTTTAAGAGAGAATTGAAAAATATTTCAAAACCTTTCAAATTATTTCCTAAAATTTAGAAGAAGAATATAAAAGAGTTTGACGCAAAATTGTACAGCTTTACAAGATTACAAAATTCAAAAAAAAATCCTCAAATTATTTCCTAAAATGTAGAAAAAGATTTTAAAGCAAAATGTTTCAATTTTGCAAGATTACAAAATGTAAAAATACAAAATCAAGTAACTTTAAGAGATATTTAGAAGTTTTGCAAAGATTCAAAAATAATTTGAAACTTGTACTTAAGGAATTCAAGAAATTTGAAACAAAATGTAGATTTTTTAAGATTTTGAACAAAAAGTCTTTCAGAATAAATAACTGAAGCGCCCACCATCGTGTACCGAAATATCTTAATCAATATTGTAATCTAATTGGATTTATTTTTATTCGAGACCATAAATTATTAAAATAATATATTGTTTAAATATTATAAGTTATCACGAAACGTAAAAAACCTCATATTAAATGCCAGTTATTCATGGTTTTAGTAAGACGAGATTTGATATTTACAACTGGGAAAAAAAGGCGAATTTGATGGGTGAAAATTAGTAGGCACCCTGCCAGTTGTCATTCTCATGTCTTCACTTCAATCTTGAACTTAGAATAAAAAATTAAATGAGCTTTAAATAGCGCTTAAAAATGTTTTTGAGGATTCTTGAATTGTTTGACCACCGAAATTAATTAAAGTGAGTCTTCCTACTGAATGGGTTGACCCAATTTAAAAATCGGAGACGAATGAAGGTAATAACTTGGTGTCATTAGTTGGCTGCATTACAGAATGGAAGCGGCGAAGTATCAGAATCCGCAAGCACTAGCAGTCTTGGCAGCAATAGTTCTCATAGTAAAGCTCCGGGTGCTCAACTCCATAATTCGAATTCAAATTCCAACGCACAGAAACTCAGCAGTTTATTGTACAATCCCGGATCTCTTATTCAAGTTGTAAGTACTTCATTTTATACGAATGTCTCGCAAACCGGTCCATATTTACGCAATTTTTCCCTTTCTTAATTTTCTAAAGTGTACTATTTTCCAAATCTCTCCCCTGCTTTTTATTTTTGCTTATTCAAACAAATAAATTGAAATTTGTTTAGAAAAACATCTAAACGTAAATTAAATCATAAATATTTGTTCTAATAGGCAGGGTTTGAATTTTAAAAGAAAAAATACCCATTACTATTTTTCCACTTGAAAAAAGTACCTAAAAACCTTCAAATCTTTAAAAAAATAAAATTTTTAATTGTTATGAATTTCAGAGATATTTACTGTAAACGATTTAAATGTAGAAAACCCTTGGATAGCGACAACATTAAAAATTAGAAAACGTAAAAATAAAAAATTGTAAATTATTATTTTGTCCCCTTTATTTTTTATGTTGCAAGATTCTTTACAAATGTACATTATTTTACATTGTTTACTTTCGAATTTCAGCTTTTGAATGAATATTTTTAATTGAAAACTAGGAGTGTGAAAAGCTCGAGCCGCTCGAGCCGAGCTTTTTGTGTCGAGCTAAAAAAATGCTCGCAAGTCAAAAAAAAGATCATGCAGCTAACAAAAAACCTGAAATAAATTAGGAATATTAAAAGAAGCTTCCGCTATCATAATTATTAAACATTCTGAAACCAGGCTCACAGTGGGATAAATCAGGAATTTATTATTCAAAAATCTCTACACCTTTCAATTTCCATTTAATTTGAAAAGTCTTTTTTTCACGAAATCCAAGGAAAGTAAATTAACAAGATCTCGCGAAGCCAATTTTAGAGTTTATTATTACATTTGTTTAACGTGAACTTGATAAAAAGTTTTTTTTTTCAACAAAATATGTTTCCTTTTGTATCAAGTTATAAACGATTTGCATACGTTAAACATTGACACAAATCAATGCAGTAATACTTGAGACCATATTTATTAATTTCGTTATTTGGTTTATAAAATAATTCATTTATTTTCAAAAAACAACAAAAATGTCCTTTTTGTTCAAAACAATAATCATTTTTAATACAAAGTAAAGATTCATAGTTGTCTATATACTTCGAGAAGTTTAAATTAGAAGTGTTGTAAAATAGCAGTTTTCTTGGCGCAAGTGCTAAATATTGGCGTTTGCTTCATTCAATTTGTTTATAAAATTCGTAATTGTCATACTTCGATAATCTTAAAAAATCGCAAATAATTTTGAACACTGTATTAATCAAGCGATTAGTTGAGTGGTGTTAAATAAACATTTTAAAAACTAAATTTGTTAGTTTTTTATAACAAATTGATTATGACAATGATAATTTTTAACTTATAATTAAGTTTTGCACCTTACTGTCACCTTGTCGTATGATCTGAAATCTGATTATCAGATATGATTAAATTATTATTTATACATAGAATGAGGGGTTTTTTCTTGATCGTATGATGTTTATAATCATTTTTAAAACTGATTTTATTCTTTAACGAACAATTTTTGAGCACAGTTTTTTATCAACACTAAGAAAAAATGGTATTGAATCAATAAGCCTTGTTCGAAAGCGGAGCTTTTGTTGATTTAAATGTATAAAATATATAATTCATAGCGCCACTGTTGAACCGAAATGAATAATTATCATATTTTCACTAACTATTAATTTGCAAATCATTAAAATATATGTTCGAGCATCTAATTTTGAACGAAGGTTATTGATTCAATTGCATTTTTTTCTTAAAGTAAAAGTCAAATTGAACAGTAGCAAAATAAAAAATATGGTTTTCTGAATCTATTGTAAATTTCATTTTCTTGAATTTCCAAATATAAACTTTTCAATCTGATGGAAATTTATAGCTGTAAAGGATTTTGAAGTCAATGCATGATTTATCGTATACTTAGAATCGACTTCTATTATTTCAAAATAATTATTTTCTTTAACTGAACTGTTTAAAATTATGAGGAGGGGAAGTGGAGAAAGTTAAAATTATTTATATAGATTGGCAATTTTTTCTTGTTCATATCATTTCAATATGTATAAAGTTTTTATATGCAATGTGTAGAACAATACTTAGTTTTGAATCATTACTGAAGTCACAGTTTTTACAAAATTGTAAAAGTAAAGTTATTCAAGTCAACAATTTCTTTAGAAAATTTATTTATATGAAATTATAAAAAAATTAGAGTATGAAGAATTAATTATTTTATATAGAATATAATATAAATATAAACTGAAAGGATAGTAATAGACCGAATCCATTTCAAATCAGGCAAGTTCTGCACTTAATATCGCAGAGTCTTTCGGTGACAAAATATCTTGTTTTTTAGAGGAAATTATTTATTTACGTATATTAACGTTATATCAACGTATTTTTGCGATTTGCACAAAAAAAAATTTGTTTACGAAATTACGCGTATTTGAATTTTTTTTGCTTTCTTAAAAAAAAAACAATTTTTTCTTCAAACTTATATAATTTTTTTTCATAAAATCGAATTTACTCATGTTTGCAAACAACAACAGATACGAAAAAAGTTTAAGAATATAATTTGCACGGTTGAAAAAGTTCTACAAAACATTCTCTTACTCATTCATAATATCTTGCACCATTTCCGAGAAAAATAAAAAAAAAATAAATATTTCATTCGAAAAACTGGAGTTACAGCAGAGCAGCCAATTATTTAAACTGTACAAATCTGTTATTAACTATATTATAAATTGCTCTTCTGTGCACAATTTCAAAATCAAGACACACTTGTCGTTTGGCATTTGAATTTATTCTTCGAGTTTTACCCATTATTGTGAATCTAATTTTGCATAGACATCAAACTATCACAGAATGATAGAAAAAATGAATAAAGACATTTTCAAATTTCAATTCTTAATTTATACAGGGTGTCCCAGACTCAAGTGTCCGGACTTATATAGCCATATAAAAATGAAAAAAATAAATAGAAAATTCCTTTTCCAAAAATCAGTTGAAGTTTTAGTTTTTTAGTTATAAAACATTTAAGCTGGACCTATCAGGAGCGCCGTATAAACAGCCGTGTGTCCGTGAACCAGATTTCAACGCAGTGTTATCGAAGAGAGCGCAGAGGTGGGGTTAGCGACGGGAGAACACTACTTTGGAATCCCGTTCACGTACACTCGGCTGTTTATCCGGCGCTCCTGATTAGTCCAGCTTAAATGTTTTATAACTAAGAAACTAAAAGTTCAACTAATTTTTGGAAAAGGAATTTTCTATTTATTTTTTTCATTTTTATACGGCTATATAAGACCGGACACTTGAGTCTGGGACACCCTGTATATTATATATAAAATTTGCAAAAAGACGTTGAAGGACTAGAAAAATATGGGAAATTTATGTGAAAAGGGGCAAACCCCTATTTTATATTTAAAAATATATTTTGCGAATTTTTGTTTGTATAAAAAATATATTATATAAGTTTGATGCGAGCTATACCATTTTTGTGGTCAAGAGAATTTTTTTCTTCATAAAAATTGAATTTTTTATTTTTGTTTGGTTTGCAAATTATATTCTTAACATTTTTTTATATTTTTTGTTTGCAAGAAAAATGCGAAATTTCGATTTTATGAAAAAAAAATCTTCTGGCCACAAAAGTTATTTAGCCCACATAAAACTCGCAAGATATTTTCCTTATGATAGTATAAATTCAACAAAAAAAATTGAAAGAAGGCGATGAAAGCTGCCAGAATGTGGAAAAAAATCTTGAATATCCTAATTAGGTCAAAAGTTATATAAGTTTGAAGAATAAATTATTTTGTTTTTTCGAAAAACAAAGTAAAAAAGTCAAATACGCATAACTTCGTAAAAAAATGTTTTCACAAATCGCAAAAATACGTATCATATAATTTCCTCTAAAAACCAACATATATTGTCCCGAGAGATTCTGCGACATCAAGTCAAGACAACCTGTCTGATTTGAAATGGATTCGGTCAATAGTAATTAAAAACATAACAATAAATATATTTATAATAATATTTACAATGATATTTGCAAAAAGTTAGAAATAAAATCGTTCGAATACTATTATGATCAGGTGCAAATTTTGGGAGTCGTTGGGAGCTTTTTTCAGCTCGCAATTTTTTTTTGAATCGCTCGCAGCTCGGCTCGGTATGACTCGAATATGAAAAGCTCGCGCATTTTAAATGAAACAATTTTGAGTTGAAAGCCTTCAAAATTTAATAATTTTAGACAAACCATTACTTGAGTAAAATTTAATTTGAATATAAATGAAGATTTAACAAAATTTTAATGTGGAGGGCTTCACACATGAATAATTATAAATGAAACATAATTAATTTCATAGTTTAATATGAAATGTCTCATTCAAAATCAGTACGATATTTTTCTTTTCTTTGTTAACAGATTTATTTATGTTTAAAAGTCGAAAGCGTTTGAAATTGAATACACTGACCGATTTTTGTTGGATTTGGACGGATGAAGTAACCTGATGCAAGTTTCGGAACGCAGTAAATTCGATCTGATTAAATCTAAGTTTCATTGTAATTTAAAATTCTAAACGTTTGAAGTTTGATAATTTCGAATTGAGAGTGTTCAAAATTGTTTGGTTTCAAATATTAAAATTTCAATATAAATTCTTCAAAATTAAAGTTTTTTAAATTCAATATGATGATGAAAAGTTTAAAAGTAAATTATTTACTTCAAATCGGAGCTGGTTGCTACATTAAAGTCTGCTTCAGAAAAGTACATTAAAAATTAGCAATTTGAAGTACTCATGGTCAATATAATTAAGATAATTCTAACATTGTTAACAGTTTTAGAAAAAAATAATAATGATGGATGTATAGTTTTGATTCAGTTTATTTTATAATCGTCAGGGTTGCCACTGACCGAGAATCCCGAGAATTAGTGTGGAATTTTCAGCACCGGGAAAAAGCCAGAAAGGACCCCGCACCAAATATACAGAAAAAAGCCTTATGATAAAAAATTCTAAAAAAAAATTTTTCGTGTTTTTTTCGAACTTGCAAACTAAAAATTCGAAAGAAAAATTTCAGAAAGATGGACAGTTTTTAGACAAACACTTGTCCAAAGTTTCGATTTTTACATGTATTTTAATGGAAAAATGCTTATTTTAGCAAAATGTTTTTTTTTTCCCCTCAAAAACGCTATGATACATTTGACTAAAACTTTTATATTTTGACGATCAGGCGAACCGAATCAAAAGAACATACCCATCCCTTAAATAATGAGTTTGAAGTTCCTAACTATTTTTATTTTTTTTTATATTGGAAATAATTATCGAAAATCATTTTATATTTAGGATTTTAATGTTACTGGATTAATCAAATACTAAAGTTCCTTTTGCATTTGAGAACGAAAACTTCCTTTTTAGATATTCAACATACTAATTGCAGAGATAACTTGCAATTCAATTTAATCTATCAGACTTCACATTCTTTCCCTATTCCCCTATTCCCCTCTTTTCTCCTTTTTTGCTGAACCGCCCCCCCCCCCCATGTTTTCAAGAAGTCGTCTTTTCCCCCTTTTTCTTGCTTTTTATTGCTTAAATGAGAATAACTGAATTAATAGAACCCAGTAAGAAAATCAGATTCGTTTTTCGATACAAGTTAATTCATTTCAATTGAAAAATCTAATATTATATTTTTGGTTCGGAATTCATCCTTTTTTGTCGAAAATTCAACTGTTTTGTTAAACATTGTTTTTTTTTTAATTGAAAATCATCCTTTTGGATTTAAAATTTACGTTTCGGTAGAAGTAATATTTTGTTGTTGAAAATTCATCTTTCTTCGTTGAAAATGCAATTGTCTTTTAAAAAATTCGTAGTTCTGGCTTGAAAATTCATCTTTCTTGGTTGAAAGTTAATTCTTTTAACTTGAAAATTCTACTATTGTATTTTTGGTACAGAAGTAATTTTTTTTTTTGTGGAAAGGTAATTATTTTTATTTGAAAATCTACTATTACATTCATGGTTCAGAATTAATCTCTTTTGGCAAAAAATTCAACTGTTTTGTTGAACATTCGTCTTTTTGGATAGAAAATTGGTCCATTTGGATTCAAAATTCATCTTTTGTTAGAAAAGTCATCTTATGTTAGAAAAGTCATCTTTTTTGGTTGAAAACTCATCTTTCTTGGTCGAAAGTTAATTCTTCTTATTTGAAAAGTCTACTATTATATTTTTGGTTTAGAAGTATTCTATTTTGGTTAAAAAATCAACTATGAAAATAACTGAATTAGTAGAACCCAATAAGAAAATCAGATTCGTTACAAGTTAATTCATTTCAATTGAAAAGTCTCCTATTTTATTTTTGGTTCGGAATTCATCCTTTTTGGTGGAAAATTCAACTGTTTTGTGGAACATTCGTGTTTTTGGATAGAAAATTGGTATTTTTTTACTAAAAACTCATATTTTGGTAGAAAAGTCGCCTTTATCGTTTGAAAATGTATTCTTTTGCACTGAAAAATCTAATATTATATTTTTCGTTCAGAATTAATCTCGTTTGGTAAAAAATTCTACTGTTTGGTTGAAAATTTAATTATTTTGTTGAACTTTTTTTTTAATTGAAAATTATCCTTTTGGATTGAAAATTCACGTTTTGGTAGAAGTAATATTTTGTTGATGAAAATTCATCTTTCTTCGTTGAAAATGCAATTGTCTTTGAAAAAATTCATATTTGTGGCTTGACAATTCATCTTTCTTGATTGAAAGTTAATTCTTTTATTTGAAAATTCTACTATTGTATTTTTGGTTCACAGGTAATCGTTTTTTTTTTTTTCTGGTTCTTTATTAATGATAATAAATAGATTAATTTTATTCGAAAATCTACTATTATTTTTATGGTTCAGAATTAATCTCTTTTGTTAACTCTATTATATGTTTGAAGATTTAATTTTTTTTTTCAAGTTCATTTATTTTGTTGAAAAGTCATCTTTTTTGGTTGAAAATTCGTCTTCTTGGTTGAACGTTAATTATTGTAATTTGAAAATTCTACTATTATACTTTTGTTTCAGAATTATTCTCTTTTGGTTAAAAATTCGACTATTTGGTTGAAAATTGAATTATTTTGTTGTAAATTCAACTATTTTCTTAAAAAGTAATATTTTTTGGTAAAAAATTTAGCTGATTTGTTAAAAATTCGTCTTAATTTCTTGAAAAAGCACCCTATTTCCCCTGTTTTGAGAGCATTTTTGGCTGTGAAGTCTGAAATCATTTTTACAATAATTTACATAATGGGTTTTAACTTGGAGTTCTACAATGTTTTATTCTTTTCAAAATGTATATAATAAAGCAATTATGATTGAATAATTGTTATTATAAATGCTAAGAAGTTAAGCGGGAAAAATGAAATTTTTTCCCGGGAAAACCGGGAATAATAACTATATTACGACAATAACTTTGTGAATCTTTACAAATGGAAAAAAATATATAAAAAAAACGAAAAATTCTTAAATTAATCTGAATTTATTAACAAAAATTTTCTTCCTCAGGGTGACATTCGTAAGCAAGTCGTGCAGATCGAGAGCGATCCTTTACTTACGAAAGCAGAAAAGGCTCAAAGGAAACAGAGTCTTTACCTAGCCTACAATTTAAATGGTAGCTTGGGTCATTCGCTTGCATCGACGGTGACACCACTATCTAGTTCTTTCTATTCAAATGACACTGTTGAATCAGTCGTAGGTCAGTATTTTTATTCATTTTTAAAAACTATATTTCTTTCTCCTTCTTAATCGAAAAATGTGGACTAAACCTAATCCTGTGTTTTTTTTTTTCAGGAAATGCATTAGACGAGTTAAACTTGGACGATCCGATCAGTCTCGTAGATTCCATTCATAGGGACACTAGTTCTCCGATTAGCAATTCGATTTCTGCTGGTCTGGCAAGTTCAGGTCTGCTTGGAAGTTCTGCTCCGGTAAATATTCCAGGAATGGCAGAGCGATCAGTGCTTTCGAATTTTTCCCCATCTACGTCCAGCCCTCTGCAGCATCTTCAATCAGGTGGTTTTCTCACAGGATCAAGGTTTTCACATCAAGATTCCATGGAATCGGTTAGTTTTTGTTTTTTACTTGAACTTATATTGATGCAATTAATCAACTTTTATCAGTGAAATCAAAGTATCGAATCTTAATTCGACACGAAATCTTTATACTGGAAATTCAAGCTCCATCGATGAAATTTCGAACTATTTCAAACCAAAACTCACGCGAGAAAAAAACCGTGTATTTTCATTTCAGACTATGTCATTTATGAACCACGTTTCGGATCCATTTAGTAATCATATCTCCCAGCTGAGCAGTTCAGCTTCAAAGCTTAGTG
Source organism: Andricus quercusramuli (assembly GCA_932178445.1). Lineage (NCBI taxonomy): Eukaryota > Metazoa > Arthropoda > Insecta > Hymenoptera > Cynipidae > Andricus > Andricus quercusramuli. The sequence continues at coordinate 205,044 of CAKNXH010000167.1, read as the reverse complement.
GCTACAATAGCAGTTTATTTGAATTTGCGAATCAGGGAATGTCGCCTTCTCGAACTCAGCCTCTACCAGCTTCACCTTTGATTGGTGCATTCTCGGTCAGTCCAAACAACTCAGGATCGCTTTCAGAGGTTCGTATTCAATTTTATAATATATTATCATTATTTTATTTCTTAAAAACGAGGTGTTGATCACTTATGAAATTAGCGTGCAAGCCTTCGAGAAAGCTTTTGAAATTTTTGTAAAATATGGAAATCTTTGTAAAATCATTTGAAATTTTTTTGAAATCTTTGCCAAGACCTTTGAAATGTATAGGGTATCTAGCGGACCGGGAAATCAGGAAAAAAACGGGAATTTTATTTAGGATCGGGAATTTTGTTATTTTATCGAAAAATTTACTTTTTCAATTTTCTATTTTTATTGTCTATTAGAGAATCAGAGAGAGGAAAATCTGATTGTTTTACGTAGGATACAATCGAAGTTAATTAAACTTCGACTATATGTGCTGATATAAATACTATACAATGTATTGGGCAGAAAAAAATCTTGATTAGTTTGTAAAAGTTGCATTTGCCAAACAGTAGTTTATATTTTGCTCTGTGTATGGATTTGAAAATTCAAATTTTGTTCAAATATTTGTTCTTCGCTCACCGAATATCAGTATACCTAGACACGGCCTTTTAAGAATTTTGAAAAGTTTCCAGAGAATAAAAGATTTTTCTTAAGATTGTTTGGAAAATTTTAAGTAATTTTTTATTTTGAAAAATTAATTTTGAGAGAATATTTAAAAAGATTTGAAAACAGTTCAAAAGATTTCTAAAATTTTAGAAAAAAGACATTTTTTTATTTTTCAGGATTTTAACAAATTTTAGAAAAACTTTATTATTTTGACAAATATTTCGAAGTCTTAGAAGTTCTGAAAAGATTCGAAAATAATTTAAATCTTAAAAAGATTTTTAAAAAATGTTAACAAGATGTAGATTTTTGAACATTTCAAAAAAGAGGCTTCTTAAGAATTTTCAAATGTTTCAAGACAATAAAAAAATGTCTTGAGATTCCTGTGAAAATTGTAGGTAACTTTTTATTTTGAAAAATTCATTTTGACAGTATATTTAAAAAGATTGGAAAATATTTCAAAAGACTTCGAAAATTGTAAGAAAATAGAAGGATTCAAGCTAATTTTTTGTTTATTATGCAGGATTTTAACAAATTTGAGAAAAACTTCATTATTTTGAAAAATATTTCGAAGTTTCAGAAGTTCTGAAATGATTCAAAAAGAATTAAAACTTAAGATTTCCAATTTTTTCAACAAAATGTAGATTTTTGAACATTTTAAAATGTTCTTAATTAATTTAAATTTCTGAAGATTCCTGTGAAAATTTGAGGTAATTTTTTATTTTGAAACATTAATTTTAAGTGAATATTTAAAAAGATTTCCGAAGTTATGAAAAAAGAATCTGGAAGATTTTAAGGCAATTTTAGGAATTTGTGGAAGAAATAAAAGTCCTAATTAATAAAAAAAAATCTACTAGTTTTTTTCCTAAAATTTGGTAAAATCCTGTAAATAACAAAATTATACTTTTTCGACAGATCTGAAATCTTCAAAAATCTTTTTTACGTTTTCTTAAGAATCGTTGAAAAGTGTTCATTATATTATATTTCATTTAAATGTTAAGAAAAAATGTTAATGTGCACTTTTTTAAATATCTTCCTAAACAAATTTCAAAATGACCCCACCCTGGCTCATTTTATCACTTCAGTCCATGAATAGTAATAACTTTTATATGTACATGTAAGTAAATAAATGCCAAAATGATAAAAAGACATATTTCAATCAATCGGAAGAAAAAAAATGTCCCTGAAATTTCAAATTGGCTTATCACTAGACACTCTGAATCTATTGAAATTTTGAAGGTCTTTGTGAGATTTGTTGGAATCTTAATAAAATCGTTGAAGTGTTTCTGAAATTTTTTGAAATCTTGAACTCTTGTTTACACTCAGAAGTCGTGTTGTCAATCCCTAATTAAAAAATAAAGTTGTGCAGATGAGTAATCGTTAATTGATGCGTAGTCGCAGGTGCAGAGGTTGAGAGATGAATTAACGTCGAGTCGTCAGCAACTCGCAACGTGGGACGAACGCATAAATCAGGCGAGAGCAGCCTGTGCAGCGTGGCAATTGGAAAGTGAGGAGGCGAAGCGTAAAGCAACGATAGCTGAACAACAAAGGGATGAGGTCAGTTTTATTATTTTAATTTATTTTTTTCTGAAGGTTCTCATACTTCACCGTTTTTAAAACATTCAAAGGTGTTCCAGCTTTTCTGAATGAAACAAATATTTTAATGAACATTTTTTAGTTTCAAACTGAATTGCAGGCACTGAAGCAGCTAAGAGTTGAGAAGGAAGCGGCTAACGGTGGACCTTACTTGCACACCCTCAAGAGGACAAGTGAACTTAGGTCTCTACCACTAACAACATTGCAATCTATACAGTCCCAACTACGTTCGGATCTTGAAGAACTGGAAAAGGTGAAGCAAAATTGTCAATCGGGCTTGAACAGCTGGTCAATCGGGCGATTTTCAAACTATTTTTAACGACGCTTCTTGCAAGAAGGCACGCCATTAATCCCCTGAGATTCGATCTGTGCCTTCTACGTTCACGTTATTTGTGATAAATGAAATTATAATTCTTCGCTGTTAGTCGCACCGTAAAGTTCAAAATCAGGAAGACAAAAGTGGGTAATTTGAGAGAAAAATATTTATTTATTATTGTTTTGCTTTTGAATTTACTTTTGAAAAAAGTGGAAAGATCGAAGCTGTTTTTATTTTAAAAAAAAGTGAGACTGGTTTTTCATTTCCGAATTTCATGTTTATCGTTTTTTTTTTTTTTTTTTTTTTTTTTTAGTGGAATGAATTATTCCAAACAAAATGATGACGGAGTAGTCTTTTATTTTATTCCACTATGATTTTGAATATTTGTATTCATTTAGAATGTTCTGAATTATTAAGAATGTAGGAAGGTTACAAACTTCCTAGAGGTTTAATGACATTTTTTCTTTTGTTTCTGGTATGTATAGAAAGACATTGAATCAAATATTTGTAGAGTTTTTCGAAGTTGAGATGAAAATTTTCTTAATAGTGATGAAAAAATATCTTTTATCCTTTTTTAATTTGCAGATTTAAAATTGACTCATTTTAGCTTCTCAAGCTTTCATATTTTTGCAACGTTGAAGTTTTTAGTGCTTTGAAATTTACAATGATATTTAAATTTTCATCCTTTTTTATAATAAAACCCTTTGATTTTGAAACATTCCAATCAAGAAAGCTTTAGAATTTTTATCCTTTTAAAATTCATAACAAGTTTTTATCATCTTTTAATTTTTAGCTCGAAATATTTCATTTAGAAAGGAATTTCGGAATTCCTCTCAAATTTGCATTATCTTAAGTTTGTTTAATATTTTGAAATCTTCATACATATTTTTTTTTATTTGAAAGCTATGACATTTCAAATGTTTTGAAATTCAGAAGTATATAGCTCAACTTTGAAGAATCAAACCTTTAAATTTTATCTGTCCGCAATTTGAAGACGCTTGTTTTAATTGTATTTAAAAATTATTAAAATTTTGATTGAAGTTATAAATTAGCAGAAAATGTAAATTTTTTTAATTTTAATATTTCAAGTGATCACAATTGTCGGTGTTTTAATATTTGGATTATTGAAATGACATTTTGAAGACGCTTTTAATTTCGGATAATTGCATTTTCAGGTTTGAAGCATACCTCAATCTAATAATTATAAGTGAGATTCGTAGCTTACTTGAAATGAAAACAAAAGAAAATTTGCATCTTATTTTCAGGCTGAAATCTGAAATAACCACTCAAGGCTATACAAATGTCAAAAGAGTGATCAGTATAGATTCTTTTCTAATATTAAAATATTATCCAAGCCAAAACAGTTTTTGCGAACTTTTCACTTTTTTCAACTGGTATCCTGGGAGTCTCTATTAAAAGTGAACCTAGAAAATCAAAGAAATCTAAAAGAGAGAATCCCGGCAAATTTTGAGACCCAGTTGTACTTTTCGTTCTCTGCAATAATTTGCGTAAAGAAAACAGTGGGTAGCTCAGATGTTGCCATTTCAGGTGCTGTACAGGGAAAAGGCAAATAGGTGCATGGTATGCGAGGAACAAAGTCGCACTATAACCCTCTCGGCATGCAACCATCGTGTAGTTTGTTCAACGTGCGCTCCGAATCAACACGAGTGCCCGTACTGCCAGACTCCGGTGGTCTCCACGAGTTAGGTCGGAAAACTTCTTCGCGATCCTTTCAGTTTATCTCTTAGCACCAATCAGCAAGGGACAAGTATTGTCCCCACAAATGTCGACGTCTTAATCACTAAAACAGAATCTTAACACCTGCGAAAGAAAATAAACTAAGCAAAAAAATAGCTGACTTCTCAAGGTGGATGTGATACGACAATTCTTTTTTTCTTTTTGTTTTTTTTTTGTTTACTGCCTACATTTTGTATTTATTGTTACATTCACCCGTACCGGTATCACTTTATCTGGTCATTCCGAAAGCTTTTTTATTATAAAGTGTTCAATTTAACGTATAAAAACGCAACACTTTTAAAACAGTTTCCTAACTGATGGAACTGTAAGCGTCACCAAACTGAAGATTGCGCTCATATTTCTGTATTTAAAGCTATGTAAGTAGGATTTTTCAATTTACCTTTAGGGGTATCTAGTTATTAAATGAGTATTAACTGTACATCTAATTTGTAATTTCAAATACGAGGTTTCTGATCGTTATTGGATTTCTAGATGTCGAGACAACTCGACAAACCTTGAGAAAAACTCACATCTTGAAAACAGTTGTAATAGGAAGAAATTTTCTAATCATTTCCAAGAGAGCCAAATCAGTCTTGAGAAAACCTAACTAGTTTTCGATGCACCGAGAGAAAAAATATAGCCGTAACTTGAATTTTATATGACATGCTTCTATTTTCATAACGGCAAGTAGGTTTAACTTAGATTGTAAATAGGAAATACTTATTGTACGTATATATGTATTGAATATATAAAATATAATAGATATTCTGTGGTTTTCTGTAGGTGAAATGATACTTTCGTATGTTAAATGTAACAAGAAGCAAGTCTAGCTATTATGAAAAAAGTAGATGTTGAATTACTCTGTGAAGATCAGCGACGAAAAATGAATCGCGTAAGTGGCTGGAATTAATTCGGGTGATACAACTCGTTTGTGTTGTAACGTTTATTCTATAATCGTATGTGGATAGGGGAAGTTAGGATTTTTCAATTTATTAATCAAAATATGTATTTAATGATCGCAAATCCTCAGCTTGGTGGCGCCCCGGTACGTCTTCTCAAATCCATCAAACGTAATTCGTAATTGATGATTCATTAATGTGTAATTAATAATCAGTAGGGCACTAGAAATTCTCTCATTTAAAAAATACTACTATTGTTAAATTCTATGACAAAGAAGGACTATAGCATTCGTAATTAAAAAAAGTATATAAATAAATATATATATATATTAGATTATATAATATTAATTAAGCTACAAATTACTAGGTTAGATAGGACGACGCTATACAATTTTTTTCGTAGGTATTACAATGTTACGATAATTGGTTTTAAAAATACTATCACCGACATTTTCAGCCTCATTCAAATATTTCACATTTACTGAACAATATTTCACTATTAGTAGCTGCGGTACAACGAAACTTGCCCAACTCCGGCTCAAATTATCAAGAAAGCATAAAAAAAATTGTAGGATCGGGTGTCAAAAATTCAAAATATCATTAGTTTAAAATCCGCAAGATAATATTTTATATTCCATCTTTTTAAATATATGTGGCAATTTTTCTTTTGTATAACCTCCATAGAATATAAAAAAAATATCCTTATAATTTAAGAAAGTACCAGATTTGAAAATACAGTAGACTAAATCCATTTCGAATTATGCAGGCATTGTGGCATTTTAGCATTTTTCCCCTGAAATTTGTAGGAATAATTAATATTAAAAATTCCATTACTTATCCATTCGCTATTTTTTGTTTTTCAGGCGAAAAACATTATTTTTGATTTTTTTTCAAAGCCTTGTCCTTTTTGCAATTTCTCAACCTATGAGAAACCCGAAGAAAAAAAGTGGTAAAGCTATTTCTTTTTCTTTTTTTTTTTTTTTTTTGAAAAATTAAAACACGAAATTTTCACAAAACAGCTACCGTTTTTCGTCGTAATTTTCAGGAGTGATATGTAATATATAGTCAACTTACCATCAACTTTAAACCTGGGGTGTATTTGTATTTCTAGAGAAATAAAATTCTATTTTTTCTTACTATACTCGCATTTATTGTATTCAACTGTTTTTTTACTGCATATCAGATCAGATCATCACTCCTGAAAATTTCATCGAGAAAAGGTAGCTTTTTGAGCAAATTTCGTGTTACAATTTTTCAAAAAATTGAAATAGCTTTACCATTTTATATTCTTTCTTCGTTTTGTCATCGGTTCTGCAAAAAGGGCAAGATTTACAAACAAACAAAAAAATCAACAATAATTTTTTGACTGGAAACCGAAAAAAAAATACCAAATTAGAAATGTATGGTAGGTAGGCTATATTATTACCTATTATTCCTAAACATTTCAAGAGAAAAAAAGGAGGAGCTTTAACAAAAAATTCTTATTTTCAAAAATCGAAATAACTTTTGACTATTTTTTATTATTTTTAAAATATTTTTATTGTGGGCAAAACCTAAATAAACTGAAATATCAATAATTCTAGCATCTCAAGAATTGCAAAAAAGGCACGGTTTTTAGGGTTAAATGATTTTAAAGAACTCGTTTTACCCTAAAAATGTTTAAATATTCGCAAAAAATGTCGCTGCGTTAGTGAAAAAAGAGCCTTATTTATCAAGTAAACAAAAAATTTCATTGGCAAGCCGATGCCGAATATGTTACCCGCCGGCCCGCTTGATTGGAAATGGAATAGGTCAGTCTTGTTTTTTTTTTTTTTCATTTTGAAACAAATTATTGGCACCTTATCCTAAAAATTTTTTAGATCACAAAAAATACAGACACGTGTTCCGCTGCTATTATAATAAATTTAATGTAAATATGATAAATTCTTATAGAAACAAGGGGCTGAAATCGTAGAGTCGTTTTAAAATTTGTAATAATACCCTTCTATCACTTTTAAGAGTTCGACAAGTTTTTAGATGGAATTCTTGCCTCGAGAATACTAATCAATTGACAAATAAAAGAAAGGTCGAAGTAGGTATTATGACAAACTTTAGTGAACCAATCGTATGTTTGCGCAATCCAATTGTTACTTTTCTCAGTCTTAATTAGTATTTTCCCTCTACCTTCATAATTTTGTATCAAAAAATGAGGCCAAAAAGAAATGTTTTTATTAGGTCAGTTTTTATTACAGATAAATATTAAAATATTAATAAGCGTTAATGGAAAAAGTATGAACTTTATTAGCCCATGGTGTGCACGGTTTGTTAAAACGATATATGCAGATATAAAAAATATCTAATACGTCGCATTTCGCTTTGTCGGAAGGTGTCTTAAAGATTCGCGAGAGTGGATAAAGAAAAATTGTTGTAACTGTAAATTATATATTTTATAGCGATTCATACTATGAATACGAAGTTTTACTTTCGTAATAATTAAATTTAATATGCAATAATCTTACATACCATGGGTTAATTGTCACAATACTATATAGGATTTAATCAATTTAGCGCTACAATAATGCATTTTTCAATTCTCGTTCACGCATTTTTTACGAGGTTTTGTGTTAGTTAAAGAGCAGATTTTTGAAAGAATTTGAAAGATTAATACTCGACTTAGTTTTTGTAACCCATTCTCGTGAAAAATGATGTGCACGATTAATGTGAGCTCGCCGTGATCGTCAGTTCATTCGAAAAATTATATTAATTTAGTTTTAAAGACTTAGCTTTATCAATTTAATATTATCGATTTAATTAGTAATTTATCTCTTTCAATTTATCAATTTTGTCTTGATTGTACAAACAACAAATTTCCAGATATCTGGTTGTTTCGTATTAAAAAAAAGATAGTACCAATATTATAGCATTTTCTAGTATTATTCATTTTTTATTCCGAGGGAATTTGTCGTTGAAATGATGTAAATGTCAAATCACAGTTACGATCCACATTAATCGATAAACTGCACGTTTTTGACACTGCAGATAGAAATTTATTTTAGGGTTTAATTATATTTTTTTAAAATAAGTGGGCATTTGAAATATCAATTAAAATGTCATTGAAAAATGAAAATTAATCTATTTTTTTTAATTAATTAAGTTTGCCTTTGTATCGAGAATAAAATGAGACCTGTCAAAACTTTCGATCACGCCAAGCAAAAGAAAGAATATATAGATAATATTCCTGAATAATATAATGATATATAAATACTATAAACAATTACATCATACTACGCTATTTTACCTGTAACGATAATATACTGCGATCATACTAATTATTATTATGAAATTAAATTATAGCGAAAACGACAAATTTAGCTACAAATAGATTAATAGGAGAGTAACAATGTGAATAATTAGCTATTATTACTTACCGAAGAAAACTTACACAGTTGAATATTTATAAAAAAGAAACTGCCCTATTTGTTGGTTTCTTTGCTTTCACGAACACTGATTTCTTAATATTTTTAACTCTATTTTTAGTAATGTTTTTATCAAAATTAAAATTAATAAATTTACAAACTGATCTCGCTGAAGAGCTTAGAATGAATTTTTTCGTTAATCAAAGAAGGCCAACAATTGGGCAGGCAAAATTGAACAGATTAGCTATATTTTTGAAAAATTACAAAACAATACAAAGCGATGTTTAATAACCTCTTTGTGCAAATGATTCTTTTAGGAATTTGCCTCTTTCTTGATTCGATTCAATCAAAAATTTCGTCACGGGAGACGTGTTTTTAGATGAATTTAATAGAAAGTCGGTGAAATTGAAGAATTATCTGCACATTCGAGAAAGAAAAACCTACACATAATCACTAGGCTACTGTACAATAATAAATTTACGTAAAATAGTGATATCCGACGTCTTGAAACAAAAAAATAAAAACAAATTTCGACTCGTTTATATAACAATTACAGTTTGTCGACAATGATCTATTACTTATTAATCCGGGTCGTCTTTAAAAGGTAGCTTTTGATATTTGACTAATGAATTTGTTATGCGATTACGGCTTTCAGTTTGACACTTTCTGCTAATCGAGTGCTTTTTAAAAATCCATGGGGAAGGGTTCTTTTTAATTTTATCTTTCCCATTTTTAATGTCAATTCAAGGGACCAAGTTTTGTTTACTGTTTAGTTTCTTTAGTTTTGAGTTAAAATGTCTTTACCAAAATTTAAAATTTTCTGGGCAATATTTTGTTGTGGATGAAAGAAATTTAGAAAGCGCCGATTAGCATGACAAATAATGCCATTTGTCACCAGGTTCAAGAAAGTAATATAGTTATCAATCGCAAATGATGGAAGTGATGTTACATATTCGATTTCTATTGGGCATTCTGCATCTTTATAAAACCGAATCGCCTCTTCTGTATTGAAGATCCAAGAAATTTGCAAATTGGTGTTTTGGCTTTTGATGAAAATTCGCCGGGATCAATATAAATGCAGAATCCAATAGAAACGCGCCTGTTAAAGCGTTCGACTATTTTTGCAATAACGAGACAAAACCGTCTTCCGGAACAATAATACGATGTTTGCGTAGCCTAAAAAACACAAGTGTAGGTGAAATCGAAAGAGGAATAAAAGACAAATGTTTATAAATATTATCCATAAGCTTGATCTAGGTGTCACTCTTTACAAGGATGAGAAAAACGAGTCGTTCGACTTATGTTAGGAACAAGAGAAAAATATATTCGTAATATCTAGCTTGCGGTGTTAAAAAAAGCAATGTGCTATGTATTTTAACAGATATTCCACAAACCGTGATCTACGATTTTAAAGTAAATTCCACCCCAGGAAAGGAACTCATATTTGTTTCCCAATCGGAATCAAGAATTGGGATTTTAAGGGCATGTCAAAGTTACCGAATTTTTTTTCTGAACTTACGTTCACACAAAAAGAGATGTCGAGTTGAAATTTTGGGAAATTAAATAAAAGGCAGTAATTGTGACGCTAATTTCCTTGCTTTTTATCTAACTTGAATTGAAATTCCATTTGATATTACAAAATTATGAAAATAAACGGATTTTATAATTAAGTGTTGCTCCAAGCATATTTTTAACAATACATTCAAATTATAACTAAGTTTCACGATTGTTGGGACCGTTGTTTTGCGTTTTTTTAAAATTTAATTTCCCAAATTTTGAACTCTACATCACATTTTGTGTGAATTTTGTTCAAAGAACAATTTCTGTAAAGAACGAATCGAGTGAGTTTGACACACCCTTAATACTGAAATTCTAAAAATTGAAACTTTAGGATCAACATAATGCATAGTTTTTGTTTTTCCTTTCTTGTAGTGACAATTGAAGATTAAATTCGGTATCAAGGTCTGAATCAGACAGGGTGGCTATGAAGATTCGCAAAATGAATCTCGAATCTGAAAATACGAATAAAATTCACTGTAATTTTGGAGGCTTGTGGCTACTCTGTAAATCGAAACAATAATACTACTGAATTATCGTAGCTATAATACAATATTAAAGATAATAGACGATGTAACAAATTATTAGAAATTTAAAATGGTCTGTCGTTCTGGTTGTGGTTACTTCTATGTGTGCATTTTATATGTATACCTAAAGGATTCTCGACTCATATCACCGACTGTTTGATATAATTGGAATTTTGTACGTTTTTAAAAATCTCTCGTAACACAAAGTAACCGCTTGAGCGTTGTAATTATTTTTGTGTACAATCGGCGTCGAACTATAGCTCAATTTAGAAAAAAGCACTGCGAGACTCTCAATCATATGTAAGTTATACATAAATAATTAAAAAAAAAATATATATATATATATAATAAATATATATAATAAATATATATATATATAATTAAATATATTAGAAATATAAATATAATATTTACGACATTATACGACTTTTAAGATACCTCAGCTACAGATTTCGAATGGTCTGAAAATAAGGCAAGACTGCTTAATTGTGCGATTTCAAGGACAAGTGGGAATCGCAGTGCTTTTTTCGAAGCTTCTTTCGAATCGTGAGATTGTCGAAAAGCTCTTATTGTTACTTGCATAAAGAAAGCGAATCATGAGGCGACAAATTTCATATTTCAGTCAAAATTTGCACTGCGGAATGCGGATGTCTCTACCACCGAATTTAATGTACGTGTGTCTCGCAAAAAAATGTGGTTTTGTTTAGCTTCATTCGCGTGGGACCTCACTATTATTTATTAATTTTAAGGATTATAACGAGAGTTGCAATTTAGATTACTCTGACAAAAGCGGTACTATTCGGTTTCAAATCGTGGTTTGTCCGTTTTGTGATTTCATCGATATTTTCACGATAATGCATTTAATTTTTTTTTCTACGTTCTGCGAGGCTGTACACGATTGTCTTAGAAAAATAATTTCAAAAACTCGATTTGATTTTTATTTTGAAGAAATAGAGAACAAATTTCTATGAAACTATTAGCCTAATAAACCATTAAATTTAAAATTTCTCAATAAAGACAAACTTGAAACTCAAATTTAAAGCTTTCGAAAAGTACAAAGTTTTTGAGAATTATTTCACTGAGGAAGTGTTTTTCATTTCAGTGTAACTATAGAACTTTTAGAACTCATGCTTTATAATTTAGGATCAATGAAATCAATTAAGAGCAGTCAGTTTTATTTCTAGGAATTTCTCTTCCATAAAATTTAATTTTAAAGGCTTATATTTTAAGAGAAGAGGTTTCGAGGGAGTAAATTGAAAAGCCTGAAAATTTTCTTTAGCTTTTAGAATTTTTTAAATATTATTTGGCATCGATATCAATAATAAAGCCAAGATCGCGAAACTGAGTTTCTTGTTTGAGTATAAAAGTCTGATGCTGCGTACAAAAAGAAAGGTATTGTTATAAGTGCAAATCTGACACAAAGATATTTGGTACGTGTACAAATCATCGAAATGGTTTAATTACGTTCAGCACAAAAAATAATTGCGATTCAATGTATGATTGGTAATGATCCAATTTGAATCGCAAGTTTCAAACTGCACAGAAAATAATTGCAGAAAACAGACCTGTTCTGACATATGCAAGAAGACTTCGTTTTCAAATGCAACACGTTTCTTTCTGCTAAAAATTCTACATGAGTGTAGCGAATTCTAATAAATGTCAGTACAAATTGAGTAGCAAAAAAAAAAGAATAAAAATAAATGGTGAACATACGTTGTTCAAATGAAAATAAAAAATATTAATGAATATTTTTGGCAAAACAGAATTAATCAAACAAATTAATACCAAGATAGTTTCGTAGCTATATTGTAACCGTTAAATAAATTTTGTTCTAATATTTTTTTTTACGACTGAAAGTTTATACATTATAGTAATGATGATTGATATCTCACGACGTACATAATTCGTAGAACGAATTTTCATTACTGCTTCTTATGCTATAATTATAATAGGTAGTGTATTATAATAAAAATAGATATTGTAAGTCAATAAATTGAAATTACTGAAAATAAATGTCGTCTTCTTTCATTCATTACCACTTTTCTTAATCTTATACATACATATATTTTTACTAGGTTTAACATAATATTGAAGACTTTCAGGTTCTATTGGTTTTATTTTTAAGGTGTTAATTGAAAAAAAAATGAAGTAATTTTACGTTCTTAATATGTATTGAAAAAATACAAATCCTTACTAGCATTACAAAAAAATTCCTGGAAAAGTATCAAATGATTTTTATGTAAAAAAATTAATTTTTTAAGAAAATTGAAAAAGCTTTTAAGTAATTCATTATTAAAGAGAAAACTGGAAAGGATTTCAAAATTATTTCAAATGATTACCTAAATCCTAAAATTTCGGAAAAGAATGTAAAAGCTTTTAAACCAAAAATTTTCAATTTTGCAAGATCATAAAATTTTCGAGACATTTCGAGTTAGTTTAAGATATATTTAGAAGTAGAAACTTTACAAGGACGAAAATATTTGTTTTACGCTCATCGACTTTCAGAGAACCTATAGGTTCACACGGCCTTTCAAGAATTTTGAAAGATTTCAAGAGAATCAAATATTTTCTGAGAAAAATTGTAGTAATTTTTAATGTCGGAAAATTAATCTTGAGAAAATATTTAAAAACATTTCAAAAGAATTCCAAAATTGTAAAAAAAATCTAGAAGATTTTAGGATTTTTTTTAATTTTGCAGAATTTTAACAAATTTCAGAAAAACTGTGCTTTATTTTGAAAAACATTTCAAAGTTTTAGAAGTTTTGAAAAGATTGGAAAATAATCTAAATCTTGAGAAGATTTTAACATGTTTTAAACCAAAGTAAACCTGTAAAAAATTGAAGTAATTTTTTATTTTGAAACATTAATTTTAAGAGAATATTTAAAAAGATCTCCAAAATTGTGAAAAAATATGGAAGATTTTGAGGTAATTTTAGGAATTTTTGAAGAGATAACAATATTTTTAAACTTTAAAAGATTTCCGAAAATTATAAAATATGTTTAAATTTCTTCCAAACTTCTACAAGTCGTAAATAATAAAAACAATTTCGACTTCAATTTCCGTTTGTTCCGCTAGGGAATATATTCCTATCTCAGATCGTAATTTGACTCAGGAATTCAAACAAGAATCCCATATGGGTTCCCACATAGGTTCCAATGTATTTTACTATGTAGGCTTTTTCGGTAGGGACATTGTTTTTTTAAAATTAAAAAATATATATTTAAAAAATTGAATATCAATTATGTATCACATTATGGAGAAATTATATCTTTTTTGATAGATAACGAACTTTTTTGTTGAATTTTTGATTCAACATATCGGAAATGAAATCTTCAAAACTCCCCGTCAAATCGAAAAACTGCATGCGCGCGATTGATGATGCTAGTCTTAAAAAAAAATCAATTATCGCCTCCAAATAAAATAATTTATTCGAAATGAGCGAAACACATTTGAGCTAGTTCGCTGACTAGTCGAATTAGGAGGGAAATTATATGGCGCTGATATCACTAAAAATTGCGGTGAAAGTGGCGGCACCACTATCGTGGAGAGAACAATATCTTTTTAAATATTATTATAAATGATATTCAACCATTTTTGAACCGCAACCTAATTAGAATTAAGAGATAAAAAGTATTCAGTATTTTTTGACGAATAAAGGAATTAAATAAAGTATTATGTGGTTGAAAAGTTTGTTTTTCTGTTTGATGACCACTGATGACCCTTTTCTCATATATTGCGCATGCGTCACTCGTCCCCCAACTTTTTATGAAATCAGAATGATGAATTGCTCTAAAATCGATCGTTCAAAGATTTTTTATTAATTTCACGTCAAAAAATATAATTAGTCTCTTGTAAAAACTTTTGAAAGCAGAATCATTATATTTAATCGATTTGTAAATAGTTAATTGTAACATTTTTGGAGGGAACTCGTTACCCGACACATCTCCAAGGGTCCTAGAGCGCATGCGCGTTCCGTGAGTCGTGTCCCGTCGTTAACGTTGTGTGCTACTGTGCTGCACAAAACTCAGTTTTGCATCAGACGCCGTGAGCAGCAGCAGAAATTTGTGTCCACGAATAGTCTTTGAACTAATCTCTAATCAGGTAAGAAAATTTTTTCATTTAAACCTCTAAGGTATATAATTATGAAATTTACAACACGATGATGTATTTCTTATGAATTTTAATGTTTCGGAAAAACGGGAAAAACCAAATTTTCATGTAGCGTCTTCTGGCAGTCGCACAGTGCCCAGTCTGAAAACTTGTAACTGCATCCGCCATTTTGATTATTGTTCTCGGTACTTGGAGGGAAATCGGTCATGATACGTTTAGTATTTTCCTGTGTATGAATCTGTTTCCAATTCAATAGAATTTTTATTTAGTTTTTCTACAGTGTTTTCTATTTGTGATTTGTCAGAAAGTTGTTATTTTAGTTGGTAAGTGGATTTTACGTTCCCGCTCAGAACTAAAAAGTGCGGGATTTCGTGCTCACCGCGTCTGTTCGTTGTTGAAAGTTCTTACGATGATTAATTGTAGTTTATTATTTCTTTGTTCTTTTTTTGGTTGATTACGGTGTGTTAATTATGATATTTTCGAAATTTGTCATACCGGTAGAATTTTATGGACAACGATCACATTGCTTTGACAATACCTGGGTTTTCTGAATATTTGAGTTTATTTTCTTTGGCTTATTTATGTGCCCTTGAGACTTTGGATTACATTTGTGGGCGAATACTGCACAGCTTGGAGTCCATACAAAAAAGTATTTCAAAGAAAGTAAAACAAAGTATTGCTATAGAATTGTTTACATTCCAGAATCGATAGTATTTCGATTTCTGGTTCGTTCCTCTAAATTTACTTGAAAGAATTTACATGTTAAAGGTTTATATAATGTTCATGAAATCTAATTGGTTTGAATAATTTATAAATTTTTGTATTTATTTCATTCCAATTTTTTCTTTGAAGGGATTATCGAATATTTCCTTGAAATTCAAACTGAAATCCACGGTTGGTTGGAAGGTGTTTCATTTCCTGAAAGTGTTTGTTCGGGTTGCGGTCACAAGAATTCTTGTGGCAAACATTGAACGAACACTGCCTCCATTCAGTTTATGGACAAGCTCCTTTTTGAAGCTGATTTCGAGCGGCAGCCATTTATCAACCGCCCAAATATAATCGCAGTATCACACCACCTACTTTTTTTCTTGAAATTTTCTATCGACTTTGGAACAAAGAGATGTCTTGGTTTTTAATTTTCCGTTACAGCTTACCAGTCCTGATCAAAGAACCGGTTTAAGCGACGTTTGCCCGCTTCCATTTTAGGCGCCAAAAATTTATAACTGGTTATTTGACCTGGGACCTCATTTATGTTAATATAAGCTTTTCAACACTGTTTTTAATACATAATAATAAATTGAAAGATTTCATATCCTATTCAATCATTGTTTTAATGTAAAAATATTCCAATTGTAACACATTTCGTTACGATACTTTGATATTTATGATGTATTCGGCTATTCGCTCAAATTAATTATGAATTAAATGTTCGAGGCTGCAAATTTTTAAATTGAATAATTATCAATTTCCAATGACTTGATATTAAAATGGTTCAATTTTTAACTAATAAAATTTGTTTGTTTTGTTTCAAATCAATTTTATGCGTGTGAATTATTGAGCGTTGGATTAAATATTGCAAAGTTAAAATAGTTTTAAAGCTCCCATTGTAAAAGTTTTAAATCCAAGACAAAACTACATTTGAGTGGTAATAAATGAATAAATTATTTCTGTTTCAGCTTAAATCATGGCTCGTACCAAGCAGACAGCGCGTAAATCTACGGGAGGAAAAGCCCCCAGGAAGCAGCTCGCGACCAAGGCAGCACGTAAAAGTGCGCCGTCCACTGGAGGTGTAAAGAAACCCCATCGTTACAGGTAATTAGTAAATATATAACTAGTCTGAATGTTTATTTCATAATACATTCTATAATTAAATTTATTGAATCCAAACTCACTTTTATTATAAATATAATAATAGATAATCTATTTAGAACTCTTTAAAGGTTTTTATCAATTGAAGAACAAAACAATTTCTAACCAAAATTGTCCTTTTCAGGCCCGGTACGGTCGCTCTTCGAGAAATCAGAAGATACCAGAAGTCCACCGAGTTGTTGATCAGGAAATTGCCCTTCCAGCGTCTGGTCCGTGAAATCGCACAAGATTTCAAGACGGATCTTCGTTTCCAGAGCGCGGCCATCGGCGCTCTCCAGGAGGCATCCGAAGCATACTTGGTCGGTCTTTTCGAAGACACCAATCTTTGCGCCATCCACGCCAAGCGGGTAACCATTATGCCCAAGGACATCCAGTTGGCCCGACGAATTCGTGGTGAACGTGCTTAAGCCTCGAATTATAGACTACTCTCCATTTTCGCTTTATTTTCATACTCTCAAGCATTGATGTTTTTTATGCGCTACGCGGTTAATGTCATTTCAGATTATTTGTTTCCTCAAATATCTTATTATTCTCACTGCCAAACACTGCGAAATTAATCTTGGACGGAAACTCTTAAAGGCTCCGTGCCCCGCCTAGAAAAAGTCCGCGATCTGGTCGCAAAGCGTTCTACCTAGTTTTCAATACTATATCAATTTGAAGTTCCGCTCTACTCCCAAGTAGGTGTTGATTTTCGCTCAATCGCGATGCGGGAAGAGTAATTTTTGAATCAGCTTTTACTCGGCGGAAGAGTGGACCGCGGTTCGATGCAAACTTCTGCCGTGTAAGGTATCAAGAATTGCTCTTTCATTGTGATACGTCCTTTATTAACGCGGAAGAATCGTTTTTGAAACTTGGACTTAGCGATTAGAGATGATTCTTATGTACAAATAGAGTAATTAATTTGTAATTTTTTTCGTAATGTAGGTTCTATCGAAGTAAACCGTAGATAACGTGATTTTCGATTACCGATTTCACCGTTTATATGATTAGTGTACTTTATAGATGAAGTAATCGTTCATATTCGCATAAGAATCTACAAAAGTTGAATTCAGGCGATTTTTTCATGACAGAAATAATTCATGATCTAATCGACTAGTAGAACTTTAGTAGATTTTTTATGTGCTTAGGTTATAGAGTCGCACACGTGTAGTTAAGTATTTTTAAACAGAGAGCTACCGGGAAATGCAAAGGTAACTTGAAACGTATATGCAAAAAACGAATAATTTAGCCGCTATTTTATTTAACAAGAAATTTTATAAAGATTTACAGTATTTTTGTCTTGATTTCACTACGTATTTTGTATTTTATTCGTTTTCGTATTATACATGTTCAATCTAAACCTCGAACTTCAAAACATTTGTTACTTGCAACTTGCGCTATATATTGTTTTTACATGTAGTAAATCGGAAATGTATTAATGTGTCGTCCATCCCTTATTTTACTTATGACGATTGAGAAAGTTTATACGTGAATTGACGTACACAATAATTGATTACTGCTGAATTTTGAATTTTATTTTTGATGTGTACACAGACAGAAAAGTTATTGTAAAAAAATGTAAACAAAAAAGTTTGTTAATTGCCGAAATTAATAAATCTGTCTAAAGATATATAATTTGCCTCGTTTCTTGTTTTAGATAAGTTTACAATCTGCGCAGTCTTCCCCTTTTTCCCGTATTCTCAAAAACCTTCCCCTTTTCTCTTTAATTATACGATGTTTGAAATTGTACCAATTATTGAGTGATGATTAAAGCAATTATATCACTCGAGTAATTTATTTATGAATAAATAAGGTACACATTTCAAATTCAGAGCATTAAAAATACTCTTAAAAATTTTTGAAGCAAGTTGAAAATGTTAAAACTGGAGGCAGGAGTTATTACCCAATATTACATTGGGACAGTTACAAATTGTATAGTACTTTTTGAATAAGTATTGGGAGGTTAACACATTTTAGTTGAAATGTACGAAGTACCTGATTAAAAAATGGAATATTCCAAATTCATCAACTGCCATTTTAAATATTCCAACTTGAGCAATATTTTAATTTGTTTAAATCTTGGCTTGAAAATTTAAGTATCGTTGAAACTTTTTTTTTTCGTTCACAATTAAATTTTTTAAACTCACATTTGAACTATTCCATTTGTGTTTGAAAATTGATCTTTTTTAGTCGGAAATTCAACTATTTGGTTACAAGTTCATGAATTTCGTTCAAAAGTTATATTTTTGGGCAGAAAATTGGTTAAAAGTTCAACTATTTCGTTGAAAATCAACCTAATTTGTCAAAAATGCATTTTTTTAAACTGCAAATTGCAATTTTTGATTGAAAGTTATTTTTTGTATTGAAAACTTATATTTTTGAGGTAGAATTTTGAATGTATTCTAGAAAGTTCTTTTTTTGGCCAAAAAATTCTTTATTGACTAAAACCTCTTTTTTGGTTGAAAACTCAACTCTCGTTGAAAATTAGTTTTCGGATTAAAGATTCAACTGTCGTGGAAAATTTTAATTTTCTCTGGAAAATTCAATAGTTTGTTTTTTTCTGTTTGTTAAAAACTAGGTTTTTTAACTAAAAATTTTAATGTTTGGTTGAAAATTAACTTTTTGATTGAAAATTCATATTTTCGTTTGAAAAATCAACTCCATTGTAGAAAATTCTTGTTTCAGGCTTCTAAATTCAACAATTTGGGAGAAAATTCGGTGTTTTAAATTGAAATGTAATTTTTTGAAACGGAAATGTAACTTCGATTTTTGGCTAAGAACTGATGATCTTGATTCAGCAATTCAACTATTTTGTTCAAAAATGATCTTATTTGTTTGAAAATTTAAAATTGCGAAAGTTAAAAATAAATTTTTTGATCACTTACAATTTTTTAGAAAATGTGCAAAAACATGTTTTTTTGGATTGAGTCATATGCACACATTTTAAAAAACGTTGAATATGCTGAACCTAAAATTTATTCAGCTTGATGCGAAGAAACATTTTTTTTATTTTGCTTTTTCGGAAAAAAATTTTGTCGTGAGTTAAGATTTTCGGCATTTTATATTTTTTTGTGATTTTGGAACGTTATAAACGCCACGAGAAAAAAAATTGCCCATGAATAAAAAATAATAACATGTTTCTTTGGTTCAAGCTAGTAAGGCTAGTAAGGCTGAAATGACAAATCTTAGGAAGAAATATTTTTGAGAGCGATGTTAAACATAAAAATTGTGTATTCAACTAATTTTATTTTTTCCCACGCTTTTTATATCACTCGGGATGGATTTCCAATGATCTAAGTATATATATTTTTTTAAATAAATCTTTAATGGCAGAAATAATTGAAAATTATTTAAGAATGTAACATTTCTTACAAAAAGATTGTTCTTTTCGAAATATGAAAATAAATGTTTAATCTTTCCCCTTTGTTGAGCTCCTTTTTAATATTAAATATTAATATTATTAATAATATTAATTTTTAATATTCAAATATTAAGTAATGTATTTTCAGAAGTTTATAATTAGATAGCTTATCGTTCGTTTTCAATGTCACTTTAAGCTACGCGATATAATAACTGATAACAAGAGCCTTGTTAGTTTTGAATTTGATAATTGTAGATGTTAATATAAATTATAAAGCAATTTTGAGTTAAAAAGCTTAAACTTGTACAATTTCAAGGAATAGAATCATATTACAGCAATCTTCTTTTGTCTTCTTTATTTTAATAGGTAAAAATTTAACTATCTAAAATTGATGCCTCTAATTTATTTAGTTTTTAATGGTTACAATATTTTAGGGTTCTGAGTTTTCATGTTGAATGCTAAATTTTTCTTTTTCATATGTTTTAATTGTGCAATTAAAATTGATTTAGACATTTATTTGATCAGCTTTATTGTTAAATTATAATGTTTTTAATTAACCTATTTTCGAAATTTTAATCTGGACTCATTCAATATCGTGATTCTTTTATTCAAAATGAAATTGTTTAATTTTTAATGCTTCGATTTAGAAAAAATTGTTTTAATGATATTTTTTATTTTGCATATTTTTCATGTCAAGAAAGGAAAATGCAAATACGCAATTGATCATCTGAAACAACTGGGTTTCGGAAAGAGAGTTAATTTTTTTCTCAACTAGGAGAAATTAACGGGAGACGAAAATTTTAAAAATAGTGTGACCACCCTGATTTTGGTGCGTAAAATTTAGAAATTTAAAAAACAATTGAAATTTTGTTAACCATCTCATCATGTAGTAATAAAATTGATCTTTGTGGTTTTTAAGTGACTCATTTTAAATTTCGACAACTTTGTTTATTTTTTGGAATTAAATTTTGTCTTGCTGATTTTGACTTTCTTATTTTAATTTATATTTTAGATATGCCTGATCTTGAAGAATAATTTCATATTAAAATGTTAATAAATGTTTGTTATTTAGATAACAGAGGTTCAAGAATGATAAATCATGAATCCTTGGGCCCTTTCTCCATTCACTACGGCACTGGACTTTTTATTTCCTGCATTTTTGGCATTATTTTGAAGTCCGTGGCTACGGTTACAGAGATTTCGGTATATATAGATTTATAGGACATACATAGATAGATTTATAGAACATAGATAACATAAATAGAAAATTGCTATTTGTAGCGAAATTTCGGTACAAAATTTTTTTCCGTACGTGTGGACGCACTTACAATTTTAAAAATGCATAGTTGATATGTATTTTTTTTTTAAAGTTAATTTTACAGGTTTTTGCTACAAACTGGTTGCATAGATATTGATTTTTCATTCAAGTTATAGCCAGAATTCAACTTTTTTAACAGTTTGAAGTAAAAGGACGATTTGTTCATTTTTCATGAATAAAGTGTCTTTTTCCAAGGTTTTTAAGTACATAAAAAGGTCAAATAAACTCCTGAAAGGGAACACTGCTCATCAAAAAGTTTCCTCTCTGCCCTAACTAGTTTTTAGATCAATAAAATATAATAAATTAAAATATGAAAGGAATAAAGTTCCTATATTTTCTTGCATTTGAGGTTAGGTCCGTTAATTGATACCATTGATACAAAAACTTTCTTCATAGCAACTGCGTTCTAAATTTCCAATGTTTCTGTAATCTAGATTCTGATAAATTTTGATGACTCATAACGCAAAAGGAATTTAAAGCTAGAGAAACTAGTCGAAAGAGTTATACCGTCTACAATTTTCATCTGCTTTTAATTTATTATTATTATACCATTAAGCCATAATTAGTTTCATCACATTGTTCCGTATTATTTTTAATATTCGTAAAAGATCGATATCGTTTCATTTCGAATTCATCTTTTCCTGCTTCTAATATCTTTATTTTCTACTCATTCTTCAACCTTTCAAAAGCTGAAAGATGATTACCGGAATAGTAATTAGAGCATCGTCGGGAAAGCGGAAGTAAAGTATCTTCGATCGACAGTCCAGCTAGCTGCTAGCTGAGCCTACGTGTTTCCTGCAAGGGGCCTGAGGAGAGCGAGAGGGGCGTCTGTTTGAATTTGCTAAAATGCCTAAAATCTGTTGAATTTGACATTCATTCACATGCATGGCAAATAGCAACTATTAGATCAGCTTCCTGGCCAATCAGTTACCTAGGAGCTGTGATCGTCGCCGGTTTCTGTTCGGTGATTGGTCCAAGTTTGCCTTGGCCTGCGCTATTTAATTTCTAGGGGGGGGGGGGCGGGAAGGGACAAGGGAGTCGTGTGAATCGGCTGAGCGGAGAGGAGAGCAAGGAGAGCGTCCACTGCCATCGAAGTACAAGGAAACGTTGTATACTACCTCCGTGTTTTTCGTGACATTTCTCGTGACAAAGGTGAGTAAACAATTCAAAATTTGTATCAAATTTGTTGTTTCGTGCCGCGTAAGAAAAATAAGTGTTTTTTATTAATCCCTTGTCCAAAAATACCGGGAAATTGGCGGAAAAGCCACGCGTTTTCGCGGCAACGCGTTTTGGTGCCATCGCCACCATTTTGTGATTGACGTTCGCTGTTTGGTTTGGAGGGAATTCTGTGTGCAAGGGCGGTCAACGTCTTCGAGGAAATTGGCACGTGGGGTGTGTGGGTGGTGAATTTTGAGTTTTTTCTTCGTGAAAATGAGACTGGTAAAATTTGTGGTGATAAAATGGGAGGTGTGGAATTAAAGAAAAGATGTGGGTAAAATTTTCTCCGGCGGCGTGACTTTTTCTTGGAGGTTGCGAGACGAACGAAAGTTTGTGCATTGCGCAACGCGATGGCGTTCCGTTCCCTAGAACGCGGTTCCGCTGCACAAGTCACAACGGGTTCGACTCCCATCTCCCATTGCGGGAACCTCCCCCACTTTATGTTTATTTTGTCCCCTCCCTTTTGTGTCTGAGCAGTCAGGTTAGAATTACTAACGCAACCATGATCTAAGAATACACGGTCTAGCCTTAAGCTCTACAAGTTTCGCCCCACTCGCGCGATCAGCCACCGGCCGCCATTTTGTTACCATAGCAACCGTTAGCGTCTCGGTCTTCACTCAAACGATTTGAAATCATGAACTGATATTATCATAATACAGACTATGATATTGATATTTTGCATTTATTTATTTGTGCTTTGAGTTCAAAAACAAACTTGTTCTTTCTTTTCAGGCAATGGTACTTCATTTCATTTGCCTTAAAAGGTATAATTTTTCATGTGCATTGAGAGGTTATGTTATCCATATTTCCTCTACTTTACAAAGATAATAAGTTATATATTTCTTAATATTTTATATCATGTATCAAATTATTGTCAAACTAATTTCATTGATCAATGAAATTGTACAATTAGTTTATCTTTTACTTGAAATCTTCCCTCATGACATTTACGTTCTTTCAAATATGCTACATTCTCGCGCACTAACTAATCCAATATGGCCCCCCGTGGCTGAGTGCTTCCTATTGGTTAACTTTTTTTTAGTTGCGCGTGGCTAGACCGTGTATTTTTAGATCATGAACGCAACCACGCCACACACGTACACGGTTGTCTGCCGACTGCGACGCTTGAATCGTGGGCGTACGTGAAGGGGAGTGTTATGTTTTGGGGTTCAACCACCCCTATAGTATCACTCCGAATTCTCTTTCACCTAGATTTCATGAAATTTGATGAGGGGGAGGCTTTGTTTGAAAAACTAATTTCGATTTTGTCTTCATAGTACATTTTAGTTGAGTTCATGAATTTTAATGGAGTGTGAGCCTCCTAGACTAGACTCTAGAATTGATATGTTGTACTGGCTTGAATTTCAGAAGATCGATACGCTTTCTATTAGATATTAGGCATTTTCACTTCATCCCCAGGTTACTTCACTTCGCCGAGACAAAATTTTTTTGTGACATTTTCGTAATAAATAATAATAATTTTATAAAAAGTTTTTTAACAAAATAAAGACTTCTAATTTCTAAATATTTTTGCATAGAGAATGAGAGTGGGTTAATTGTACGCACTTGTTGCATTCGATATTTTTTGACACAGTATGTGTAAAAGTAAGCCGATTTACGCACGCATGTGGGTATGTAAAAACGCATTTTACGCACACTGTATCAAAAAATCAGTTTTTACGAAGATATTAACGAAGTGGGTCCCGTGCATTTGGTCCTTTGTTTTCCCCTCAACACTCAGTAAAGTTAGCTGCTGGTTAAATAAAGATTAGATATTTTCACTTGTTAATATCCTCGTAATAATTAATTTTTTCTATATAATTGTATTTGGAAATGACAATATAATTATTATTTATTACGAAGATATTACAAGAATAAATTTTTTGTCCCATGCATTTTGTGTCACTGCTTTTCCCTCAGCACTCGACGAAGTGAAGTTAGCTGGTGATGTGGTGGCAATGTCTAATTCGAAAGTAGATTTTTAAATCTTTCAGATCCCACCAAATTTGTTAACTACCTTGAGAGGGCAAAGTACCTTTTCACATTTTGTTTAAAATGTTGGCGTTTTTTCTGAAATTCTAGAAACTCCATTTTCTCAAAAGGGCAGTCGTTTTTATTTTTCATGATTTTATTAAAAGTTGGTACTGATATGCTACATATATCTTATAAGAGATTATATTGTACCCGCGTCTGTGAGAGAAGATTAAATTTCCATTCTATTTTGCGTCCGTTTGATCCATTTTATTTTTTTCAATTTGCTTGCACAGATTTTGAAATTAAACGAGAAGATTGATTAATATCAAAGAAAAAAGTGAAGTTTTCATATTTGTTTCGTTACTGCAACACATATTTTTCGTCTAATCTGTGAAATACTTTAAGTCTCAAATTCCTTGTTTTTATTCCCCTGACGTAAAGCATAAACTATGCTAAAAGTATACGATACGAGATTTAAAAACTTTTATTTTTTGAAATAATTTGAAGTCAAATTCAAAAGTAGCTAATTTTATTTAATTTAATTAGTCTTCTGTTTATATTCTTCTCTACTTTACAGTAGTATATCGATTTTGATAAATGAAATGGAAATTTAAGACATTACATTCTGAATATATCAAAATTTGAATTACTCTTAACGTCCAAAATTCAAATTTAAGGACGTTGCAACCAGGCCCTAACCTCAAGATTGAGTTGGGGGTCATTCATTAATGACGTATGGGTCCCGAACGGGAGTTTTTTTTTAAATCTCTACATGACCTTCTCGGGGGGGGGGGGGGGGGGGGAACAATTCTTACGTAATATATTACGTCAATTATTGTTTCAATTCGAACGATCACAGTAGTTACATTAATTCTACTCAAAACTATCCATTTTACAATTTTTAAAATCACGGTTTTAGTAGGCTAAAATGGCGGTTTCTGTCACACTCTATTTTATTTGCTCTATCTTTAAGATTGTTTTAAATTTAGTCTTTCATAATATGTTACGCAAATTATTCCTAGTTTGTAGTTTCTTACTTTTTATGAATAATTTTTTTCTTAGTATGTCTCAAATCTGATCTTTTATTAACTATGCAACGCTATTTAGAAAAATTCTAAGTTGGATATTACGTAAAAAAAGGGGGTGGGGGGTTCAAGAAATCTTATGTATCCTTCGTGGGCGGAGGGGGAGTCAAAAATGGCCAAATTCGCCCTTACGTAATTAATGAATGGCCCCGTGTCTCATTTGTTGATTTCAATCTTTTTTGTGAAATTATTTTAAAGTTACATATACTTACTATATAAAAAGCTTGGGGGGGGGGGGGGGCAACATTTTCGGAAAAAAGTTTTACGTATTTTTTGAGAACGGCCCCTTTACGCAGAAAGTAATGAAACTAGCTAATTTTTCACTCAGAATACAGATTTAATTCAAAACAGGAGTCGGTTTTTAAGTCTCTAGCTAAGGTGTAATTCCAGTTTTTATGGAGCAAAATGAAGCAATTGAAGTTGGAGGTTAGGACCTGGTTCCAACGCACTTAGGAGAGTGTTGTCCAAATTCGATCATTAAATTCTTGGGTTTTCTTTAATTTCGCAGGAAGTTCACAGTTAAACCCGAAATTTTTAATAATTTTTTATTTCAAAGATAAAATTACATTTGAGTGGTAATAAATGAATGAAATATTTCTGTTTCAGCTTAAATCATGGCTCGTACCAAGCAGACAGCGCGTAAATCTACGGGAGGAAAAGCCCCCAGGAAGCAGCTCGCGACCAAGGCAGCACGTAAAAGTGCACCATCCACTGGAGGTGTAAAGAAACCCCATCGTTACAGGTAATTAGTAAATCTGTAACTAGTTTGAATGTTTATTTCATAATACATTCTAAAATTAAATTTATTAAATCCAAACTCACTTTTATTATAAATATAATAATAGATAATCTATTTAGAATTCTTTAAAGGTTTTTATCAATTGAAGAACAAAACAATTTCTAACCAAAATTGTCCTTTTCAGGCCCGGTACGGTCGCTCTTCGAGAAATCAGAAGATACCAGAAGTCCACCGAGTTGTTGATCAGGAAATTGCCCTTCCAGCGTCTGGTCCGTGAAATCGCACAAGATTTCAAGACGGATCTGCGTTTCCAGAGCGCGGCCATCGGCGCTCTCCAGGAGGCATCCGAAGCATACTTGGTCGGTCTTTTCGAAGACACCAATCTTTGCGCCATCCACGCCAAGCGGGTAACCATTATGCCCAAGGACATCCAGTTGGCCCGACGAATTCGTGGTGAACGTGCTTAAGGGGCTTAACTCACACATTACCTTTTGCTATTATTATCAGTAATACTTATAAATATTCGTAACGATGGATGAAGTCTTTTCATTCCGATTTAATATTATTGCGTTGCATTTCACTCTTGACGTAAACCGATAATATGACACAATTCATGCAATTAGATGCGTAGATCACAAGTAAGCTTGTGTCCAAAATTTTAACATAATCTCGTCCTTGATGAGTAGCAATTGTATTTAGATTTTTCAAAAATCCTTTCCACATCTCGCTCCATCTAAATTCAATTAATTTTCATTAAATAACAGTTTGTAATTGGAGTCGAATTTAAAATCATCCGACAAAAGTACTTTGTACTGTGCTACGTTTATGAATTTGATGTAGGCAAACACAAACTTGATTTTGGAGTGAGTATTTGGAAAGGAACTGTGTTCTCTGTTTACTGACTTCGCTGTTATTTCGCCGTCATTTTCATGATTTCTATTATCATCGTTCTCATTATAATTGTATTTGTAACTACACAATAGTGTGTCCTTAGATAAGATCTTTCATAGTGTGATCCAATAGTAAAACGAGTAATTAAGAACACCTGGTTGTAAGAAAATTATGTGAACTTTGGGTCATTGTAGTTCTTGTGTGACAGAAAATCTCCATTTCTTAAATAAAAATAAATATAGGCATGTTTACTGTTTTTATATTAACTTACCTTACTTGTCAATGAATATCAGGGTTGTTACAGAAGTCATGTCTCGAATTTCTGTGACTTTCAGGTCTACTTAATTCTACTCTTAATGATGAGATACTAATTTGCTGAAAATTTTTTGTTGAATTAAATTTTAAACAGTTCTCATTAATATTGTTACAGAATTCACAATATATATTCTATTCAAAACTAGAATATGCTACCGCGAGTAGTGAATATCCTTTTTTAACTTCAGAATTATCTGTTATAATTAATTTGACTAATTTCAAACTGAAAAGAGGGGGTTCGTGACGTCTATAGCCAAACTTGGAAAAATATGTGTGGCTACGCATTCTGAAATTCAGAGCCGAGACACTTCTTTAGGTAAGACATTAAAACTGAAATATTTTTTCGTTGAATGTATACAAATTTAATATAATAAAGTGCGATGACCTGTTTGTTCATATTGAAGCTTCTTCAGTTTAAATTTGAGTAAATTTTTTAGTTATCAAGATGATTCTTCATATAATTTATTAATAATTAAGTCATGGTAGACATAACAATTATTTACAACTGATTTTATTGACATTTTTCGATTTAACAATTTTCAAAATCCAGCTTATAACAGTTCGACAAATTTAATCACAGGTTTACTAGATTTTAAATATTTTTTCTCTAAATATACATTCCATATAATATTTAATTGATGTAAAGATTTATCAAAATGTAAATAAACCTTTTTGTCTTACTTTTTCATAAGTGAAGAAACTTCAAACATTTCAAAGTTTTTGAATAGATACTGTTTTTAGTAGACAATTTCAAATTAATAGCGTTTGAAATTAAAAAATTTTGATTTTGTGATATAAAATTTCTAGACGTTTTTAATTGAAGATATAAGGAATATTTTTAAAACATATCTTACTAACTAGAATCATTTATTTCTTAATTTATTTACCTTATTTCAAACATTTTTAGAATCTTTAATATTTAAAGAATGTATTTTATGTTTTTAATATCAGAAAATAAAAGTCCAGGGGCGTGAATGAAATGATTTTTGATGCTGAATTTTTACGATTTCCAAAGATGTCAAGGGATTTAACGCATTTATAGAGAACGTTAGAGGATAAATTTTATTTTAAATGATTTTAAGGGTTATGGAGTTTGAAGTACTTTACGTTTTTAGTATAAGAAAATAAAAAACAGGGGCATGAACGCATGCCTCGCGCGTATACATTTCAAGTAACTTACTTAATATATTTAATTTTTTTTTATTTAAATTTTTTTATATATTACTGGATTTTTCGTATTTCAAGAGATTTTACCGAATTTCTAGAGAACTTTAAGAAATAAATTTTATTTCAATGGATTTCAATAGTACGGAGGAATTCCACAAATTTCAAAGCATTTAAAGATATGTAATTATTAGGTTATTAAAAAAAATTTCAGTTTTCGTTTAAAAAAAATATATTTGTTATGGGTTTTTTCGAGAAATCTAAATGAATAATCTTAATTTATATACAAGGAATTTTAAATAATTTCTAATTATATTAATAATTTTATACAATTTCCATGGATTTTAACGAATTTCTAGATAACTTTAGAGAATAAAGAATTCAGGGGATTTCAACAGTTTCAAGGAATATGGAGGAATTCGACAAATTTCAAAGGATTTTAAGTTATTTTGAAAGATTCAAAAGAATTTCAAGAGATTTCGTTTCAAAAGCTTTAACTCTTAATATTAAAAAATTTGTTTTTTTAAATACGGTTGAATTCTCTTTCAATGGTGTTTTTAGAAAAATGTAATAAATAATTTTAATTTATATCCAAGAAGTTACAAATGATTTCTACTTATTTTTCTGGATTTTTAGTATTTCAAAGGATTTTAACGAATTTCTAGAGAACTTTAGGGAATCAAGTAAATTTTATTTTAATGGATTTCTCGGATTTTAACAGTATCAAGGAATGCGACAAACTTCAAAGAATTTAAGAATTTTTAATTACTTTTGCTTTTAATATTGGAAAATAAAAATCCAGGGTCGTGAACAAGCGCTCTGCGCGCGTGAATTTTTTTTCGAGGAATGTAATACATAATTTGAATTACATCCAAGGAATTTTAAATGATTTCTGCCTATTAAAATGGGGTTTTACAATTTCGAGGGATTTTAACGCGAATTTCCAGAGAACTTCAGATAATAAATTAAATTTGATTTCGAGGGATTTCTACGGATTTCAACAGTTTTAAGGTATATGAATTAATTCGACCAATTTCAAAGGATGTTAAAGCTTTCAAGCTAATTTAAAAGTTTCCAAAGAATTTCTAGATTCGATTTCAAAAATTTGAACTCATAATATTTAAAAATTTGTTATGGGTTTTTATATACGTCATGTTTTTGATATTGAAAAATAAAAAATCCAGAGGTGTGAACGCGCGCTTAGCGTGCGTGTTCTTAAACATTTTTTTTTACAGAAATGTAATTAACAATTTTTATTGAACTTACATTCAATAAGTTACAAATGATTTCTGCTTATGTTATTGGCATTTTACTATTTCAAGGGATTTGAATGCATTCATAGAGAACTTTCGAGTCTAGGAAATAAATTAAACTTTATTTCAATGGATCTCTACGAATTACAACATTATGAAGAAACTCGACAAATTTTAAAGGATTTTAAGTTATTCTAAAAGATTGAAATGAATTCAAAGAGATTTCGTTCCAAAAATGTATAGAACTCTTGATATTTACACAAATGTACTCCTATATTGTAACATATTTTAAGCGTGCAAACTTGAACAATTGAAGAGTGTGTTTCCAATTTACATTCAAAGTATTATTTATAGTAAGGATGAATTCAGGTTTTAAAACACATAAAAATGATTTAACTAACAAATGTTTTTTTGCCTTTTTTATATCTTTAATGGCAGAAATAACTAAAAGGTAATTTTAAATTATTTGAGAACTATACAGTTTTTCATGAAAACATTGTTTCTTTTTTTCTAAGTGTACAAATAAATGTTTAATATTTCCCCCTAGTTCCTCTTTTTGAGTTATTTTTTGTGCTGTGATCCCTGTGATTAAACATATTTAATAATTCTGCAATTATAATCATGTTACTTTGATTAGTAAGAAAATCAGTTCAGAAATAACAAATTCATTGACACTCAAATAATTATCAAGACTTAAGATAAATGTGACTAAAACAATTCAAATCATTCTTTCAAAATTGCATGACTGCATGGTCTTCCAGAACTCAAAATTCCGTGCATTTTCCAGGTCTTATAGTAACCCTAAATATTATCATTTTTTTAAAAATAAATTCCTATAATGAAGTATAACATTTCTTTTAGATCAGGATTAAAAGGAATTATAAGATTTTCTCTAAGGACTCATTTTAAAAACCAGACAAAAAATCTACTTTTATTGGCTTTATTCTATAAATGATCCAACGCAACATACAGCTAGAGCAACTTGTTAAATGTTGCAACATTTTCTACAGAGATATTAATGACAATTGATGCTGCAACATTTTCTACAGAGATATTAATGACAATTAATGCCACTACATTTAGTGTAGATTATATCACAATTTAGCTACTACGATTTAATATTTAGCAGAGCCAGTAGTCCAAATACTTGCACAATTTTGAGTATATGAGGTATTCTGGAGTAGTAAAAAAATAGACTCGATACTAAATCAAGCCAAAATTTTATTACTGACCATGCAATTTTTATTTAAATAAGGTACCAGAAATACTGACTTAAATAATATTTTATTAAGGCTCGTTTAGTGGAATTTCTAGACTGTTTTGGAAATTTCTAACTTTAGTTTTAATCGAAGCTGGATATTTAAAAAAGAATGGTAAATGGTAAAAAAACTGTTCTACGTTTCGATTACAGTGAGAAATTTCAAGATGATTTTTTTACTTGAATATAATTTATAGGTCATTATAAATATAGTTTTATTATATTGAGTAATGGGTATGAATCTCTACATGAAAACATCAAATTTCCATGAATTAGACATTCAGTTTTTTCTGGAAAATGTTAATTTTCACAAAGTAAAAATTTTTAGAGAAACATAATTTAAAATAAATGGAATATATCCTGGGAAATTTAGAGATTCTATGAAAATCAGAATTTTCCAGAAAAGAATCACCCAGACCTATGCTTCGTATTAAAATATCCCTCACAATTTGCTTCGACCTACACAACATCGTTTTGCATATAAAAATCGTAGTTTTTCACTGACGCACAATATTTTTCAAACTCAAAGCCGTACAATGAAAATATTTGCTCAATCGAAAAGCACGCACAAATGGTTTCACTCCTTAAAACCAGAAACGAAGAAACTTACTTGTTATTTTAATTTTCTTATTTCTATTTTTAAGAGCTTTCAGGATAAAAAAATATCCAGTCATTCTTTTGAAAAATACTCAGTTTTCTTTCTTCGTTTCTGAATAAGTGTCTTCAGTTATTTATTGCATTATTTAATCCTCTTGATTATACGCCATTACAAAAGTTCCTGTTCGTTTTCAGACTCGAAGAGTGAATCTAAAAGTGTGCTAATCTGCACTTCAATTATGCTTTACAAAACGTTCTTAGAAAATTAATTCAACAACTAATTCACTGGACGCCATATAAATATCTACAACACAGAAACAAATAACGCTAACGCAATTTACAAATTTCTGGGCTGTTATAAATTAACACTCATAAATGTATTTACATAAATCCTAGTCATTCACGATCTATCTAAAGTTTTATCAAATTCACACAAGTGAATAAAAATAAAAAAGTCGAAATTAAAATCGGTTAAAATTGCAAGTGTAAATTAAAATCTGAAAACAAAATTGAACGTTCACAAAGTCTCTAAAAATGTAGACAATTCACAGAAATTAGGAAAGTTAAAAAAATAAAATTACTAAAAATCTCACGGAGCAGAATGATTGAATTTGACTATATAAATCTAACTTTGAATTCATCTAAAACGAAATTCGCCCTTGCAGAGAAAAATTTAAAGTTGAAAGATTAACGAGGCTAAAGAGTCAAAAAAGTTCAATAACTCGAAATATTGATTGTAACATTTCTCGTTTGATTCCTTCATTGTTGTCAATAATATGTTGTAATATAAAATCGAACAAATTCTTTCTGCAAGGAAGAACTTGAGTCGCAATTAAAATACGATATTGCAAGAGTTTGGAAATAGATATTATAAATATAGGAATAAATACAATTATTTCTTTCTACAAGAAGATCGTCATTTCCAGCTGTAATTTTCACTTCTTGACCGTGTCTCCCGACTCTTTTTGAGAAAAATAAAATTTGACAGTCCAAGAATTCATGACCTACATCGCAAAATTTTCTCGCTCGCATTTCAACCGCGTCAAATCTAATCTAAGATTCAGTACAGCTTGAAATTGATCCGAAGACGATTTACAATCGAATGTGGTTGTTGTTGCCTGTAGCTAAACTGCGCGCCTGCCTTCTTGTCCTAATTGAACATACGCAATAGTTTTCAGTCAGCAATTTTATTTTTAGGGCCAACATTAGGATGGTCCAATTTTTTTCCAATTTTCATGCATATCGCCCCCAAATTTGATCAAATCTACAAAAAATTAAAGGCATTTTTTAAAATAAAAAATGGTATTTAGAGGTTCCGTAAGCCCAGTGAAGTTTAACACGTATTTCCCATAAGAGAAAAAGACGTTTTTGTAAATTTTACTTAGAACACGATTCAAAAATTAGTTTTTAAATATTACCCCCATAAGTCTGTTTTATAAGGTACCAAAAAACGCCCATATTTATTATTATTTATAACAATATGTTCTTAGAATAATGCTAGAGTTGCAGTTTTTATTTACAATATTTCACTTTTGTCCATTTCTCAATTAGAGTGAGGTAATAATTAGTTCTAGCCTAGTGTTACATAATGGCAAAAAATACAGGGAAAGGAGTATGTAGAATAATTATTGTAAATTGAAATTTAATATGATCTATTTCGAAAATTTGAAGAATATTTCAAATATCTGTTTTATTTCAGAAGAATAAATAAAAATTTATTCATTATTTGTCCATAACTAAAAAGGCAAAGCAAAGTAAACAATTACAGAAAAAATCGCATAATTAATTATTATAAACAATAATAATTTGTTTAAATATTTATATTGGTTAAATTTAATTAAATATTACATCGCTTTAAGTGAAAAGTGGAGAAAAAGTTGAATATTAAAAAAAACCGCATCTAGCATTATTCAGACTTTTTTCATTATTATTCATTGTTCAAAAAATAGAATAAATTTTTATTAAAAATAATAATAATAAATTGTTAAAACAATTATGTTTGTTAACTTGAATTAATTAGTACCTCACTCTAATTGAAAAATTGACAAAAAGTAACACATTTTTTAGACAAAACTGCAACTTTCTAGCATTATTCTAACTGAATATTGTTATAAATAATAATTAGTGGTTTGAACAATTATTTCTGTCAAATTTAATTGATTATTGCCTCGCTTTAATTAAAATGTTGGAAAAATTCGGAAAACCGCGACTCTAACTATTCTGAGAGAAAATTGCTATAAACAATAATAAATTGTTTAACAAATTTATTTAAACATCTAATTATCAATATAAAGTAATACTTTATGTATTAGAAACATCTTGTATTAAAAATAAAAACGCAAAAAATCATAAGTAGCGCCAAAAACCGGCTGAACACAATTTTTCACTTCTGTGTTTTTTTTTAGGAAACTATAAAGTAGACTTTTGGGTAAGATATTTAAAAACTAATTATTCATTTGTATTCTATATCCAATTGGGATGGGGTATACATGTTAAACTTTCTGGAAGTTTCGGAACCTCTAAATATCATTTTTTTTAAATGCACTTATTTTTTAGTGGATTCGAAAAAATTTGGTGTCGATATGCATGAAAATTCGAAAAAAATCCAATGCATTTTTTGGAACACCCTAATCCACATAAACAAAGCTATCATGCAAAGCCAGATAAATTCTGAATGAAGAAAAATGAATTTTTGTATCGGACAGGTGACAAATGGAAAATTACAACATGCACAAAACATAAACACACAGATTGGAAAAAATAAAACATTTATTTAGAACTTAATCGTCGTTCACAGAATAACTAAGAAATCTAATGATGAAAATGTATGTTACATGTTATGAAAAAAATAAAAGAAAGTTTTAATTCAAGGATTTCTTCGATTCTAGATTCAAAAATTAAAAATTGATTGAATAAGATTTTACAAAAAGGCGAAGAAATCCCTCAAATTAGGACCAACATTATTTTTTGTCGGGTTGAAATTGTTCTTATAGAAAATAATGGAGGCAGTAACATAATTTGAAAGATTAGAATAATTTACATTTTGTAATGATTAATGAATAATCTAAGTTGTACTCGTTTACAGGTATTGCACTATATAAATTTTTGAATATACAAGGTATAATTTTTTTTAAATCCTAACAGAGAGATTTTATATAGAATTTTAAATTCATCCAATCTCCGGCTAAAATGAAGCTTAATAATAAAAATCACTTCTTGCAGTGTTTTTTATTTTCGTAAATAATAGGATTGTAAAAAAATAAGGATTAGAAACAAAATGATGGAAGTAGCAAACTTCATTGCTAGTGTAAAATTAAAATTTTCTCTCTGAGAGGCTTCTTACGTCCAAAAATATGATGCACAACAAATGTTACATTGAATATTACTAATAGATGGACATGCGACGGACAAAAATTAAAAATATATATTTCTACTATTTAGTATTTTTCTCTAAACAGGGTATCGGCTCTATTTTTTATAATAAAAAAAGTATAGAAATTAATATTTCTTAAATTCGAAAGCTTTTAAATTGAAAAACAGAACATTTGAATTAAAAACAAAAAAAACTTTTTAGAGAAGCCACTATTATAATCATTCCAATTTGAAAGTAACACAATTTCAAATTCAAATGGTTTACAATTTAAAGACTTTTATGTTATAAAGGTAGAATACACCAAAATTCAAAAGAATTAAAAATTTTGAAAAACATTCCAAACTTGTATCATTTTGGGAGCCTTTTACTTCCTGCCCATCAGTAAACAAAATTTAAACGTGTTAGATGTTTCGACCGAGTCGACACCCTGACAAGAGAACTGACAAAAGACACTAGAGTTATTAAATACAATCAGTTATTCAAAATTTCTAAAGGCTTACTTAAGGAGAAAAGTCTTAAAAGAGCTACTCTACTTTTTACAGATTTCTTAAAAGAAATTAGAGAATTAGCACTGACTAATTTGAATGTACTGCTTGATATTGAAAAATCTATTTTTAATTAAAAATTTGAGCTGATATTTTAAAATCCTTTGAACCATTTAACAACAATTTTTTTTCAATGAATTGGAAAGATGATTTAAAATTAAAACATCTAAAGATTCTAAAGATAAAAACAAAAAGAATTTTTCAGCTCTTGAAATCAGTGCTTTTTTCCCAGTAAAATTAAAATTCAGCTAGTTGTGCTTGTATAAAAAGAATCTAAAATTGTAATAATCTCTAAAAAAAGGAAGCACAATAAAGGATCTAAAAATAAAAAATAGATGGTTTGTTTCTCACTGAGAGATTCGCTTTTACAATTTGCTTCAGAGGAAGCGTCTCGACGTTAATTACTTATAATTTTTAATCACAGAACATGCATCGAGGATCGCTATAATGGACGATTTTTTTCAGATGAACACAAAAGGATCAATCCTGATTAATTAAATAATTAATTAAGCGTTACCTGTAGAGATCTCGAACTGCTTGATCTTCCCGAGAGGCATTGCGACAGGTGTTCAGTTTATTCTCCAGTGCCTGTATTTTAAAAATGCAAAAAAGATTAATACTTGATTTTCCCTAAGAATTATTCGAAAATGAAGCTCGAAATTTTCAGAATTTTATTTATTGTCCGAGAATAAGCAGTGTTGAAAACATATGAGACTTGATTTTTTGTTATAAATTGACTTTAACATATTTAATTAGCCAATTCCCAGTTTTTTTAAATAAATAAATTGCTTATAACAGAAATATATATAAGATAAAGCATAATGAAATTAAAAAATGGTAACAAATTTGAGAGATGGACGTTTTATAAACTCAGAAAAAAGATAACAAAAGTACTTAAGATCCCAGCCCTTGAAATTTTTCTTGGAATTTTCAGAATTTCTATAATATTCTAAGAATATAATTTTAATAAATTGATTAGGAAGAATTATTAGTCTTAGAATATTTCAATGAAATTTTTTTTAGATTATTTTGATATAAAATTTGAACGAATTAAACATTAAAGCATTTCAAGTTTCGAAATGTAAGTAATTTTGAATTATAACGTTGCTATTTTTTACATCTTAAGTAATAAAAATATTTTTATTAAATGTAAAAAAGAAAACTTTATTTTTATTATTAGATTATGAATCCGAAAAGTTTATTTTACTAATTTTTTATTATTTTAAGTTAATTAAACTATTGACTTTTAATGTTAAAAATGTAATAAATTTATTAATAATTACCGAATAGACCATTTTTGTTTACGAAAGATCCACAATATTTGTATTTAAAAAATATATAATTCATCCTCTTCTAAAAATTACATTTAAAAACAAATAAGATCATAGTTTTAAAAAAAGTGTAAAAATTTGTATCGAAAATTAAGAAAATACAAGAAACTTACTCTTTCTATGAAGGAAATAAATTTTCCCAAAACAGCTACATAGAATTCCGAATTATTACAGTAAAAAATATAAATTAAAATAAAATAAATTTAGTAAATTATAACAAAATTCAGTAGATATATTTGACAAAGCTTCTTTGCCCCTAAGCTCATAGAAATAGATAGATTTCATAAAACGAAAAGTACAACATAATTGCTTTGAAACTCCTATTTATAAACAAAACTTTAAGATGAAGAGCCATTCGCTCCAAATCAAATAAAAAAATTAATATGTACATATTACTAATCGTCATGTAATTGAGTTATTTTATAAATAATGAATATCTCAGATTGAAGAAAAAATGGCTCTTCAATTGCGAAATATAAAACTTTACAAAAAATGGACAAAAACTATCTACAATTAGTAACGACAGATGACCACGTTTATCCAGCAGTTAATTACCCGGATTTTGACTTGTAAATTTTGCAAAAGCGTGGTGTTAATATTGTTAGGAAAAGAAGTAGATTTTTTATTAGACGTAGAGTTTGGATTGTAAGCTTTTGCCGCAGCAATTTTAGGGGAAGAACACAAGGTTGGATTTCAAAAGGCAAAATCATGCAAACAGAAAATTGAAACCAAAATGAAAACCTGATTCGAAGGAAGTTGGGAGGGTCGTAGTGCAAACGGTCAGCAAATGGTTGGCTTAGGTTGCTGCCTGATACACTGGACCGATGCATCTAATTGAACCGATTGTGGTTTCGTAGTCGCTGGGGGGTTCGTCTTTTTTCCACCAGGACATGAGCACTTCACCCTCCTACAGTCTATACAGACCCACCTGTCAAGCTACCAAAACACCAGCTACGTCATACTAACTACCAAAATAACGGGTACGAAAATGGGGAAAGAGCTTGCTTTTAATTCGTTAAATCCACTGGGATTTTCAATTTTTATTTATTTTACTCTGATTTATTCTAAATTCATTTCAGCACAAAAAAAACTTTTGCAATGTTCAGATCTGGAAAAAAAGAAAAGAAGTCCCAATGGATTTTTTGTCACTGGATGCTCTACAGGTTTATCATTTCTGGATGCAGTCTCAAAATATAGAAAATTAAATCTTGAAAGGAGAAAAATTATGTGCGTTTAAATTAAAAATCTCAGTTTTACAATTTTGGAACTTGAAACTGAAGAGTAAAATTTGTAATATTTAAAAGTTACAACTGTTCTGATTCGATTTGTTTGAAAACTTAGTAAAAACAAAACTTAGAAAGCATTTAAGTTTCAAAGGAGCTGTACTTAAAATTCGCAAATATTGATCATTTCCGACATATCTTAGTCATTTAGAAGCTTTTTACATTTTTGAATTTAAGCCCTCGAAACTTGCATTAATCAAATTTAAAAGAAACAAAAATATAAAGTATTTAAATTGAAATAAAAAAAATTCAACGCTTCCGAATTTATATGGTCTCACTTACATGCGTTCAAATTTACAACGTGCAAGTTTAAATTATTTTTATATTGAAGAACGACCAAATTCTAATTTAGTAACTTTTAAATTTTAAATGAAATTTCAAATCCTCTAAGAATTCAAATCTTTATTTAAAATTGTAAAAAGATGTAAATTTAAACGTTTTGAAATTGAGAAAAATCCAAATCGCAATGTTTTTAAATTTGAAAGTGTTGCAACTTTTCAAAATCAAAATTTAAATACATTTGAAATGTAAAATATAAAAATTTTAGAAAATTAAAAATTAGAAGAACTAATTTGGACAAAATAAAAAACTTACAAATTTATAATGACAGTCCACTTACAAATGTTTTAATTTTTAGAAATTTAAGGAGCCCGTATTTAAAACTTGTATATACGAAGGCCTTCGAGATTAGAAGGATTTAATATTTACTCTTTAAACTTTGAAATCGATCAAATTCGAATTTTAAAATTCAAAGAGTCAAAAACTGAAACGATTTAAGATTTAAGTTTATGTAGTTCAATCTTAAAAGCCTTGAAATTTATAATCGTCAAAATTTGGAAGCTTTGCAATTTAGAAACATCAATATTTCAAGTCGTTCCATTTAATAAGCCTATAATTTTAACACATCAGTAAAGAATTCCAGTTTAAAAGAAGTCAGAGCACAAAGCGATTAAAGAATCGAAA
This sequence comes from Andricus quercusramuli, assembly GCA_932178445.1. Lineage (NCBI taxonomy): Eukaryota > Metazoa > Arthropoda > Insecta > Hymenoptera > Cynipidae > Andricus > Andricus quercusramuli. Next base: position 165,718 of record CAKNXH010000167.1, on the reverse strand, counting down.
GAACTCGATGTTTGATTAAAAAATAAAAAACATTAATCTCGACACATCAAGAAAAATAAGATTACGGCAATCTCAGCGATTTCTTAACAAAGACTGCGGTAGATTCGAATTCATAAACATTATCATTCCAGACTTGAGAAAGTTATTATGTGGCATGTACAGAACATAAACATTCAAAAACGATGCATAGGGATTAGTGGGAAACCTTATTTCAAAGAAAATAAATTAAACAATCGTATTTCAATCAAAGTAATGCGAGATTCGAAAATACGCTTCGATTTTCTTCAACTTTAAATGCAGATATACGTGGTCATATCCAGGGATGGGCGAATTAAAGAAAAATCAACTCTAATTACGAATTTAGAAAATAGGAACTTTATTCTAGCGAATTTCGCGAGCTTCGATACAAAAAAAACTTTACACATGCACAGAAATTATTGTTTTTTAATATATTTTAAAAAAATGATGAGATTCTAGCAAAATATAATAGTTGCAACTTTTGAATTGAATAAAAATAAAATATAAACAAAAATAAGAATATAATATTTGTTTATACTCAGTATTCGCAATTAAAAAAATAAAATAAGTTTTTAATTGAAAGGTTGGACAATTAATAAATACGGCCCATCCCTGACAGGAAGAAGCCGTGCTGGAACTGAAGCCGAAAGAACTGCGTGCCTTTTACGAGAGGATATATTTCAGACACATCGATTCATCTTTTGATGAATTTCTATACTCACCCCAACTTTTCTCATGAGGTCACCAATCATGTTCATGGCAAGTATTCTCGTGCAAGGTGCCAATGGGGGGTTCATGTTGTTATTATTGTTGTTGCCAATCACTCCCCCCACGCCATTTGCAACTGATGGCAAATATGAAAGAGAAGTGTTACTTAATTATTTAAATTCGTCCAAGAACAAAAAATGTCTCAAGAATCTCCAGAATTAAAAGGAATCAAAGATTTTAATTACTTCCAAAAATAATCCAAAGAGAAACTGTAGACATTTTTTCTCAGAAGAGACGCAAAAATATTAACTCTGCAATAAAAAGTTGCATCCAGTAATTGTGTTCAAAGTTGGTTATTCAAGACTTAATTAAAATGTAAAAAATGTTTGAAAAAAAGCTACAAATCAGAGTCTTCTATAAAATCATATTTGGTAGAAACTTCTTTATTCGAATTCCATAAATTATTGACAACAAAATATAAAATAATAGAAACTCATTTTGGACACGAAAGAAGTCATAAAATAAAGTAATCGAGATCATAAAGAAACTATGTACACGATGAAGGGTCAATCACAGTAAAAAAAGAGAAAAAAAATCTCCAAAATTTATTAGGGAGAAATTAAATCGATTAAATTAAATTATTCTACCGATCGCGAGGGAGATTTTTTTGCTGAGGCAGCGGATCTCCTCTTAGAAGCAGCGTATGTGAATAAAAGCTTGGTTTTACGTATAGCTGAGTGAATCTTACTCTTAGTTTGTGGCGTTATCGAGTTGACTGGCGTTATATTTTGAGGCGCAACTGGGCTCGAGGGCGGTGTATGCGACCCCAATTCAACCTGAAGTTTGTTACTGTCGACGATATTTCGAATTCGATCAGCTGTCTTGTCATTGTCCGGCTGACGTCGTTCCTGAACTTGGATTTCTTGCTTCAAATCTGAAAAAAGATAAATTTCAGTCTTATTAAATTGATCGAATGACCAATTTCGTATAAAATCATCCAGTCTGACCCCGGTGATGTCATGGAATGGCTTGGGGCTGGAATATATTGTTTTCTGAGGCAAGCTATGAGACACTTATTTTTTAGTTTCACAACAAAAATTTTTTCATGAACTTGTTTCTTATAACACAAAATAAACTTTTCAAAATATCAATTCAGGTTTTAAACATTTTTGGTTTTATGCCTTAAAGAAGATTACATCATATATCATATTCTTGCTGTATTGTTTCGGTTACATTTCTTTCTCACTTAACTCAGTAAGATTAACAGTTACAAGTATTCTAAAATTTACGAAGTTATAAGGTTCCAAATGTAACGGAAAATTGGACGAAGTTTCCGATACTTTCACGTAACGACCGTTTAAATTTACGAAGTTTGTAGCTGAATATTCCGATTTTTTTTAACTACGTAAAACTTTTTTGTTACAAGTTTCGATAAAATGTATCCGAACATTCCGTAATTACGATTGAAAATTAAGAAATTTTTAACTGACATCCCAAACTTATCTTAAATTTACGAAACTTCTAACTTAGTTTCCTCAAATTTATCATAATTTTTCAAAATTCACCATCGGGACATATGTAACTTTGCCGAAAAAAGAAAAATCCCGAAGATGGTTATTAAAAAATTAAAATACTCTGAAATGAGTAAGTTCTTGAAACGAGTACATTCCAAATTAAGAAAGTTCAAATTCCTGAAAAAAAATAATATATTTAATCCTTTATCGGTTGAAATAATGTTTTATTTCACACGCATATGGGTATAGTTTAAAATTTTGAAGAGCTGTTTTTAAATTTAAATACATATAGCATGCAGAATGCAAGATGTAAATTAAAATATTATTCTAACAGATATAAAAAATATTCAATTTAAATATTTAGTTGTTGTGAATTTTAAATGTTGGTTTCTTTGAGACATACAACTATGAATGTTTAAAAAATGAATTGATAATTTGAAAATTTATTTTATATTATAAAAAATAAGTTGCTCTGTATGAAGGAATAGTTTATAGCGAGGACGAAACTCAAGGGAAATCTCGCTCATGTTACTATGAATCTAAAAAAAATCAAGAAAAAATCAAAGGTGCACTTTTTGAGAAAATGTACTTTGTAGGTTTTTCGAAAATGTACGCGATTTTGGTAATTTAAAAAACTTTTATGTTGCTTCAAGGCATTTAAAAGAGTGCAGATTATACTACAAGCATTTTTTTTTAAATTCACTCAAATATTCAAGAAACCCTAAGTTCATGAATTTCTTTGTGATAATCATACGTGTCTCATATTTTGCCTTGGTGAACAATTTATTTCCGCCCCAAAAACTTCAGTGACACCCCCAAAGTCACTGTTCCATTTCACATGAAATCGGTCAAATATTGGAATCTACTCAAGTTTGAAACATACCTCTTATTTCGTCCATCAGTCTCTGCACTATGACTTTCAAGCCGTCCTTTTCGTCTAGTTCGGATTCGAGTAACGCGTTCTTTTCTATTTCCAGGTTAAATTTGGCTTCTATTTCTTCCTCGGTTGCTTTGGTGATTCTGGAAAACATAATTTTTTATTATTTATTATGAGGGAAGATCATTTCGAAAATATGTTCAAAAGTGGAGGGTTAAAATATGAATTATACCTGTGAGCCCTTTCCAAATCGTCATTCTTTTGTTCTAATTCTCGGATATATTTGAGCTGCTGTTCCTGGAGAGCCTGTAGTTCTTGAGCTTGTGTCTGGAACATGGCACAGTCGGAAGATTGTTGATCCTGTCGGATTCTTAATTGGTCTACTTCATTGCTGAGTCTCGAATTCCTTTGTTGCAGTTCGCGGATTGTTTTCTCCGCCTGTTCCAAGGACGCTTCCAATTCCTTCTCCAGCATCTGGGAGTTTTCTTGAAATTCTTCCAGTTCTCGCTCCACATCGTCTTTTCTGTGATTTTTCATGAAACGGTATATTAAATTCAAGTTTAGAGCATAAAAAATGTGATAAGTTAAGCATTCTGTAGTAAATATTGTGATAATGAATAAAGCGGAATTGATTTCTTGAAAATGGTTTCATCATGAGGAAATAAGTAATTGCAGACTTCACAGCCCAAAGTGCTCTCAAAACAGGAAAAACAGGGTGATTTTTCACCATAATAGGGAAATATTATGTAAATATATTTTTTGTAATACAAATAATGTAGCTACTATATTTTTTTACTGAATTTTTGAATATTATCATTTTTAATTTTTAATTGTTTTTAACAAAACATTTTAATCCTCAATCTAAATAGATTGATTATCAACCAAACAGTTGCATTTTTAACCCAAAAGATGGAGTTTTTACCAAAAGAGGTGAAATTACAAATCAAAAAGACGAATTTTCAAGAAAATATTGTATTTTCAACCAGAGAAAATTTTCCAGCCAAGAAAATAAAAATTTCTACCAAATCGTTGAATTTTCAACCCAAAAAGACGAATTTTCAACAAAAAGTGAATTTTTAACCAAATAAATTAATTTTTAGTCAAATAGATAAATTTTCAACCAAATAGTTGCATTTTTAACTAAAAAATATTCATTTTCATTCACAAAAATTAATTTTAAACTACAAAAAACGGTTTTTTAAGGAAATGGTTAAATTTTCAACCAAACAGTTGAAAATTCAACTAATTAACAAAACATATTTGAATTTTCAACTGGAAAAGATCAATTATCAATCAAAAATGAAATAGTTAAATTTTTAGTTGAAAAAATTCATTCTCAATTAAAAAAGTTCATTTTCAACAAGAAAATGTAATATGTAGTTAATACTTCAACCAAAAAAATATACATTTTGACAGAATTCAACCACAACAGACCAATTTTTAATAAAGTACTTGAATCCTCAACCAAAAACAGATTAATTTTCAGCCAAATTGGTAAATTTTCATCCCAAAAAGACGAATTTTTAAGCAGATAGATAAATTAAAAAAAGGATGAATCTTCAACATGAATTTTTCACCAAATAGTTGCATTTTTACTTGAAGAATACTAATTTCCAATTTAAAAAAAAAATCATTTTCCACTAAAAAAAAAAAATTGTAACAAAATAAAATAATTTTCAACGAAATAGTTGCATTAATAACTTAAAAAATATTTACTTTCAACAAACACGGGAATAACTTAATTTTCAGTTAAAAAAATTAATTTTCAACTAGAAAAAAACGCATTATTAGCAAACTTTTAATTTTTTCCAGAGATAAATCTTCAACTAAAAATGAATTTTTAACTAAATACAGGCATTTTTACCAAAATATATTAATTTTCAACCAAAAATGATATAATATAATTTTCAGTTGAAAAAATTAATTATCAACCAAAAAAATTGCATCATCAATAGAAAAGATAAATTTTTAATAAAACAGAATAAAAATAAACTTAATTAAAATTAATTTTCATCTTTAAAAAAACGCATTTTTAACAAAATATTAAATTTTTTAACCAAAGAAATAAAATTTCCAACTAAAAAATTAAATTTTAATACAAAAATGACGTGAAGAAAGTTTAAGTTGAAAAACTTACTTTTCACCAAAAAGGCGAATTTCAAAAAAATGATTGCATCTTCAACAAAATAGATGAATTTGTAAGCAGATACATACATTTTCACATCAAAAAATTAATCTTCAACCCAGAAGATTAATTTTCTACCAAAACAGACGAATTTTGAACAAAATAAATTAATTTTCAACCAAATAGTTGCATTTTTAACTTTAAAAAATGTCCAACAAAAAATGAAATAATTTAATTTTCAGATTGAAAAATTAATTTTCAACTACAAAAAAAATGGATTTTGAACAAAATATTGAAAATTTTAACCAGAGATAAAAAATTAAAAACAGTTGAATTCAATCAAAAATGAAAAATTTTAAAAGAAATAGTTGAATTTTCAACCAAACAAGATTTCAGTTGAATTAACAACACCAATAAATGAATTTTCAAGATAAAGTTCATTTTCTACAATAATAGTTTAATATTTAATCAAAAAGACGAAATTCAAACAACGCTGTGGAATTTTCGACCAAAAAGGATGACTTTTGAACAAAAATGTTGAATTTTCCACCAAATAATAAAATTTGTATCTAAAAATGTAATCTTCAGAAAGAAGCAACTACAAAAAGAAAAGAAATAGAAATGTAATGTAAATAAATTACTAACAAAAAGGATGGCCGCAAAACTTCATTGCCAAAATTCCTTAATTTTTTCCTGGCCAATTTTTCATTTCCCCTGACTATTAACAAAATACTTTAACTTAACGCATTTAAGTAGAAAACGGGAAAAATATAAAAAAGGGTAAATTGAAAAACTCGAAGGAAGGAATGCTGCCAAATTCACACACATAATAAAAAAAATTTACGATTTGTTAATGTAAAATTTTATTATTACATTTTGAGTTGAAATAATTAATTTTTAACCAAGAAAAAGGGAATTTTCAACCAAACTGTCGAATCATTGATGAAAAAATTAATTCTTAACAAAATATGAATTTTCAACCAAGAAAATTTTTTCAATCAATAAAGAAAAAAAATATCATCCAAAATGTTCAGTTTTCAAGTCATAAAGACGAATTACTTTAAAAAAAGTTGAATTTCTTAAAAAATGCATTTTCTACCAAAATAATTGAATTGTTGAGTAAAATAGACGAGTTTTAACCAAATAAGTGAAATTTTAACTGAGAAAGATCAATTTCCTAGGAAAAATGGAATACATTTTTTAACTAAAATGATGCATCTTCAATCAAAAAAATACATATTCAACCAAATAGTTTAATTTTCAATCCAAAAGATGAAGGAAGGAATACCAGAAAAAGACAAAAAATTTCAACTAAAGAAAATAAATATTCAACAAAAATAGAATTGTTTAATTTTAAGCTAGAGAAATAAGTTTGCAATAAAATAAATTTTCAACGGAACAGTTAAATTTGCAACCAAACTGATTAACTTTCATCCAAAAAGATGTAGTACCTAAAAAAAAATCGACGAAAAATGAAAAAGTTAAATTTTTAGTTTAGAAAATTGATTTTGAATGAAAAGAAAACTAATTTTCAACCAAAGGAATACAACTCCAGACAAAAAGATTAATTTTCTGCCAAAAAAGAATAATTTTTAAGGAGAAACATGAATTTTCAACCAAAGATTTAAATTTTTAATGGAATTTTCAACCTAATAGTTGAATTTTCAACCAGAAAGGTGAATTAGCCACCAAACGAATTAATTAATTTGCAACTGAAAAAGATTGATGGTCAACCAAATATGAAATAGTTAAATTTTCAGTTGAAAAAAATGAATTTTCAATTGAAAAGAACTGATTTTCAAGCCAATGAAATGAATTTTCTATCAAAATGATTAGTTTTCTACTAAAAACGATAAATTCTTGACAAAATACATTAATTTTTAACCAAAAAGGTGAATTAGTCACCAAAAAGATTAATTTTCTACCACAAAAAGACAAAGTTTCAACGAACACACAGAAATTTTCAACCAAATAGTTTTATTTTCAACTGAAAAAGATAAATGCTCCACAAAACATGAAATAGTTAAATGTTTAGTTAAAGTTCTTTTTTGATGTTAGCAAAGCAGTTAAATATAGAAAAAAAAAAGATTTTTCAACTTAAATAACAAATCATCAACAAAAAAATGAATTCTTAACAAAGTAGTTACTTATTATTCACGCTTAGCGAAAATCTTGAAAATGTATTCAAATAGTCATATTAGAAGAAAAATCCTGGGACCAAAGTCAAATTTACAGAATGAATCGAGCAAGAACTGATTTGAATACCCTGCCAATTCCAGATCTTTCGTTTTTCTTTCTATGAGTTATTCATCTTGAAAAACATGGAAAACCTCTAGAGTGTAAAGTTGTTAAGTGAAATTTGTTATATTACAGCATCAATATTCTTGAACTTTGAAAATAAAATTTTGATGTAAAAACCGAATAATAACTAATTTAATTCTACTTTGATGAATAGTTAGTCCGTAAATACTTTGAAAATGCATTTTTTATGTTTTTATATAAAACAGTAAAAGTACGGTGTCAGAATAGTTTAATATTATTGTCATATTTTTTTAATGAAAAAAAAGCTACCAATTTTAAAGTATTATAAGTGGAGAAAATGGTATCATTTAAATTTAATTTACTGGAAGTTTCTCGCTATAATAAGGAAACTTGTAAATCATATGCAACTCTCTCAAATCATATAAGATTTTCTGTAAAATCCATTACAAAAAAGTCCTTTCAAAAGGGGGAATTGGGGAAAAAAGTGTGAAGTCTGTAACTGGTTCCGCATTTTTAAAAGATGAGAGAATTTTGAGACATTCATATAATTAATCAAAACAATACAATCCTTCGGGAAAAAATTATAATTAAAAGACAAAAATTATTTTATTATGATAATAATTCTTTATATAAATAATAAATGAATGAAGAAGAATACATACCTTTGATGCATTTGATGTGCAAGGTCCATCCAGAACTGTATCTCCTCATCCTTGCTGGCAAAATCAGGAGTGTCGATATCCATCATTTTTACGATTTATGTGTCAACTTAACAATCAGTCTTGAATATTCTTAGTTTGCGAATAAATTCGCGAACTGATCACTTGACATTAAAACCACACTTTTTTCTTCTTACGGCCCACAGTACATTTTCTGCAAAAAAAAACAGAAACTCAAAACTAAATTTGTAACCTTATTGTTGCTTCTGCTCCCATGATCCACAAACATAGGATATATTTTGAATCGTATAAAAATAGATAAAATTTAGAAAAAAAGGCGAGATAGGTTATAGAAGTCACGGTAAAAATTAAAAAGTGAGTCCGAGCAAAAATTTGGGCGTTTAACGATTCGTGACGCATTCCATAAACGATTTGTAAAATTGACACAAAACCAGTGGCGTTCTTAGAAATTACACAGCCTCCGTAGATAAATATTGCAAAATCAAACAAACAGATTATTGATAAACTGCGCGAGAGTAGAATATAGTGGAGGGCACGTGTGTCATAAATGTCATCAGTTAATTTCTTAATTAATTTAAGTCTCCCTGTGCTAGGCAAAATTTTCACGTAATGCGAGCCTTCCATTCGTGACGCGTCAGATGATCACGATTAGAACTCTCTTTTGCATTCCGAGGAAAAGGCATCAGACGCGGTTCTATTTTTTGACGAAAAAAACTGCGAAAACTTACGTTTATCAGAATCACGAGGTGACGGATTAAAAATATGGTACAATCAGAAAATGGCAGACTTGAGAAACCTCAAAAGAGACAACAAAAAGTTCACTCTCTGTCCACTTTCCTACGACACTGATGCACACACACACAACAGCGCCGCCAACTGTCACGTTAAAAAATAATCAAAATGGCGCTGATTTTGACGCATGCGTCCTCACGCGCGCGCACATAACGCGGTCGGACATTAAAATTCAAAACAATTTTTTTAAATGATAAAAACTAATTAATAATAATAATCTACATGTGTTGTCAGCTAAAACACTCCATCCGAATCTCATACATGCAATTTGCAGCATGAAATTTGTTTTCTTATCAGTTCGTTTTATTATTTAAAGTTTGGGTAAACGATATAGAAATGCAAAAGGAGTCAAGCGCCATTTTTCACTTTTTTCAGGAGAGACTAAAAACATGTTGTAAATTCAGCGGGACTATTTAAGAAAAAAAAAAAGAAAGTACTTTCGAGATACTTTCATGCTCTATCGAACTAAAAAAGTTTGCTCATACAAAAAGCTATCCGGTTTCGAGAAATTGAATGAAACAGGTCACGTTTCAAGGTTAGATTTTGGGTCCGTATCGACTTTTAACATATTTCAACATTAATTGTGGAGTCAATTTGCAGTTTAAAAAAAAAAACTAAAAATTTGAATTCTAGCTATTGAATGGACGAATTGATTTCCAAAAAGTTTGTTTTAAAAAAATCATGCAGTTTCGCGAAATTTGAAAATCCAATTATGACTTCGAAATGGTGTAAAACTGATATTTCAACTTCAAAATAATGACGATAGCAGTAATAATTTCGCATATTTCCAAAAAATGAAGAATGAGGCTATTCAGTGCTGAACGGAAGGGACCCAATAGTAATTAAAAATAATTAGCCAGTGTCGAGAAAAATGAAATTTGATTTTTTACTTTGTGGTTAGAAAAGCTTCTCGGACTGTGAATACAAGAACACAAATCTTGAAAAATGAGCCCCCAAAAAAATCCTTTGGCAGGCATGCCCGGTAAGAAGGCTTGCATTAAAAAGTATTGGAAAATTGTATGTACCCAGTGGTAACGTAACAAATATTGAATACTTCTGGATCCCCTTTCTGTCCTCCCGTTTTGAATCTCCACAACAGTAGAAGTTATCTCTTAAATTGTAACCCTTTCTATACCCAGCGGCGATGATATTTTTCTGAATAATTTTGGATACCGCAAAGCAACCGCGAAATATAAAAATTTTAATCTTTTTTTAGAATTTTCTGTTTTTCGAATAATAATGAAGTCAAAAGCTTTTTAAAATATAGCATCGGTCATTTTACGACGTCAGGATTAATTTCCACACAGATGGCTATGGTGAAAAATAATTTTTTGAATTTTTTATCATCATTTTATATTTTTGCAATTGATAATATTTAAACAAAGCCAATATTTTACGATAAAGAGATGTATTTTTGTGAATAACCCTACTAGATTTTGCAAATTTCTTGCTTTTGGAGCGCGTTCTAATGCTTGAAACGACAATTGTCTTTTTAGTTTATTTGAGGTTACGTTTGGCAGCTCCGATTGGCTTTGAAAGGGATTGCAATCTTATTATTTTCGCCGCCTAATGAGGATTAAAAAACGAAGGACAGAAAAGGCATTCTTAGGGATTCCAAATTTCTAATACTTTTTAATGCAAGGCTTCTTACCGGGTGTGTAATAGAATTTATCTGATTTTTTGAGCTAATAAACCCGATTTCGAAAATTTGGCGCTTGACTCCTTTTGCATTTCTACCCTTCAAATAATAAATGTTCAACGATAATAATACATGAAATTCTTTGGGATGAATTTTAAATCCTTGAAATTGCACAAGAACATGAAAATAATAATTGGAAACTAATATTTTTGAAATAATTAGGCCCTAACAGCACCGAAACTTGGGTCAAGCTTGGGTGAATGCTGTGTACAAGTCTCCCAATGTTGGTGCCAAGCTTGTGTCAAGCTTGGGTGAGAGTTGTTATGGCCACTTTTCACAAGTTTGGCCGGTATTTGGACGCGTTTAGTACGCCAGCGATCCGAGAGATGTCGCTGCGGTCTCAAGCCTTCTGGTGGTATAGGAGCACACTGTAATCAAAATCTTTCTTACCTACTGAGTCTAAAGTATCGATGCCGCTGATCAATAGATGGCGCAGCTGAATGCGTGGCGATACGTGGGCGTGCAAAGCTTGAGTCAACGTTGGGTGAAAATTTTGCCCAAGTCTCCCAATGTTGGTGACAAGCTTGAGTAAAGCTTGGGTGAAAGTTGTGATTGTCACTTCTCCCAAGTTTCGCCGGTACGGCCCACGTGGGTGTCGCTGCTGAATACGTGGCGGGTGGCCCACACAAGCAGAAAAAAATTCTGTCAAACTTGCAGGATTTTCAGTTAAAATAGGGATAGCATACATTTTCTGTAAAGATTACTGAATTTCCTGCTGAGTTTACAGAATTTTCAGTTATTTGATGAATTCACGGATATTTTCTGTAATATTGACGGCAATTTTCTATCAAATTGACAACTTTAAATTGTAAAATCTAATCAAAAAGTCTGTACATTTTACAGAAAGCATCCGTGAATTTGTAAAATTAGTGAAAATTCAGTAAACTCTGCATAAAATTCGGTAAGCATTACAGAGAAACTATGCTGTACCTATTTTAAAACTGAAAGTCATGTAACTTTAGCAGACTAATTTTTCTCCGTGCAATCGGTTGGGGGTGGGACTGAGCCGCCACTTTGTTATAATTATATAGTGGACACAGGACAAGACAGTGATATGTTACATTTGCTTTATAAATTTGTCTGTACAAAACAAATGAAAAATATCAGTGTTATGTCCACTGCACATAAACAGTATATAACTTTTCCTTCGTGTCAGAGAGTCAAAAAGGTAAACAACTTTGACATTCTTGATATGTCTGAAAATCACATTTTTCGAAAATCCTAAAATATAGATACGACAGTTAAATAACGACACTTTGCCTGAAACTTTCGGCTGTGCTTATGCCAGTTATGTAACTTTCTTATCTATTTTTGGTGAAAACTGTTGTTTTCGGAAATATCACGAATGTCGATTTTTCATGTTCTTAATACCTGCTCTTTGGTATGCAATGGGAAAAGGTTGAAAATGCAACAAATTGTTCTTATAATTTTTATTCAATATACTTTCAAGAACTTTTATTTACAATTTTTCATGTCCTAAGATTCATATGCTACTTACATAATGTGATCACTAAGTATTACTATCTCAACAATGTGATGTTGCAATTAATTAATTAAGAAAATTGTATTTATTAATCAATTTATTTTGGCGGCGTATACATGTTACATTAGGGTGGACCAAACATTTTTTAATCGATTTTTCATGCATATCAGCCGGAAATTTGGTCAGATCCACA
>CAKNXH010000167.1:133826-148367 GCA_932178445.1 Andricus quercusramuli | reverse complement strand
GGGTAAGAGCACCAGTTATTGGCACCTTAAGAGGAAATTTAGACTTTAGGAAATAAATAAACACCTAAAATATTGAATTCTGAAATAGTGATAATTATACCGGCACTCCAAATTTTATGCAGAATACACTCGAATATTGAATTGTTATTCAAAGTTGAAAAAAACTTGAAAAATTATTAAAAATAAGTATGTAGTCCCAAAATTTTAGTGCTTGGCACTGCTAACCCCAGTTATTGGCACCCCTCGTCACCAGTGATTGGCACTACACTCACATAACCTCTTCAAACTTCTGTAATTGCGTTAAAACATTGATAAAAACAAATTGTGCATCTGAAAATATGAAATAAATTTTCTATTAATAATTCTAAATTTAGTATTTTATAAATTTTGTTTTTGGACAAGTCAACATCTTTGACAGCAGCTATAAAGCCTAGCCATGTCACATATGTGTTCTTTGGCATATGTTTTTCTTTCCTCAGAGATACTCTCTGACGGGCAAACATATGGCAATAAATAAAATAAAAACCATAAATGTTACTAATTTTCTCATTTTCTACTTTAAACTAGAAAAATTAAGAAACAAATTCAAACATGGATACATAAATAAAGTTAAAACAAATCACCCACCGATTAAATAAAAACTTTGGCTATTTATAATAACATGAATTCCTGCGTAACATTTAAAACATTGTACGACAATATTATTAAACACAATATGTATAAAGATAATAAAATTCTATTTATAATTTAAATAAAACCAATATTTACCTATACCTCGAGGCCTAAAAAGAATAATAAATTAAATGAACAGAACTTTGGAGGTTACGATTACCAGTATCCCGGTATTAAAATGACAGCTTCATTTATTATAATTGTTAGCTACTTTTTCGTCTACCTAGTAAAGACTTTTGTTGTTCCGGCACTTTTAACACTTCATTTTATCAGAAATACGTGAAATGGCTCATGTCAAAACAAGGTCTTGAGATTACATAACCTCACTTTTTTCCGGCGTGGCAGGGGTGCCAATGAATGAAATCATTCCCGAATTGCATGGTCTGGTCATTGGCACTGGGGTGCCAACGACTAGAGACCATACTTTTTGTATTCATTTCCATTGGCACCCCCCTAAAATTAATAAATAAATTATTGCCGAGGTTCATTCCTTATTTTGATTATATTGCAAGTATTTCTTTTCAATATTCACAAAAATTGGAACAGATTTACTTGTTCACAACGTTGTTTGAACAAAATTAAAAAATGTTGTCAGCTAAAAATTTTCTTTAGAAAACCGGATAAATTCTTGGCACCCTAAGAACTGAAGTGAATTCATTATTTTATCACTAAATTTGACATTATTTTGTATGAATTATATATGTCAGTACACGCAGAAATAATGGTAGAATTAAAATAATACCATCAAAATACGATAAATGTTTGCATTTTCTTAAAATTTAACAAAAATGAGAGAGGGTGCCAATAACTGGCGCAGTGCCAACCACTAGTGCTCTTACCCTATATCTTACATTTTACGAGTCTTTAACCTTTTTATAGTTTATCATATAAAAAAGTACAAATTTCCCAGTCTTTCTCGAAAATTATGATGTTTTATGTTAAGATCAATGCAAATTTGCAGATTCCCTGAATTTCTAAACTATCTTCTTTAAAATTCTGATGTCTTTTGATATTCTAGCAATCCTGAAATTCTTCAGATTCCTTCAATTACGTAAATGTTCTGATATCCCTGAAATTAGCTGAATTCTGTGAAATCCTTGAATTCTATATATATTCGGAATTTTTTAATACCTTAACTTCTCCGAAATTCATGAATATTCTGAATTCTCTGGATTGCTTCTATTTGATGAATTCCTTTATTATAATGCTCTGAAAAATTTCAAATTCGCTGAATATACCCTAAATTCCCTAAATCCTTGAATATCCTCAATTTATTGCATTCCCTAACTTCTCTGAACTCTTTCAATTCCTTCAGTTTCATAAATTTATTGAATTGCTTTATAATGCTCTAAAATCCCTTGAATTCTCTTATATCTGAAATTCTCTGAATTCCCTTGAAATCGTTGGATATTTGCCTGGAATGCTATAACACGCTCCTTCAACACCTTTTGAGTTCTTTTAACTTCCTTGAAATTTTCTGAATTTCCTCAGTTCCAAAAGGACTTCAAAATAATTCAGAAGAATTGATGAAGGAATTCATGGATTTCAGAGAACTCAGAATAATTAAAGAATTCAGAGAAAAAGGAGGAGTGTTCAAAGGATATTACATTTTTTATAATAAACCAATTTTTATAATACTAAGTATAATTTTATAATATTCATATAATTTTACAATAATAAAATAAATTATATTATATTTAGTGACTTCAGAATATTTGAAAATTTTAGTGGAATTGAGGGCAATTAGGAAATTCCAGAAATTAAGAGAAATGCAGTACACATTCAAAAAATTCAGGAACTTCAGCATGTTCAAGAAATTTTGAGAAATCATGGATTCATGATATTTCAAGCAATTCAGAGATTTTTAGAAATTGGATCATTCAGAATATTCAAGGAATTTAGGGATTTCAGAGCATTAAAGGAATCCAATGCATTTGTGAAATTGAAGGAATTGAAAGGCTTACGAGAATTTAGGGAATTCAATGAATTCAGGATATCCAAGGGTTTCAAAGCATTCAAGGAATTCAACGATTTTCCAATTTTTCAGAGCATTAATAGTCTACTACCAAGCGTCCGGGAAATATTGTTGAAAAAAGATCCAAAAATCTTGTTCAAGTAGACTGACCCACCCATTGCATTTTAGAGCAAAATGTTTAACAGCAGAATTAAACTGGAGAAAATTTTGAGAAAGTTAAAAAAATCATCCTATCTCCAATAAGTGCCGAGTAAAATTTATTGCTCATGAAAAAAAATCGAAATCATGTTTTTTTTTATTAATAAAAATGTTTTCTTTAAAAAACCCAGATTTTTTTTTCAAAAAATAGGCGATACAACCAAATTCTGAAATTTGTATCTGTATTCTGGAACCTGTTAATTTTGCGAATGAATGTTCTGGATTTTAATTAATGCAGACGCAATTTCCACACTCAGAAAACGATTTGGTTGAATTAACAACATTCTTGTTGGTTCAACCGTAGAATTTGGTTATTATATGGACAACAAAATATTTGTTTGACCCAACTTAATTTTTTGGTGGTTGTAACAAAAATTTTTGGTAGATGGAATATTTGTTTCATTTGACCAAATTTTTATGTGTATCCAACAAAACAGTTTTTTTGGTTCAAGATATTTTTTTTTCTGAGTGCAGTAATTCTTAAAGAATGTAATGATTATGGCCTATTTTTTTGGGCAAATTACTCGTGTTCAGTTTTTTTCAAAGTACTTTGACTTCCACTTAAGTAGCTTTTGGGTGAAGCTACGTAAAGTGGTGCTAAAGAAAAAGTTGCAGGACAGGAAATTATGCGTAGATCTAAATAAAATATAATCTTCTAGTCTCCATAGATCAAGAGTTATGACTCTTCAAAAAAAAAAACATAATTTGTTTCTATTTCGAGCTACTTGTAGCCAAAAAAGTTGTTTTCAAACCGCTTGTTTCGTACATGTCCTACAGGAAAATGTTGAGAATATAAATTATAGAGGGCTAAATTTTGCGTAAAATAAAAAAAAAATGTTTTAGCTCTTATAGGTCACGAGAGTTAAGACCATGAAACTTTGACCCTTTCTATTCGGAAGGCTCTGTATGTAGGAAAATGTACTGCGACCGTATTTTTGAGCATTTTGGTAATTTAGCACTCAATTATTTAATTAGTTTCGTTTCAATAACTGCATAATTACGTAATAAATTTGTTTTCATATTCATTCATGATCAACAATCGACAATCGTTAAAATTGTTTTTAAAATTAATTAACAATGTAAAACCAGTTAATTTTTTTTTTCATTCACTTTCGACAACAGATATTCCGGAAGTATATAATTTTCGCAAAGTAAATTGAAATGTGCACACAATTGATATTGTGAAGCGTATTATTTAAACAATGGTTGAACAATGTATCGTTTTTAACAAAAAGGAAGGAAAAAGTGTACTTGTTATAACTACAATAAATGCATATATTGCCACCAAAATGCTCAAATACGGTCGCAGTACATTTTCCAGTAAATAGCCTTCCGAATAAAAAGGGTCAAATTTTCATGGTCAAGACTTGTGACCTATAAGAGCTGAAACATTTTTTTTTTTATCACGCAAAATTTAGCCCTCTATAATTTATCTTCTAAACGTTTTCCTGTAGGATATGTCTGGAACCAGCGGGTTTAAAAAAACTTTTTTGGCTACAAAATAGCAAAAAAATGGGTCTTTTTTTTTAAGTCATAACTCTTGATCTGCGGAGACTAGATGTTTATATTATTTTTAGATTTACGTATTTTGAAAAAAACTGAACACGAGTAATTTTCCTTGAAAAATATGTCAAAAGAGGTCAACTTTGGGAGGCCATAACTTGAAACCTATATACATATTGGGGCTAGGTCATTGCATTTTTCTTAGAATTACTTAAAATTTCGTCTACATTATTTAAAATCCAGAACATTTTTTCGTAAAATTAACAGGTTTCAAAGTACAGAAACCAGCTTCAGAAGTGAGTTTTTTCGCCTCTTTTTTGAAAAAAATCCGAGTTCTTTGAAGTATCATAACTCGGCACCTGTTGGAAATAGGTTTTTTTTAACTTTCTCAAGATTTCCTGTAGTTCAAGTTTGCTGTTAGACATTTTGCTCTAAAATGCGTATGCAGTGGGGCGGGTCTGTCTACGCAAACACGATTTTTAGAACTTTTTTCAACAATATTTCCGGGGCGCATGGTAGTCATTTCTAGAAAACTTGGAATTTTCATTAGGACCCCTCAATAAAACCGTTTTAGCAAAAAACGCGCATTACCTACTTATAATACATTGAAATCACCTTATTAAAGGAGTTCAGAGAATTCAAGGAATTCAGAATATGCCAGGACTTTAGACGAATTCAACATGGCCCTGCTAGAAATTTCTGATACAACTTTCTTTCCGAAGCTTTCCATATCTTTCAGATCCTTTCCGAAATTCTATCCGAAACCGACCCACCATTTTCTTTCAGAATTTATGAGAAAGTGTCCCAGCAGTCTTTCCGTTTTTTTCCGATCATTTCCGAAACAGTCCCACGCGGAATTTTTTCAGTTTCCATCAGATTTTATCAGAAATTTAAATTACGTAATATTGTTTAATAATATTTCATAGGTTAATTATAAATTAACATTAAAAATTAGAATATATGAAAAAGGAATGAAAAGTAAAAAGTTATTATTTTATCTAAGTAAATAATTTACTTAATTAAATAATGTTTTCAGAAATATAACTATTACATAATTTTGACTGAAAATTATTGAAAAATTGTGGATAAGAGAAATGATTGTTTAAATAATTCTTTCTTTTTTGCAAATAGATATTATGAAAATCTCGCGATAACCAATAAAATTATATCATACATTTCATATGTATATTGCATATATGTGGCAGATCGTCGTTGTTTCTTTTAATGTTTTTTAAAAATTATGTTTATTTTTAATATTCTGACCAAAAATTTGAAAGCAATACAAGATTAATTATTTAGCTTGAATTCTCAAAAGACAAGCCATATTTACCATTTTCAATTTTGTATTGCTTTTAAACTTAAAATCAGTACAAAAAATTCAATTATCGAAAATGAAAATAATTGTGTATGGAATAAACAGCACGCGTAGGTGCTGCTTCTAACTGATGAGAATACATAAAATAATAAAATAAAGAATGAAAAATAATTCAAAATAATGAAACATTAAAAATGACTAATTTAATACTGAAACATATTTGAAATTTAATTATTAAGTTTATTTAAGTATACTAACTTTGAATTGAAATTCCTGCAGAATTGCGAAATGCCGAAAAGGCATAGGAACTGAATATTTCTGAGTTAGTTTTCCACATAATTCTATGAAATAATGAAAAATAATACCATGTCTTTAACATTTTTGTTAAGTGATTAACATTTGAATAATAGCAAATCAGTGTTATTACGAATTCTTACAAAGTTATCAATGTTTTTAATTATTATAATGCATAAAATTACAACAATTTGAAGAATTAAATTTTGTATTTGGTAAAAAAAAACGTCTCCTTTGAATGGAAATTTTATAACCAATGTAAAATATTATACTCAAATACTTAATTTTCAATCTGAAATTTCAGTTTTTTTACAAGGCTGCACTTAAGCTATAAAATTAATTCATTGCAATTTTATCCTGCACTGATGCACTCCAGAGTACCTGCTTCGGGACAGGCAGGGGCAGGTCGGAGTGTATCAGTGCACGATAACCGAATTAAATAAAATAGGTGTTCAATTTTTTTGTTTGATGTTGTAAAATCATAAACATTGAATTTCATATTGAAGCTGTCCAGATTTATATAAGTGTTCAATTTTCAATTAATGTACAATTTTTAATCCAATTTCTCAGTATTGTGCAGATTTTTAAATGAATTAAATGGAAAACATCAATTATATCAGGGTTGCTAAAAGAATTCCAATGTCAAAATTCTTCTACACCTAGGAGGTCCATGACGTTGATGCAAAAAAATTTTGTTTCTAAATTGATTTTAAACCTTTTTATATACAATTCATATATAATTTCGAACCAAAAATAGAAGAACTAAATTTTCAGTCAAGATAATTCATTTTCAACCAAACTGGCGAATTTCTTGCAAAACAGTAAAGTTGAGTTTTCAACCTAATAAATGAATTTGCAACTAAAAAAGCTAAATTCTAAAGCAAAAATAGAAGTCACATTTTCAGGAAAACAATTCGTGAGCAAAAAAAATGTCTGAAGAATGTAAAGTGTGATTCAACCTAATTTCAGTTTTCTTTTAAATTTAGTAGCTCTTAAATGTGCACACTCTTTCACTTTGAACAATTGAGCGGTCGGATCGAATAAGGGCACATAAAATTATTTCGCCGAGAGTGAGGAGACCCCTGGAGGCTTGAAACATTTTCGAATTGATAAATTAAGACTACTTAAAATTAAAATAACTTCTTTCCTTTTAAAAATACCAGAAGTAAAACTTAAGAACTAATTAATACAAAGGTTTATAAAGGAATCTACAACCTGTTTAGAATTTTTACATTTTTTATTGTTTCAATCATACAAAAGTACGATCATTACTGCGCG
Organism: Andricus quercusramuli; assembly: GCA_932178445.1. Lineage (NCBI taxonomy): Eukaryota > Metazoa > Arthropoda > Insecta > Hymenoptera > Cynipidae > Andricus > Andricus quercusramuli. Next base: position 141,132 of record CAKNXH010000167.1, on the reverse strand, counting down.
GCCGCAGCAGCAGGAGCAGCGGCGGTTGCAGCTTGTTCCTCGCGAATGCGATCCTTCTTGAGTTGACCCATGAAGGAAGCCTTGTCGGCAGCAGTTTGGAAGCGACCGTGTCCAAATTTGGAGCTGGTATCGATGAACTTGAGATTGATTTTCTCAAGAGCAGCACGTTTCGTATGAACCAGGAGGGACTGAAAGAAAAAAGAACCATTAACCCTCATTTTACACAAATTAAAGACTTTACGTTGTTATTCTCAACGCATCAGGCCTATCATTCAATATCACTTGGTTTCTCATAAAGAATATTTTTTGGCTCTATTCTGTATTCATCATTCTAGCATTGAATCATTTCGCGTATTTCAGAAATTTTTAAATAAACTCACCTTTCTGAGAGTGATGACACGCTTCTTAGGTCCAACACAGCAACCCTTGAGCATAATGAAGTCGTTGTTGACTTCACCATAATGAGGGAAACCTCCCATGGGCGTGATGGTCTTTTCCGTAAGGTCGTACTCGGTCGATGCATTGTTCTTCACGATCTAAAAAAAAAAGGATCACTTAATAAATTAAATTGAATATAAAAACCCATCGACGTAAATAATAAAAATATTCTCGTTCGTACAAGAATAACTTTTCAAGATTATTTATGTCGCTTGCTCGGGAGCCCCAAAGAATATTAAACAATCATCAGGAACTATTTACAAGCCATTTTGCTCTAGCCTCTATGAATGGATTAAATTAATTCTCCCACAAAAGCAGAAGACTAATTTAAGTCGAGGCACTGTTTCACGAATGAGACATGTAAAGAGTTTTATGTCAATACTTGATCGTTAGATTCGTGTTCTTTTTTCAAATTCCAAGAACATCGTCGCTAAATTTGAATGTAACTCCTCAAATTTCGAACAGATTTTTAAAATTTTTACCTTTCCGTCCTTGGTGTGGATTCCCTGTCCGATTCTGTAGATCTTCTTATTCATTTCTGTTCGGTGATGGTAACCCTTCTGACCAGCACGGGCGACTGTGAAGGAAACTCTGCTTGGATGCCAGGCTCCAATACAAGCAACCTTTCTCAAACCCTTGTGTGTCTTTCTCGGGAGTTTCTTTGTATGCCAACGGGACGTGACACCTGAACAGAAAAAAAAAGAAACCAAATTATTAGTTTTCGAGTATGACGAACGTACACATAGGAAAAGAGTAAACCGATTCATGGCTCGTTGCTATGAAGGACATCAGTAGGAAGGCAGCATGATTGTATCATCAAAGTAATCAGATGATGCACATCATGTTTTTTCATCATATAGTCCAAAGAAAAAGGAATCTCAAACAAATTTGATTCTAAGAACAAATATAATACCTTTGTATCCCTTTCCCTTAGTCACACCGATGACATCGATCATCTCGTCAGCTGCGAAAACATTATTGACTGGAACTGGCTTCTCCAAATGTTCACGAGCCCACTGGACCTTCTGTTCGATGGTTCCACCGTTCAACTGGATTTCCATGATGTGAGCCTTCTTCTGTCTTTGCCTCAGGAGTTTCATCTGCAGAAGAAAAATACATTATAGTAAACCTTTAAACGTTTCGGAGCGATATATTCAAGCAATAAGGCATTAATTTACAAAAAAGATGTGCCAGACATGGTTTATCTCATTGTCACTGTCCAATGGACTACAACAAGTTTAAGGAATATGTCGTGCTTCTATCACTCCCACAGAAGTGGGGGACAAAATTTTTTTTCGACGCTGCAGTTAGGAATATACCGCACAAAATCAAGCAGCTCCGGAACCGCTACCAATGCCAGACTAGCTTTCGCCTATCCAACACTGGCAAAAGCGTCGACTGCTGTATTTCTTATAATATGAAAATTATATATACCTGAGTGTGGGCAATGACGCGAACAACTTTGCAGTACTTGACGATTTTCTTCAAGTCCTTCTCGATCGATTTGCGACCAAGATCGTCCTGCCATTTTTTGGAGGCCTTGGTGAAAGCCTTCTTCTTGCTCTTGTACCTGCGCAAAAACGATGTGTCCATCTAGCTTTGTGGCCCTAACACGAAACACGCCGGTCTCATCTAAAAGAGCGGAGACCGAACGCAATTTCGGAGCAGCCAAATTACGAAGTCAAGCTTCGGGGGCTGATTTCCGATTTACTCTCATCTTGCGAGCGGAGAGCTTAAGACGGAGCGAGTTAAGCTTTTTTGTTTTCAGATTTATGATATAATATAGGAGTATTTTTAAAATAGTTACGTCAAAATAAAAATTTCACAAATAAAGTATGAAGTAAAATTCGTAGTAGGAAGTGTTTTTTACCAGTTTTTGTAGAAACGTCTGCGACAATCTTCAGAAAGATGCTCTGCCCAAACGGTGGTGAGAGCCCGAAGACCATGTGGGGTTTCGATGTAACCGACAACACCGACGACGATCATTGGTGGAGTTTCCAAAATCGTGACTGCCTCGACAATCTCCTTCTTGTTGACCTCTGCAAAGAAAAGTAGGATTCATTTAACCATGGTGTGAATTATATTTAATACAAATATAAATTTGAACTTTGGCTTTTAAATAATTGTGCCAGACATGGTTTATCTCATTGTCATTGTCCAATGGACTACAAAAAGTTTAAGGAATATGCCGTGCTCTTATCACTCCCACAAGTGGTGGACAAAATTATTTTTCGACACTGCAGTTTGGAATATACCGCACAAAATCAAGCAGCTCCGGAACCGCTACTAATGCCGGACTAGCGTTTGCCTATCCCGCATTGGTAAAAGTGTCGATACTGGCTTCACAAAAATAAACTTGACAAATCAAGTCCATAGATACAAAATAAAATGTCTAATGCCATTAAAAATTTGAACTACTACATATTTGTCTAATTTTTCATAGTATAAAACCGTTTAAATATTTCGCTTTTAAAACAATCGACTCGGAGCGTGTATACAATATGACGAGTTCATTATTATACATAATGTTCATTTTTGTCTGCAAATACATAAATGTCCATAAATTTGAATCAGAATCTGAACAAACTTTTATCTTAACTCCCTGTATTTTAATGTCAGTGCAAATTCAATTAAAATTAATGTGGGTATAAAAAAGGGAAGTTAAATTTTCAGTTAAAAATATGAATTGTCGACTAACATAAGGAATCGAATCGTTCAATATTCTTTCAAAAGAAATTTTCGACAAATTACATGAATTTTCACCAAAAGAAGAAATGAAAAAAAAAGGTCAAATTTTCAACCGAAGTGATGAATTTTAAAACAAACAAATTAAAATTAATTTTCGACCCGAAATTAATAAATAAAAATTTGCAGTCAATTTTCAGTCAAAAAAGACGATTTTTCCATAAAGTACATGAACTTTCAACAGAATAGTTGAATTTTTAAATAAAAAAGATCTATTTGAACCAAAGCGATGAATTTTCAGCTAAAATTATGGAATATTCAACGAAGTATAGTTGAATTTTCAGTTCAAAATAATTTGAAAGAAAAAAAAAAGAAGCTTCAACAAAATAGTTACATCCAGTAATATAAAGCCACTTTTACAAGAGAAACCTTGTTATTAAATTTTACAAATTTAAAAAAAATAAGTACGTTCTTGAATAAATTCCCGCAAATTTCCAAGTTTTCTAGGTACATAAAAATTCCCCGACAAATGCAGGTGAAGAGACACCCTAAGTTATAACACACAACCTTAAAGTAAAAATGTGCACACAATAATTACACCGAAAATAATTTTGAACACGTGCGCCCACTTTTCTAACTCCAAATTTTACGTTACTTTAGATGCTCAGTTTGTAGAAAATTAATTACAAATTACAAAAAAATAACTCACTTGAACCAGGTCGATCGGCTTCCCTTACAACGTGGGTCATACCAGCTTTGTAGGCGACGAAAGCCGTCAAATGCACCGGCTTGTTCACATCATCCTTGGGGAAGGCCTTTACCTTTCCACGATGACGCCTTGACCTCTTCTTGGGGTAGAATCCCATGGACCCATGTCGCGGCGCGCTGAACTTTCTGTGCGACTAAAAACAAAGTCCGGAAAATCGGCACCATTAAGACTCCATTGACACGTGGCACAAAATGTATTTTTATGAAAAAATTGCTCAGACCGCCCTAGAATAGTATCTTCACGGTTTATCAGTTAAAACCATAAACATAATTATCTAAATCATCATTGAGTTGAGGAATATTAATAATCATATGGATTTTGAGTGAAAGGGACAACCAATTTTTTGGTTAGGATTTTGGAATCTACCACGACTTGGATTAAAAAAATATACCGATATAGTTAATAAGGAATATGAACAATGAGGGAATCTTTTGTTTGTTTTAAAAAACTAATAAGGATGCAAGTGATAAAAGAGGATTGAAGATGAAATATAAACTTTCGTGAAGCTTACTTACCATCGCGCTGGTTTATAAGAAAATGGAGGTTATTTCCTGGTGAAATCTCGTTTTATACCAGAATGGCGCCGACATGTGAGACATGTCTGCCAACAAAATGTAACTAGAAAGAGAAAATTCTCTAGATACAAAATTTAAATAAAGAGATAAAAGTGATTAGAAAGTAGAAAATATTTGTTCATCTGTTGAAGTCATCTAATGTACATATTGTTCAGAGAACTATGAAATGAATTTGCTTACTACAAAGGAGGAAAAACAATACAAAAAACCGAATCAGAAGAACAAAAATAGTGTTTTAGCACTTTTTCAACACAGTTTTAGCACCTTAAAGAAGTAGTTCGGAAAATGAACGTACGAGCACGCCACCAGCGGCGAGTTCTTTCGTCGGCTGGAGAAACACAAATTCGCGATTAAAGCCCTTTTTACCGTGTGTTTTGATAATTACTTTGCAAAAATGGAAGGGCGAAATTCTTTAGAACGTTTTGTGATGGCTATGTATAACATGGTCGACGGACCTGTCACCTTTTTCCGAGGTATTATCTAATCACTTTTTTAGGTTATGACACCCAAAGTGACCCTTATTTTTAATTTGTCAAATTTGTTTTTAATTTTGTATTTTGTGGTAACATTCGAGAGGGCAGAAATAATAATTAGATAATTAGTAAACAAATGCCTTTTTTTAAATTGCTTCTTGAGCTTTCAAATTGAAATCGTCTATGCTTTTATTAGTGCATTTTTTTTAGTATTTTGTTTTGTCCTAGAATTGTTACCTTTGTATCTATTTTGGACTGTTTTTCAAATAAGTTTTGATAATGTGTATGTTTTACAGAAAAAATTGTGGAACCGAACCAAAAGGATTATCCGTGGTACCACCAGAAGTTTCGCAGAGTTCCTACTGTCGACCAATGTTACACCGATGATCGAGTTTGCGTTTTTGAAGCTGATGAACAGTTCAGAAGAGACAAGTAAGTTTTTTTTTGTTTTGAAAAAATAATCGATTACAATTCATCTTACCTTGTTTTTTCACTAAACAATTAATTTAAAAACGTATTCAATAACTTTATATTTTTGAAATTCCTTTTTTTTTAAATTGTATCCTTTACGTATCACCAATAATTATTTTCAGAAATATAAAAAAGATTTGTCTTTATCCACAAGTTACTTGCATACCAGGTTTCCCAGATCCAAATCTTCCCATTTCCAGATAATAGATACAGATTGACTATTTTTGATACAGAAAAAACTCAAGGTTGCGAAGTTCGATGAATTTAATTTTGATAATTTTCTTATGTTTTATTAGGTCAAATAATATTTCTTGGAAACCGTAATTTTATATTTGAAGCATTTCTAATGAGAATTTCAGATTGCACATTTTCAAATTCTGGAGTTCAAAAGAAGTTTTCGAACTGTGAAAAATTATTATTTCAGGCATTTAGAACTATAATTCCAAATATTGGGCCAATATTGCTTCCTGTAAGTTGGAAATTGATATAATTTAAGAATTCTTGTTTTTTTTTCATTTTTTATTTAGACTGAGAGACAGTGAGATTCTCGATATTCTGAGGCACAGATACGAAAATTGTGTGCTTTATCAAGGCGAAGAGAAAGATAGATGTCAACCCCTTTTGGATATGTACGAAGAAGCTACTGGTGCTTGGTTTTCAAAGTGTAAGTTATGGACTTCTCTAAGGGACCGTACTTAAATTACGCCACCCGTAGGGGGGGGGGGAGTATATCTATGTATGCAATTTTTGGAAATTCGCAAAAGAAACAAATAACTCGCAGTAATTGTACAGGAAGTAAATATGAACTTAACTTTACGCGTCAAAGAAACCTGATGAGTGAAAAACGAACCTAGTCAGCTACAATTTAAAAAAAAATCAGGGAATTTGTATAGCTTTGAATAACTATCAAGAAGAGTAAATTTTGCAAATTTAATTTATTTTATTCCGCTTATAAAAAATTCTACGTTGAAAATGTCACACGTTTAAGATTCTTGTCTTCGAATAACTATGGCTATTATTTGTTTGAAAATTCAACAATTTTTTTAATTCGTTTTTTGTTTAAAAATCAACTATTTTCGTAGAAAACTTAATTTTTGATTAAAATTCATATTTTAGTCTTGACAATTCAACTAAAATATTTTTGGGATGAACATTAAACGTTTTTTTGTAAATTCATCTTTTCAATTAAAAAAATGATCTATTTTAGTAGAAAATGCATCTTTCTTGAGTAAAAATGCAACTATTTGAACAATTCTGTGAAAACTCATCCTTTTTGTTTGAAAATTAATCTGTTTTGTAACAAATTTGCCTTTTTGGGTTGAAAATTCAAGTATCTTCGTAGAAAATTTTCTTCTTGTTTACAACTCATATTTGGATGATGAAAAATCTAACTTGTTGCATATTGTTAGTAGAAATTTGATTTTTCTTTGATAAAAATGCAACTGTTTGATTAACAATTTATCTTCTTTGCTTGAGGATTCAACTACTTTGTTTGAAAATTTTTGTTGAAGCACTTCGTTAAGAAATTATTATTTTTTTGGTTGTAGATCCATATTTTTTCAGAAAAATCATCTCTTTGTTTGAAACTTACTATGTTGTTGAAAATTCATATTTTTAATTGAAAGTAAAACTGCTTGTGTCAAATTTGAAATACTTAGTTGAAAAATTATTTTTCCAACAAAGGTTTATCTCTTTGGTTGATTTAATTATCATGTTGAACATTAATTTTTTTGATGAAAATTCATATTTTCTGGTTGAAAAATGAATTTTCGTACAGAAAATACGTCTTTTGGCTTGAAGGTTCAACAGTTTATATGAAATTTTTTTCATTCATGACTGAAAAATCTTTATTTGTTGAAAATTCGTCTTTTCGATTTTAAAATTCTTTTTTTTTT
>CAKNXH010000167.1:110019-133816 GCA_932178445.1 Andricus quercusramuli | reverse complement strand
TTTTTTTTTTAAAGAAATTTCATCTTTTTTAGTTGAAATGTCAACTATTACACTTTTTTGTTTGGAATTCAACTTTTTAGGTTGCAAATTCGATTATTTTGTTGAAAATTTAATTATTTTCTTAAAAAGTCATCCTTTATGGTAGACATTTTTTTTGTTTCAAATAAATTAATTAATTTAAAAAAATTTTCATTCGTATCCGAAATATTGTTGTATTCCGTTTATAAAAGATCCTAGGTTAAAAATATTACGTACCTTCAAATTTAGTTAACAATGGACATTTTTGTATAAACATTTGTATGTATAAGTCTTTACCAGCAAAGCATGTAGTTGTAGTATCTTAAATACAAAAAATTTCCATTAGTTTCAAGTCCCACATCTTATTATTTCTGGGAACCATAAATTACGTACAGTAAGTGGGGGGGGGGGGTAGAAATAATAGGTTGCGGTTTTTTACAGGGGAGGGGCAATCTTGGAAAGGGCCTATAATCCGTTCCATAATTTAATTACGGCCCCTAATCTAGATTCTAGATCTTATACAATCATATTTATTCAGTCTGTTTAGTTTTTAATTAATGTCATGTATTGCTTTATACTACATCCATATTTTTAAAGCTAGGTTATATATGAAAGAATACTTTTATTTCGATTAATAAAATATTTATTTTAGAATATGTGAAACTGTTATTTGCAGATGGAGATTTGGGCGTAATGCCTCACTCAAAAGCAGCATTGATGAAACAAAAACATCGCATGATTTGGGAACGTAGACACGGTCCAATCGGAAGTACACCAAGAGATCCTACACCGTTCTGGGCCAGTTATGCCGATTACGACTTCAACTATAACCGTGGAAAGAGAACCCCAGATAGTATCGAAATTCCTGGAGAAGAAAAGAATACTGGAAAGAATACTAAAAAGAGCTCCTAAAGTGTTGCACCTTGATTTAGTTGTAATAGGCTTATGATGAACTGTTTGTCAGCAATAAATGGCGGTTGTTATTTAATTTTCTTGACTTCTAGTTTAAGCTCTTACAGTGCCAAGTCCCAATAATTTAGATGAGGGAAAAGTTGTAAGAAGAAAGGGAATGGTTAGAGACATTACCATCAATTATTTAAATGAGAATTATTATAAAAGAATATTGGATGCAAAATAGCCCAAAATTTCAGGTTTATTCTACATTTTTTCGCGTTTTGTAAGAGTTCGAAAAAGTAAATTTTCAACCGGGAAAGATGAATTGTCTACCATAAAAGATGAATTTTTTAATCCAAAAGGACCATTTTTCAGAATAACTGTTGAACTTTCGACCAAAAAAGATGACTTGAACAGAAGATTTAAACTTTCAACAAAATAGTTTCATTTTTAACAAATAATCCCTGATTTTTTAACCTACAAAAATTAATTTTCAACCAAGAAGATTGATTTTCTCCCAAAGGACGAATTTTCAACTAAAGAAAATGAGTTTTCAACCAAAAATTTAATAGTTACATTTTCAATGTAAAAAATTAATTTTTAACAATAGTAAAAAATAATTTGCAACCAGTTTAATTCCACGAAGAAATACAATTTTTTTACCAAAATAGTTGAATCCTCAACCAAATAGATAAATTTTCAACAAAAAAGGTTCATTTTCTACACACAAAAAAAAAACAGTTTTAAAGCGAAAAAGATGAATTTTCAAGAAGAGAGGTAACTTTAAATCAAGAAAGATGAATGTTCAACCAAGTAATTACATTTTCGCCCAAACAGGTGAATCTTAAAAAATGATTGTTTAATAAAGTTGATCAACTTTCAACCAAGTAGTTGAATTTTCAATGAACAAAGATGAATTCTCAACAAAAAATATAATAGTTGAAAAAAACCTCAACTAAAGCGGTTTAATTTTGAAACAAACAGTTGCATTTTTAACCAAAAAAGATAAAGTTTCAAACCAGAAAGAAAAATTAGCAACTCAGAAAGATTTGCCAGTCAAAAAAAAAAATGAACCAAATTGTGGAATTTTCAAGCCAAAAAAGCAAATTTACTATAAAACCTACAAAACAGTTTACATTTTATTAGAAAGTTAATGTTCAATAAAATATTTAAATTTTTAACCAAAGAGATGAATCTTCACCAAAAAATGAATTTTGTATAAAGTCAACCAATTAGTATAATTTTCAACCGGAAAAGATGACTTTTCAATCAAATAGTTAAGTTTTTAATCAAATAATCAGGGAAAACAAATTTTGAAACACTTGAATTCAATCAAAAAGAGAAATGTTTCACAAAATAGTTGAAATATCAATCAAAAAGATGTTTCTTTTTTAACAAACAACATTAATTTTCTACACAAAAAAAAAAACAAATTGTAAACAAAATACATGAATATTCTACCAAATAATTAAGTTTTCAATTTATAAACGATAGATTTTGAACCAAACGAAAAGAAATTTCAACAAAATAGTTCAATTTTCATTCAAACATATGATTCGTAAAAAAATGACTTTTTAATAAAGTGGTTTCACTTATAACCAAGTGTAGTTGAATTTTCAATCCAAAAGGACAATTTTCAGACAAAGAATTAAGTTTTCAAGCAAAAAGTCGAATGTTTCGTAGAATAGTTGAGTTTTGAAGTGAAAAAGATTAATTTTCAGCAGGAAAGGAATTTTTTTTCAAAGAAAATAAAAAAATGAATTTTTAACCAAATAGTTAAATTTTCAGCTAAAAAGAATACATTTCAGCAAAAAATGGAATTGTTACATTTGTAGTTAGAAAAAAATAATTTTCAGAATAAAAAAATATAATTTTGAACCAGTTGAATTCAATTTAAAAACATTGTAAACAAAATAAATGAATTTTCTACCATATAATTAAATTTTCAACTTATAAACGATTAATTTTTAACCAAAAATGGAATAATTAAATTTTCAGACGAAAAAATTCATTTTTAACTAAACAAAAACAAATTTCCAACAAAATAGTTAAATTTTCACCCAAACAAGTGACTCTTAAAAAAGTGAAGTTTTAAAAAAGTAGATCAACTTACAATCACGTAGTTGAATTTTCATTGAAAAAAGATGAACTTTCCATTCAAAAGGGAGATATTTCAAAATAACATTTGAATTTCGACCAACAAAATAATTTTAACCAAATATAATTAAATTTTCAACCAAATAGTTGAATTTTTAATAAATAATAGCTGACTTTTTAACCTACCAAAAATGAATTTTCAATCAAGAAGATTAATTTTTTTTACCAAAGAACGATTTTTCAATGAAATACGTGAATTTTCAACTAAGGAAAAAAAGATTTTCAACCAAAAATGGAATAATTACATTTATAATTAAAAATAATAATTTTCAACAAAAATAAAAAATAATTCTCAACCAGTTTACTTCCACCAAAAAAGACGTGTTTTCAACACAATAGCTAAATTCTTAACCAAATAGATGAATATTCAACAGAGTTTATTTTTCTACACAAAAAGACGAATTATCAACAAAAGAGTCAAGTTTTCAAGCTGAAAAGTAGAATGTTTTAAAAACCAGTTCAGTTTTTAAATCAAGAAAGACGAATTTTCAACCAAATAGTTGAATTTTCAGCTAAAAAAAAAATACAAAAAATGGAATCGTTAAACTTTTAGTTTAAAAAATTAAATTTCAATAGAAAAAAAATATTAAACCAGTTGAATTCAATCAGAAAAAGAAGAATTTTTCACAAAATAGTTTGAATCTCAATCAAACAGATGATTTCTCAACAAACAAGATTAATTTTCTACACAAAAAGACGAATTTTAAACAAAATAAATGAATTTTCTATCAAATAATTTAATTTTCAACGTATAAACGATAAATTTTCAATAAAGAATGAAATAATTAAATTTTTATATAAAAAAATTCATTTTTAGCCAAACGATTTTTCTACCAATTACTTAAATTTTAATTTTCAACTTATAAACAATAACTTTTCAACCAAAAATGGAATAATTAAATTTTCAGATAGAAAAATCGTTTTCAACCAAACGAATTTTCAACAAAAATAGTTTTTTTTTTTCATTTTATCCAAACAGGCGAATCTTAATCGAAAATGAATTTTCAACAAAATGGATCAACTTTCAACTAAGTAGTTGGATTTTCAATAAAAAAAGATGAATTTTCCATAAAAAAAATTAATTTTCTACCAAAAAAGACGAATATTCAACACATTATATGAGTTTTCGAAAAACTTGTAGAATTTTGAAGCCAAGAATACAAATCTTCTACAACGCAGTCGAATTTTCAATCCAAAAATATGATTTTTCAATCCAAAAATATGATTTTTCAAGAAAAAATTTAATTTTCTACCAAATAGTTTAATTTGTAATGAAATAGTTGATTCTTCTACCAAAATAGTCCAATTTTCAAACAAATAATTTAGCTTACAGTCAAATAGTTAAATTTTCAACTACAAAAGATCAATTAGTTGAATTTAGAACAAAAAAATATGATTTTTTAGTTAAATAGTTGCATTTTCAACAGAATGATTAAAGTTGCAACCCAATAATACAATTTTTGACCAAACGAGATTAATTCTAAGCCAAAAATATCAGGGAGCACAGCGCAAAAGGAGCTCAAAAAGGGGAAATAGGGTGGCTTTCTCACGAAAAAGGGGGAAATAGGGGAAAGATTAAACATTTACTTTCATATGTCGAAAAGAACAATCTTTTTGTATGACATGTTACATATGAAAATAATTGTCAATGATTTTTCAATGATTTCTGCCATTAAAGATTTATTTTTAAAAATCGGATGTACTTGATCTTTGGAAATCCATCCAGAGTGATATAAAAAAGTGAGAGAAAAAATAAAATTAGTTAAATACAAACTTTTTATATGTTTAGCAACGTTCTCATAAATATATTTTTCCAAGATTTGTCATTTCATCCTTACTATAATTAATACTTTCAATGTAAATTTCAAACTGAACTATTCAGTAGAGCGAAATAAAAGTGCTAAAAATTAATCGAATCGTTTGAGCTGAGAGGGATAACAATTTCTGGGGCGACATCCAAAACAAGTAAAGAAAAAATTTTGAAATCGGTTAATGTCTTCTGTTCTCTTTCTTAAATTTACAATTACACATTTTTTTGAATAAAAAAAATGTTGCCTTATTTAAACAAATTTTTAAATATACAAAAACAGGGTTTTCGTGTTGTTTATAACATTCCAAAATCACAAATAAGATATGAAATCCCAAAAATCCCAACTCACGACAAAAATTTTGTTCCGAAAAAGCAAAATAAAAAATTTTTTATTTGGTTCAAGCTGAATAAATTTCAAGTTCTACATATTCAACTTTTTTTTAAATGCGTGCATATGACTCAATCAAAAAAAAAAACATGTTTATGCACATTTTCAAAAAAATTGTAACTGAGCAAAAAATTTATTTTTAAATTTCGCAATTTTAAATTTTCGATGAATAAGATAATTTTTTAACAGAATAGTTGAATTGTTGAATGAAGAACATCAGTTTTTAACCAAATATCGAATAGTTAAATTTTCGTTCCAAAAAATTATTTTTTAATTGAAAAAACTGAAGTTTCTCCAAAACTTGCATTTTAAAGCCTGAAAAAAGACTTTTCTACAATGCAGTTGATTTTTCAACACGAAAATATGAATTTTTAATTAAAACGTTAATTTTCAACCAAACATTGAAATTTTCAGTTATATACCTAGTTTTTAACAAACAAAACTTTAACTAAAATTATGAATTTTTAACAAAGTAGTTCAAAATTCGACAATTCTTCATTCCAAATGTCGAATTTTAAAGCAAGGTTAATTTTCTACAAAAAAGGTAGAATTTTTAACAAATTACATACATTTTTAACCAAATAGTTGAATTTTCAAAATAAAAAAGATCAAGTTTGAACCAAAAATGGAATTGCTACATTTTCATTTCAAGAAACTAATTTTCAAATGAAAATACCAATTTTCTACAAAATGATTGAACTTTTGAACCAAAAAAAGAACTTTCTACAATACACTTGAATTCAAATATATAAGCTTTCAATACAAACAATAATTTTCAATCAAAAATTGCAATGTTCAGTTTAAAAAAATGAATTTTTAACAAAGTAGTTTGATTTTCAACCAAAAAGACAGCTTTTCAACAAAATAAATATATTTTCACCCAAATAGTTAATTTTTTAACCAATTTTCTGCCAAAAATATAAGTTTTGAACGAAATTCATGAACTTGCAACCAAATAGTTGAATTTCCGAGTAAAAAAGATCAATTTTCAAACACAAATGAAGTAGTTCAATTGTGAGTTTAAAAAAATTATTTTTCAACGAAAAAAAAAGTTTCAACAATAGTTAAAAATTGCAGATGATGAATCTGGAATATTCCATTTTTTAAATACGTATTTAACTTTGTACATTTCAACTAAAATGTGTTAATCTTGTAATACTTATTTAAAAAGTACTATATATTTTGTAACTGTTCCAATTTTATATAACTTCTGTCACCAGTTTTCCCATTTTCAACTTGCTTTAAAATTTTTCATCTTCACATTTTTTTTAGGAGTATTTATTTATTAATGGTCAGCACTTGAAACGTATACTTTATTTATTCATAAATAATTTATTTAAGTGCTATAATTGCTTCAATTATTATTCAATAATGGTTACAATTTCAAATATCGTATATTTAAAGAGAAAAGAGGAAAAAGGGGAAGTTTTTTGAGAATATGGGGCAACAGGGGAATTTCAAGAAAAAAGGGGAAACTAAGAAAAAAAGGGGAAGACTTTGCACCCTGAAATATAACAGCAGACTTATTAACCAAATAAATTAACTTTTAAGAAAAATAGTCTGATTTTCTTATTGATTTCTACTAATTCAGTTCACATTTAAGCGAAAAAAAGGAGAAAACGGGGAAGTTTCATGAAAATAATGAAAAAACGAATTTAAAAAAAGGAGGGGAATAGGGGAAAGAGTGTGAAGTCTGCAATTTGAAAGTTATTTTCAAACTTATTGTGTTATTTTGAAACTGTGTCGTTGTAGAGCTGTCTTTCGCAAAATTCGCAAATTTGGTTAAAATTTATCATCAGGAATCCTACTAAACGTTATCTAAGTTCGTAACGTTACTTTTACTGCCCCTCCCCCTAAATTGGATGAAAAAGAAAGGTAGATTAAAAGTGAAAAATCAAAATATAACTTGCAAACAGAATGTTCTCATTTTTTTTATTCATTCACGTATTCGTTTCACGTTTCATAGTACAATATATAAAAATATCTACACCTATTGTACGCAAATATCAAATCATTAAACACATTTCAGAGAATCCGGTTGATTCTGTACACTTTACACGATAAATTTCTATTATCCAGATTGGTTATGAGAGTAAAACGATCTATAAGTTACGAAAGACCGAGATATTGAAGACTTCGCCTCTATTTCTTCGCTCGATTCCTCACTCAATTCAAATTCAAATCTCAGGTCATAATTTGAAAATCAAGAAGCCGACCCTTCCGGTGCATCGGTGCCAATAGCTAAGAGAAGAAGGGAACTTAAAATCGTCGACGGCACAGCATCGTGGAATGTGCGGACAATAAATAAAACTACAAAAGTGGCACCGCTTTGCTTGCACCGAAGGCAAAAGTTGTTTCTCAAAAAAAAGATGCAGCGTGCTGACACAAGAAAATTGCGCGGTTGGGTTTCAATCTATTCGCGACCTAGAGACGTTTACGTATACTCGGTTAAACAGTAAACCTATCAAAATGAAAGAGAGCACAATAAATACGTAGTAATACTTAATAACAAAAAGGCGGTGTATTAAAAATAAATTAACAGAACTTGGTTATCGATGGATAACAAGGAAGCTTTCTTCGCAGCTCGATGATGCCGATTCGAAATCATCGACCGGCAAACCATTGTTTCTAACGGCAAAGACGAATTTTCACTAACACCATTATCTAGCTGTGATTAGTTGAGACTTTTCGTTTATATACAATTAAGCAATGTAGCCATTTTGAAACACAATCATCGAGTTGTCGTGAGTATTTACAATGTCGCCGCGCGATCCAAAAGTATAGTAAATACGCCTTTATTTCTACTAAAATATTATTCACAAGTACAAATAAAATCTGAGATCATCAAGATCGCCGACATGCACCTCGCACTGAGCATGAAAAAAACTTACTTTCAGCGCGCGATATTAATAACGTCTTCGCGAATTTGGACTTGGGACTTAAAAACGACAAACCTACAGAAACGTGATTCGCAATTTCCTTGTCTTTCCACTAAAACCCCTGGTCATCTCAATTTCGAGTAAAAACGGTCTTTTGCAAGTTCTGTATAATCACACAATCACTTAGCTTACACGTTAAACACTGAAAATGTTTCCCAGAATAAAAACAACGTTCGTCTCTCTCAACTACACAAGAGATTCGAAATAATTTTCTTCATGATAATTTGTTGGTCTTTGCGAAAATAATTCAAAGGAAACGGAAGCATCGAGAGAGACTTTTTTCCTAGTCGACACTGATAATACTTATATTAAGTATGCAAAGGTGATGCCTGAGTCGCGAAAAATTTAGTTTCGCGCGACTTCTCAGAACCAATTTGTGGAAATCTGGAGAATCGAACCGATCGGATTCATTGGAGTTATTTTTTTGTTTTTTTTTATTTTGTTAACTAAATATCTTTATACGTTCGAGCGTAAAACGATCTGAAGTAATTGATCTTAGATAAATCGTGCAGTTTTTTTTTGTTTTTTTTTTTGTTTCAGTCCATGGAGATCGGTTCGAATCGCACGATTTTGATGGATGATTAGATTGAATGCAGACTTTTCGATATGCCATTCAGGAGAGATGAAATTGGTTTTGATGCTCCATACTTGTTATCACAGTTTGGACAGTGCTGTACAATCCCAATATGGAATCATCGATACACTCGGTATTTCATGCCGCTCATATATTTCACAATCAAAGAGTTTCGCATTCTAGTTTGTATCTCGCTCGTGAAATTTTAATCGATAGAAATGTTCAAGATTAAATGAAAATAGGGAAATACCTATTCGAGCGATCAACGCTCGTTTAGGTATTTGGCCTAGCGCGCAGCGGCATACCGAGATCTTACATATGTATTTGACTTTTATTCTTCACAATAAAATTCAAGGTGGGACTAGATTTTAGAATCTAGTCCGCTTTTTCTGTGCTTGAAGGTTTTTCCAGGAAGTTCTTCGCTCAGGAGTCGATGGGCTGATCGAATTGGGCAGCCAATCGACGCTTTCCAGAGAATGCTGAAAATAGATTTTTTATGATAACAAATCTCACTGAGTACTTTCAACGGGCGGACACTAAAAAGAAAGAAAAAATTCCACGGTTTCCATGGTTTGAAACCATACTTCCCAAATCATGGAAAATTGAAAATTCTAACTTTGAAAGCGGGAATTTTTTTATTTGAAGTTTTCAAAACTAAAGTGCAAATTAAAGCATTCAAAGTAAATTTTTCTGAATTGGGAACTTTTAAAATTAAAGGAAGTATAATTCGACGCACTTTAAATTTTGTTATCTTCCAAACATTGCATACAACATTTAAGAGAAAGCTTTCTGAAATTCTAAAACTTTAAATTAAAATTGCATAAATTAAAAAAAAAAGATAATTTCATGTGATGTCAAGTGACTTGTAGTATTTGAATACATTTTTTACTGAAAATACATAAGATTCTTGAAAAATGCACATAGGGTAAGAGCACTAGTGGTTGGCACTGCGCCAGTTATTGGCACCCTCTCTCATTTTTGTTAAATTTTAAGAAAATGCAAACATTTATCGTATTTTGATGGTATTATTTTAATTCTACCATTATTTCTGCGTGTACCGACATATATAATTCATACAAAATAATGTCAAATTTAGTGATAAAATAATAAATTCACTTTAGTTCTTAGGGTGCCAAGAATTTATTCGGTTTTCTAAAGAAAATTTTTAGCTGACAACATTTTTTAATTTTGTTCAAACAACGTTGTGAACAAGTAAATCTGTTCCAATTTTTGTGAATATTGAAAAGAAATACTTGCAATATAATCAAAATAAGGAATGAACCTCGGGAATAATTTATTTATTAATTTTAGGGGGGTGCCAATGGAAATGAATACAAAAAGTATGGTCTCTAGTCGTTGGCACCCCAGTGCCAATGACCAGACCATGCAATTCGGGAATGATTTCATTCATTGGCACCTCTGCTTCGCCAGAAAAAAGTGAGGTTATGTAATCTCAAGACCTTGTGTTGACATGAGCCATTTCACGTATTTCTGATAAAATGAAGTGTTAAAAGTGCCGGAACAACAAATGTCTTTACTAGGTAGACGAAAAAGTAGCTAACAATTATAATAAATGAAGCTGTCATTTTAATACCGGTATATACCGGTAATCGTAACCTCCAAAGTTCTGTTCATTTAATTTATTATTCTTTTTAGGCCTCGAGGTATAGGTAAATATTGGTTTTATTTAAATTATAAATAGAATTTTATTATCTTTATACATATTGTGTTTAATAATATTGTCGTACAATGTTTTAAATGTTACGCAGGAATTCATGTTATTATGAATAGCCAAAGTTTTTATTTAATCGGTGGGTGATTTCTTTTAACTTTATTTATGTATCCATGTTTGAATTTGTTTCTTAATTTTTCTAGTTTAAAGTAGAAAATGAGAAAATTAGTAACATTTATGGTTTTTATTTTATTTATTGCCATATGTTTGCCCGTCAGAGAGTATCTCTGAGGAAAGAAAAACATATGCCAAGAACACATATGTGACATGGCTAGGCTTTATAGCTGCTGTCAAAGATGTTGACTTGTCCAAAAACAAAATTTATAAAATACTAAATTTAGAATTATTAATAGAAAATTTATTTCATATTTTCAGATGCATAATTTGTTTTTATCAATGTTTTAACGCAATTACAGAAGTTTGAAGAGGTTATGTGAGTGTAGTGCCAATCACTGGTGACGAGGGGTGCCAATAACTGGGGTTAGCAGTGCCAAGCACTAAAATTTTGGGACTACATACTTATTTTTAATAATTTTTCAAGTTTTTTCCAACTTTCAATAATAATTCAACATTCCAGTGTATTCTGCATAAAATTTGGAGTGCCGGTATAATTATCACTATTTCAGAATTCAATATTTTATGTGTTTATCTATTTTCTAAAGTCTAAATTTCCTCTTAAGGTGCCAATAACTGGTGCTCTTACCCTACTGCGATTCAAAATTGAATTATTCTAAAATTAAAATCTTTCAAAATGAAATAAATTTTATTTGAAAACCAATCAGAACTCAACAATTTCAATTTTAAACGTTGAAAATTGAAACGATTCCATATTTCGATTTAATATGGACAATTCTTAAATTAGACAATTGTGAAATTAAAACTTTTTTATACTGAAACTCTTCAAAGATGAATTATTTCAACATCGTTTGAAATTAGTAATTGTACAACTGTACATTATATTTTTCACAATTCAATCGTTAAATTTTTTTTGGCAAAATTAAAACTTTCAGCATTCAAGAATATAAATTAAGCGCTATTTGAATTTTAACCATTTATAATTTAAAAACTTGTTCAACTATTGAGACTTCTGTTTCAAGTAGTTTAATTGTTGAAATATTTAAACTGTCAGTTTGAAAACCTTTATTTTCAAGATTTAATTGAGAAATTGTACATTCTTGAAACATTCCACAAAGAAATATTTTTCAATTGATTTATTCTTAAAATATTAATTGGGAAATTATTCAATATTTAAAATTTAAAAAAAAAACACATTGTTCTAAATTATGAAATTTCAATCAGAAGTGAACGTTTTATTTCAAACTTAAAATTCTTTAAAGACTTTCGATTAGGAATGGTTTAATTTGGAAACTCTTAAATAAAAAATTATTTTTCAAGTTTGACCAATTTTTATTTTTATTTATTCGATTTGGCACATTGTTGAGTTAAAATTGTTCCATTTCAAACATTTTTTATTTGAAACAGCCCAAAAATGAAAAATGATAACGTTTAAATAAAAGCCTAATTAAAACATTTTTGATTTCAGGTGTTCAAAAGTAAAAAAATTTAGAATCAGATATTGCAAATTAAATTATTTTAAATTTGAAAATATTACATATAGAAAATATCAACCTCAAAATCTTAAACTTGGAACATATAATAGATATAAAGCGATATAAAGTGATATTAAAATAATTGGATATATTTTTCAAACAAGAATTTATCAGATTTTCGGTAACAGCTGAATTCACTGCCGTTATCACCGTTCAAAATTAAAGAATTTTCAATAGTACCCATTTAAAATTGAATTTTTGTTCCTAAAAAAAAAAAAACATTCAAGATAAAATAATGTGAAATAAGACCAAAAAAATTTCAAGTTTGAATTATTGTAATGCAGGTGCTTTGAAAGACTATGTTTAGAAATTGTTCGTTCTTGAAGGATTGATATAATTACATATTCAAATTTGAGTTCTTGAAGAGTAAACCACTTTAGTATTAGGTATTGCACACTAAATGATTTTAAATGTAAAAATAAAATTCTTAAAACTTTTAAATCGCATGTGCTTGCAAGTGTGCGACTTTAGTTTGAAACATTATAGAAATCAAGTGATATTTAAATGTGATTGGACAGGGGTTTCTACTGAAAATTCGAAAAATTCTACTCAGCAGTAACATATAGGAAGTAAAAACATTAATTAACCAATATTCACTTACAGCGTTTAGTGGGAGTTGTATCGACCCTGTCTGCAGTTTCGTGTTCATTGAAACTTCCACTCGCGGAACTGGTAGGACTTATCCGTTCAGATCCTTCTTTTCGCGCCGTTAAAGAAACAGAAGGAAGCGGTAGTGCAGAGGGATGTGGAGCAACTACCATGTTCCGGTTTCCAGCAAAGTAAGGCGAAATTCTCGGATTCAGTGGATTTGCTAAAGCAGGCAATAGATTCTTCGTCGGCGACAAAAGATCCGAAGCATCATCAATCGTTGTGTCTTGATTCCACGCTGGCAGAGTCATAGCAGGTACCTGCAAAATAAAACAAATTTTTCTTTTTTTTTTACGATCGTCAAAATTACTTTCCGATATCATTTTCATCTTCACTTTCAAAAGTTGAACTTTCTAACTTTAATTGTTGGAATGTGTTGGAAAGGCTCTTCGAAAATACTGAGAAACACTTTTTTCATTTAATCAGGGTGTCTACTCAAATCATGGAAAAAATTCCCTGATAATTCCAGGTTTTTTTTAGTTTTTAGGGACTCAATTATTATGTTTAATTTAGAAAGCTTTAAAAAATTATATTACAAGATAATAATAATTATTATTATTACAAAATAATTCCACGAAATTTTTATTGTATCTTCTTATACCTTAAATTCAGTGCATATTGAGGTAAAATTGATGCAGGTACTATATTAAATTCAATATAAACCGCTGCAAATTCGTAACTTTTCAAGTAAAAATATTGCATTTTCAACAAGGTTGATGAATTTTTAACCAAATAGTTGAACTTTCATTCAAAAAGATTTATTTTCTACCAAAAGAGACGATTTGTCAACAAAATACATGAATTCTCAACCAAATAGTTAAACGTTCAACTAAAAAAGAACAATTTTCAACAAAATAGTTGAATTTTGAACTAAAAAGATCAGTTTTCAACTAAAAATGGAATAGTTATATTTTCAGTTTAAAATATTAATTTTCCACCAAGACACAAAATTTGTCAACCAAAGTAATGAATTTTAAACTAAGATAATGAATGTTCAATTGGAATAATATAAATGTTCAAACAAGAAGATTAATTTTCTAAAAAAAAAAAAAAAACAATTATCCAACAAAATACATAAATTTTCAACTAAAAAAATAAATTGTCAATCAAAAATTGAATTTTCAGTTAAAAAATTAATATTCATCCAAAGAAATGAATTTTCAACAAAAATGATCAAATGTCAAATTGGAAGAATTACATTTTCCGTAACAAAAGAAATGATTTTCAACCAAAAAAACAACTAATTTAACAAATAGTTACAACTTCCAAACAAAATGATGAATTTTCAACTAAAATTATGAAAACTAAACTGTATTAGTTAAATTTTAAACCAGAAAGATGAATTAGCTACTGAAATTATGAATATTTGTCTGGAATACTTTAATTTTCAACTAATTAATGTTCAACTAACGACATGTATGTTCAACTGAAATGATGAATCTTCAACTGGAATAGTTGATTTTTAAATAAAAAAGATGAATTGATAAATGAAAAATATTAATTTTCAACCAAGAAGATTGACTTCTACTAAAACGATGGAATTTCAACTAAAACAGATAATTTTTAGACCAAGCATTGAATTTTTATTTTAAAAAATTGAATAGTTACATTTGTAGTTAAAAAATTAATGTATAACCAAAGAGATAAATTTTTAACTAAGATGATGGAATATTCAACTGGAATAGTTACATTTTGAGTAAAAAAATTAATTTTCAGCCAAACAAAAAACAAATTTTCAATAAAATAGCACATTTTTCAACCAAAGATGAATTTTCCATTAAAATTATGAACCATTATCCAACCAAATTACCTTTTAATGAAAGAGTTTAACTTTCAACCAAGTTATCAAATTGTAATTCAAAAAAAGATGGATTCTGAACGAAAAATGTTGTAGATAATATTTCAAACACAAAAGATTTTAATTTTTAGCCAAAAGCAGTTAAATGCAGCAAAAAAAAAAGACTTTTCAAGGTAAGTTGAATTTTCAACTAAGAAAGATTTTTCAGTCAGGAAAGAAAAAATTGCAAACAAACTGTTGAATTTTCAAACAAAAAAATTAATTTTCAGCCAAGAATATTAATTCTCTATCTAAAAGAACAAATGTTCAACAAAATACATGAATTTTCAACTAAAAGCGATCAATTTTCAACCACAAATAGAATGGTTGAATTTTCAGTTTGAAACATTAATTTTAAAAAAAAATTAAAAAAAAAACGAATTTTCAGCACAATAGTTAAGTACAGCAACAGATAGCTACTCTTAAAAATGAAGAATTATTGTTATTCAATTTTATATTGACATTTTAAAAAAATTAGGTAAGCTCTCGAACAAATTCCTTGACTAAAAAGACTTCCCTGACATTTCCAAGTTTTTCCAGGTTTATGAAAATTCTTTGACTTCAGGTTTTCCAGACAGGGTAGACACCCTGTTAATTCAAATCTCACCTCGATGTTGGTGAGCTGCTCGCTCTGCGAATACGCATACTTTGGCGGAGTGGCCCATACCGAAGAGCTCCAATCGATCATCTTATCTTCGTCCTCGATCTGTAAGAGAGAAAAATAAATAATTAGATAATTAGCAATATTATTCGAATTACGGAAATTCATTTAAAATTGTACTAACCAATTCAACAGTTTCTGGCGCAGGCGGCGGTGGAGGAAATTCGTTGCTCAAGATCGGTGTGCGGATCAGACTCTTCAAAAAACTCTCTCCGCTCCTTCCGACTTCCGGCCACTTCTGCTGAGACTGATTTTCACCATGCGGTAAGGCTGCCCAGTGAGAATCGTTGTTTTTGTCCCAGGAATTTCCTTCCTCATTATGCTTCCAGGAGTTGTTCGCACTCTGGGAATTCCAGTTGTCTCGATTTTTGGAAACGTTGATGGCATTTGAAACGTTGAGACGTATCGAAGAGTCCATCTCAAGTGATTCGTTGCCCGATTCTGAATCTTGATTCGATGCTGCGAAAGAGGACGGCAATGGGAAACCAGCACCTATAAGAAAAAAGTTGTTTCATTTATATTTTAGAATTATTTATAAAAATATCTAAAACAAGGATATGAAATTAAAATGTTTACAGCCAAGTTTCTTGTTGAGGTAAATGACCTTCCTCTTGTGTCGATTCTCCTTCAAAATCACGGTACAAGGCACTGCTTGAAGAAGAGCTACCACGGTCGGAAATCCGTATTGTGCTGCTCTACAAGCGGATCCTGTGACAGTTAAATAGGCTCCTTCGAACTGGGAAATATTCAATGAACCTCCGTAGTTCATTAAAACGCGGTAGGTGTTGCAGGCGAAACATTGCAGCGGTGTGAGTTCGATGTGTTGATCATTATTTATGGCTATTAGCTGTCACAAAAATAAAAATTTTAGAAATAAATTATTATCTTTCTATTTGTTTATACCGAGGGGGTTGATTTCACGAACACTTGTTCGTGAAATCTTTGAATCTTTGTGAAATTCCATATTCTTTGTTAAAGCTTTGAAATCTTTCTTAAATCAATGCAAATTTTGCGAAATGTTTAAACATTTGAATTCTTTTTTGTAAATTCTTTTATAATTTTTTGAAATTAAAAAAAAAATGAAAATCGCTACATTTGCAGTTGAAAAAAATAATTTCCAACCAACATTTTTTTTAACAAAATAGTTCAATTTTGAACGAAAAAATTTTTTTTTACCAAAATTATGAATCATAAAAAACTGAATTTTGAACAAAGTAGTTTCACTTTACACTACGCAGTTGAATTTCCAACCAAAAAGATGAAGTTTCAACTAATGAGACTACTTTTCTACCACAAAGACGACTTTCAACGAAATAGTTAATTTTTAAACAAAACAGATGAATTGTCAACCAAGAAGACTGTATTTCTGAAAAAAAATGTTCGACAAAAAATGAAAGTTTAATTTTCAGTTAAAAACATTGATTTTCAACCAAAGAAAAGGAATTTTCAACCAAAAAGATAAATTTTCAACCAAAAAGATAAATTTTCAACCAAGAAGATTCATTTTTGAAGAAAAAGAATAATTTTCTACCGAAAAAGATTAATTTTTAACAAAATACATGAATTTTCAACCAAATGTTTTAATTTTAAAAGGAATTTTCAATCTAACAGCTAAATTTTCAACCAAAAAGATGAACTAGTCACCAAGAAGAACAATATTTTACCCAAAAGACGAATTTTAAACAAAATACAGGACTTTTTAACTAGATATTTGAATTTTCCGTTTAAAAAAATCATTTTCAACCAAAAAATATATTTTTAACAAAAAAGTTACATTTTTTACAAAAAAAAAAAAAAAAAAAAAAACGTTTTCCAAC
Organism: Andricus quercusramuli; assembly: GCA_932178445.1. Taxonomy (NCBI): domain Eukaryota; kingdom Metazoa; phylum Arthropoda; class Insecta; order Hymenoptera; family Cynipidae; genus Andricus; species Andricus quercusramuli. The sequence goes on along the minus strand of CAKNXH010000167.1, from coordinate 116,731 downwards.
CAAAATAATAAATCATCAAGCAAGAAAATAAATTTTGAACAAAGTAGTTCCACTTTCAACTAGGGAGTTAAATTTTCAACCAAAAAAGATGAATTCTCAACAAAAAATTTAATAGTTCAAAAACAGATAATTTTCAACCAAATAGTTTGATTAATAATCCAAAAATATGCAATTTCCACCAAAATAGATTAATTTTCAACACAAAAAGACGAATTTTCAAAAAAAAAAAAAAAAAAATGACTTTTTAACCAAATTTTTCAATCTTCAAGAATATAATAAAATTAACTTCAACTTCAGTTTATCAAAAATTCGCTGACTCTCTCAGGTTTTCTCTGACATTCCATGACTTTCCCTGACCAGTTTTAAATTCCCTAACTTGTAGTAACCCTGAAATCTGGTGCGCTCTCCAAGTTTGAGTGGCCAACCCTCCGTTTAGTCCAACCATTTTTACAAGGGAATTGTCTTACCCGTACGACGCTGCCAAGTTCCTTTCTAAGTTCCTCCAAATTGCAAGCCTTGTGGAAAAGCTGAGTATAAATATGTTGAAACTTATTGAGTGGCAAACGATACTCCGGTTGGTCTATCAAAACTCGTCGACACTGCAATGCGACCTGCTGTAAATGCGATTTATCTACCGAAATTACGAATGCTCCCGTTTCCGTATGAATCACCTGCAATAATCATTTACAAAATTGATGAGTATTTAATTACAGACAGAATATAGAATCTTGCAAGGCGGATAAAAGGAAAAGAAAATTACCTTCACTGTATTGTCCAGTTTCTCCATAAGTTGTAATATGGAACTGCAATCAAACAGTTCCGGACGAAGTACATAACCGTAGAGTTGCAAAAACTCGTGGGGAACGGCAGAAACGTTCAAACTTCCTCTGGAACGAGCAACGAGCTTCGAAATTTGCTCGTCGAGAATGAGAAGACCTTCTTTTTCAGTCAAAGCGATTCTTCGTTCACCTCCGCTCACGTCCTCAATTTTCACGACTTGGGGAATCGCTTCGAAAAGCTCGATCAATTTCGTAAAACCGTAATCGGAAACCCGACACTGGTGACCGAAGTGGTGATGATAAGAAGGCACGAATTTATTGAAGAGCATTCTACACTGTGGCGCATGCCGCAAAAGCTCTACAACCTGAGGAGAAAAATCGAAGTCATAGGAATGAAAAAAGCAGTTTAAATTTAAAAAAATTGAACTTAAGTGAAGAAAGATATATTTTTTTAAATATTATTTTACCTCAACAGCGAATTGCTTAGTTCTTTCTATTTCCTCTGGTGTTTGTTCTCGTTTAGGTATAGCAATCAGCTGATCATCTCCATTAAAACTGGAAACGACGACTGTATTTTCTGAGACTTCTCCAAGAATATCTCCGATTTCACAAACTCCATAGTCGACTACATCCCATGCTTTTCCTGTAAAAATAGATAATGTGCTGAATTTCATTTCTTATGTATAAAACATTAGAATATTTTTATTACAATATTTTTTAGGACAAGTAATTCTAGGACATTTGGATACTAACCAACGACTCTGGCGTAGACACTCGGAAATTCTGAAAGAGCGACCTGTTTGCTAGCTTGTGCTTTGAGAACACGAAGCAAATCTGAAGTGAATCGACGAACTTGGGCTCTGTGAGAGAGGGTAACTACGCGCTTATTTCCTTCGCCCATCACCTGAAATAAAAGATAAATAAGATTATTATCTTTTCGAAACAAATATTTGCGATCTATATTTTTAAGATCGCTGTTAATTAGAAAAATCACCTGGACAGTGTGAGTGAGTGCTTCCAGCAAATCTATCAGTTTGGTAAAACCATAATCAGCTACTCGACATTGTCTGCCGAAGTGATGATGGTAAGCTGGGATAAATCGGTTGAAAGGCAACTGACAATGAGGTGCAGTTTTCAGAAGGTCAACCAATTCACGACTGAAGAGTGCCAACTGATTTGCCAATGGAGGACTCACGCATTTGTTATCTGTAAAGAAAACAAAATCATTATTTTTAAATTGTACAAAATGCATTCTTCGGTAAAGTTAGATTTTTTTTAAACTTACCATCATGACTTTCATCATGGGCATTTTTTCCTGCCCAAATCAAGAACTTGACACTCCCAACTCCTTGATACAACTCCACAGATGATAGGCAAGAAACTAAATGTTCTAAAGGAACGCCATTCTCGTCTATATTTAAAATTTCTTTAAATTCTGCTTCGTAACAGTTAGGAAAACTGAAAACAAGAGTAACGTAGATTAAATTATTATCATTTAAATTAATACAGGGTGGCCACTCAAATTATTTAAACATCCATGCTATTTCCCGAATTTCCCGTCAAAAATTAAATTTTCCCCATTTGTATTATTAATTATTTAATTATCATTTCTTTATTACATAAATTTTGAAAAGAAATAAACATATTTTAGAACTACAAGGTAAAATATATTATGTAAATTATTTTAAAAGTGATTTCAGACTTCACAGCCCAAAATGCTTTTTAAACAGTTCATTCCTAAGATTCCAAGTCGAAATATAGGTAGCATTTTCAAAAAAATATTATAATTCTCAACCAAAAAAGATCAATATTCGACAAATGAGTTGAGCTTTCTTGTTAAAAACTGAAATTTCTTAGAACACATTTAGCTTTTAAACCCGAAAAGATGAATTTTCAACCAAATAGTTGAATTTTCAACCGAAAAGTTGCAATTACTGGAAAAATGAATACTCAACAAAGAAGGATTAATTTTCTAAACAAAAAAGCGAACTTCAAACAAAAAATATAATAATAGACTTTTCAATTTGAAGAAATCATTTTCAACCAAAAATGATGAATTTTCTACCAAAAGATGCATTTTCAATTCAAAGGACGGATTCTCTATCCAAAAAGACGAATGCTAAAAAGCCGTTAACTTTTCAAACAAAAAAGATTAAACTTCAATCAAAAACAGTTGTGTTTTCAACCAAATAGTTTAATTTTCAAGCCAAAAAGACGAATTTTTTAGAAAGCAGTTGAATTAAAAAAAAAACATGATTTTTCAATAGTTTAATGATCGACCAAAAAGAAGACTTTTTAAGAAAATAGTTTAATTTTCAAACAAATAATGAAAATTTTCACCAAATAGTAGATTTTTCAAATAACAAAAATTAACTTTCAACCAGAGAACATAAATATTTTCAAGCAAAAAAAGATGAACTTTTAACCAAATAGTTGAATTTTAATATAATAGTTAAATTTTTAACCAAACAATGAAATTTTTAACCAAAAGATCTGAACTTTGAACCAAAAATATAATAGTAAACTTCAATGAAAAATAACTCACTTTCAACCAAAAAAGATTTCTTTTCAACCAAAAGATGAATTTTCAGTCGAAAAGGTATACCTAGATTGTAACTTTATTGTGCTTCATACTTTAGTATTTGAACGAAACATTAACTTTGAAATCTGAAATACAAGATGGTTCGTAATACTAAATACAATTCAAAACACATTTTTTCTCGAAAAGCTACATAATACTTATTGCAAAACTAAAAAAAAATTTGAAAAATTCCATATTTTCAATAAAATTCCCGGTTTTTTCCCAATGCTCAATATTCCAGGCTAATTCCCGTTTTTCGCGGTCAGTATCCACCCTATAATAACATTTTTTCATTATAAGATTATTATTAGTTCTTACCTCGGCAAAGGCAGACTTCCATTGTGAGTTGAGAGCATCTGATGCACCCGAGTTGCAAGAACTTTTAAAGAAATATTGACGTTCGGTAAGGAGGCCATTTCCTGTTCTGCCCAGCCTTTATCTGACCATGGCTTCTGCGTATGAAGAGTGCAGAAAGGCAACTCCAACATTTGACCATCCTTAAACAACAAAGGCAAAAAAATACTTTACAGATACCAATCTTTCAGAAATGAAGAAACATAATCAAGACAAAATTAAAATCAGATACAAATTTCGCTCCTGAGTATGATCAAAGTTCTTCAGCACTGAAAGGAACAGATGCTCAACTCCCAGTGCGAGAACTCAGACTCGGCTTATGTTTAGTCATCATTTTTTTTCATAATTGAAGAAACAAATTCTATAATAATAAATAAATATTCACCTGAGAAGTGCTTCCGAAACAAGGGGACGGAGTGTTTCTGTGATCAGGATGCAGGGACACCATTCGACCTCCAGGATCCTCCGTAACGATGCAAACGTCCTAAAAAATAAAAAAAATATAATTAGAATTACCGCATAGCCACTAAAACCTCAGAAAAAATTTCTCGACATTCAATTTTTTAATTCAAGACTTAAAAAGTAAAAAATATATAATTTGAAGTATTCAAAAAAGAATGTCTAAATTAACGAATCTAATGCAGAACAATTCTAAATATTGAGCGATTAAAATTGAAAATTAAACGTTTAAATTTGAACCATTCGAAATTTCAAAGTTCAATATTGAACAATAATTGCACAATATTTAATATTTATTATTATTATTGCAAATATTTAATTATTAAATATTTGCATGGCAAAGAAGTACTTTCCAAAATTTAAATAAATTCATATTTGGAGCGTTTAAAATTAGACAATATCCACATGAAAAACATTTATAACTGTACAAATTGTATACTTTGAAAGTAGAAGCCATACAAAATAAAAATTTTTTATTTCGAGGCCTACCAAGAGGAATGTTTTTAATTTAACATTTTGAAACTGCGTTCATTCAAAATAAAAATAAATATTCGACTGTACGAAAAAAAAGAATTTTCTCCTCTATAAATTCTCAATCTAAAATTATTCCATTTTGAACAATGTCAAATTATTTAACTATTTCAATTTTAGGTCGAACAGTTTTTAATGATTCAATTCAACATTGTATGTACAGCTGAAAGCGTTTTTTATTTGAAATTTTCACAGTTGGCACAATTTTGAACAATATAAATTTGAAAAAAACAATTTTTTATTTTGTTTGTAAAAATTATTCCCATGTAATTGCATTCTAATTTAAATGGTGTCTTCCAATTTGAAATAAAATTTCTAAATTTTGAATGATTGAATTTTAAACTATTCAATTTTCATCGTTGCCATTATTACAATTTGAAACTAAACAAGTTTGAATATTTCAATCCAAAAAAGAATATAAAAATGTTCAAATAACTTTTAATTCAATTGTAATAATGCATTATTATAATTATCGTAAATAATGAATATAAGATTTGAAGTAAATTGACCAATTTCCTAAAGGCTGATGAAGCTAAAATAAATGATAACATTTTTCAAACTCAGGATGTTAAAAAAAAGTCGAATGTTAATTTTTTCTTAAACTCCATAATATTCTTAATTGTCCGGATGTATGTGTGACTGGACGTATGTGTTCTTTTTTGTAAACACGATATATGGAGACGATTACAGATAAATTGATGAAATTTGAAGAGCTTATTTTCACCACTAATATATGTCAAAATTAACTGAAGTATTTATAAAAATATTTATTACCTTTTTTGGAACTTTATAATAATTATAAAATACAAAAGATTTCTTGGTCCGAGTGAAATCTATTGACCAATAAAATTAATACATTTTATTGAAGAGTAAAGAAGTTGTGGTCATTTATATTATTTGAAAAATTGGTTTTTTATAGTTAAACTTTTTTCATTAACATAATTCATTAACATTTTGATTGACCTATTTAAATTGGTTTATTTTAACTTTCTCTATGAGGAAGCAAATATATTCGCTAATTGATAATAATGAGAAAGCAAAGTACTCATTAAAGGAGCATAATAAAATTGTAAATAAAAACAAAGTGGAATTACCCGAGATCGAATTCACAGCTAGTTTCATTCAAATGTATGGAGAAAAAAAATCTATTTTTTACACTACTTAAAATAAAGAAATTTAATTATCAGGAAATTATTCCACAACTTTAAAAAATAGCTTTTTACTTTCTCATCAGAGAAGGTATTAGATTTGTGTACAATTTGACCCCCTCTGTTTTTGTCAAATGTCCACGTTTTGAGACATTCTGAACCCAAAAAACAGGTTCTCGCGAATGTGTCTGTATGTATGTATATGTGTATGTATGTAGATTTTTATTTTGTTAGCACGATAACTTTCGAAAGAATTGACAGATTGGATTGGGCTATGGTATACTCTTCAAGTGTCCTAAGATGAAGGTCAAGTTCGTTAGCCAGCCATTTTGGATAACAATTCAAAAAGTAAGAGCATTTTGAAAATGTTTGAGACCACTTTTTTCAAAATTTGAAAATTATATGTGTGGCTGTTCATAGTACTCGACAATTCCAACAATCTATTCTCATGACATTTTTCGATAAAATGAAAATTTTCAGAGTTACAGCATTTTCAAAATCCAAAAGAAGAAACGAAAATTAACATTTTTAGCCAAACAACGCACGATACAAAAAAAAAGTCAAGACAAGAAAAATGTTTCTTCTTGCACGCCCTACAAGATTATCATAACGAATTTTCAAATTTTTACGAAAAGTCGGAAATTCACATTTTTATTGCACAACAAATAATGAAAAATCCAAAAATTAAATTTTACGGTCAAACTATGCAAGATATGACAAATGATGATTAAACAAAATTTGTGCGTAAAAAAAAGTTTTTGGTTCCTTAACTAGAGGTAGGCCGGGAATTGGCAGATCGGAACATGGCTGGTGACCTTCTCAGCATAAAACGTCAACCAATTGTGACTCTCTCGGTTTCC
>CAKNXH010000167.1:0-109919 GCA_932178445.1 Andricus quercusramuli | reverse complement strand
GAACTCCTACCTATTGTGAATCTCTCGGTTTCCATTCCTTGCCCCCCTCCCCCCCTCACCCCAACTGTAATCTTGAGGTAAGAGAACTACGAGGAACTATGCACGTAAGAAAACTAGATACTCTATGTGCACCTGAGACGAAGAAAAAGGGTTGCGAAAGTAGAAACATAGAAAATTGGGTGTTGGAAGGCGGTTTTGAAATATGGTCAGGTGTAGATAGTGAATCACATTGTAGTCAAAGGGTCGGTTAGATTATGAATGAATGAGCAAGACAGCATCTCAAAGATCAAGGATGTATCGCCGAGATTGCCGTGGGTTAGAATGAAGGTAGGAATCAGAAGATTGTTTATCATAGCGTGCTACGCCTTAGTTGATAGTGATCAGAGAGATGTCAAAGACTCCTTCTGGGACACTTTAAATGATACAATAAGTACTTGAGATCATGGTGAAAGAGAATCATTCTGCTAGGTGATATGAACGGATGGGTCGACGGCGGGCAGATTTTTTCAGTTAATGTTATGGAAAATATCGTATAAGCGAATTTAAGGTAACTACATAGAACATGCTTATAATGTTTTCAACAGTAGTAACTATATTTTTCTACGAATTTATATCCTATAGTAGCCAATAAGTCAATAAGCATTTTGGAAAATCAACAACAATATAAATTTGGATATTCCGATATTTTTTTATACGAACTTTCATGTATTAATTTTTTTTTGTATCTTGTAACGTTCTTTAAAAAATTTAATTATTTTATTTTGAATGCTATTTTTTACGATTAAAACAGAAACCACGTGTTCTATCAAAAAACGAATAATAACAAATGTGTAGATATTTTTCAGGTGAATAATTCTTGTCTATTCATTTTTTTCGTATCTTGCATAGCTTGAACGAAAAATTGAATTTTTTATTTTTTATTATTTGTTTTGGTGGTCGAAACCAGAACCGTTGGTCAAAAAAGGCTGGTTAGCGAACTAGACCTTTTGTTTTGTTTGGTTGGTTTTGGTGGAGGTTTAATGATATCCGTGATAGTCAGTTTTTGCACAAAACCAATACCTTCTCATTACGATGAAAATGTAAAAAGGGAATACGGAAGATTCAACAAACTCACCTTGAGTTTGTAAAGTTCCGAGACACTGATCGAGATCATGAAGCGGCTCTCGTACATTTCTCGAAATTTAAATAGTGGCAGCTTGTGCCCAGGAACTTCCTGCAAAAGCATCACGATTTGGGATCTCACAAGTTGAGGATTTGGTCCACAGCTATGCGAGTACGAAATCAGGATTCTTTTGTATCCAATCTTGCGACGATGCAACTGCGAAATCGCGTACTGTGCGTCATGCAAGGAAGGTACTTTAACGCTCGCAGCAAAGTTTCCGTCCGACTGCATGAAGACTGAAACGTGAAGGACCTGGAAAAGAAAACGATTCAATTTAAATTTATTGTCGATGCAATTCTGAACCGATTTCAATTGGCAGCTGACTGATCAACCATTAAAAAATAAGTTTATGTGTGACTTTATGTTAATACCTTACAAACTGTGAGATTAAAACAAAATGAAAACCATAAAAACAACCAATTTTTTACATGTGTTCACCTCTACATCCCAATCTATCAAACGGATGGGTACCACATTTTAAAAAGAAGTCAGTAGCAACAGATTATCGTTCAATTTTGCAGGAATTTTTTATAGGTATCTCAAATATATTTAAAAATGTTACGTACTTATTGTGAAAAATGAAAATTCACATATAACAAAAAGGAGAACATTTTAAAAACTATTCAGGATATCGAAAATTCTTGCAATATGTATCAAGAATATTTTACTACAGACTTCTCATTAAAATGGGGTTGAATCGGTTGCTTAGATTGGGCTGCAGATATGAGCACAGGTGAAAAACTTAATTTTTTTACATCATTCAGCAATAATGCATTTTTTATTCAATAGAATAAAATATATTTCTAAAAAATCTTTAAGAAAATGAAGTATCGGTTAAGTTCAATGAACTTAATCGATTTCTCAAATTCATATAGTAGCATTGGGCAGATTTTTTACATCTCAGATGTTTTTGCCGGAATAAAAATATATATTTGAAGCATGAAATAGATAAAGATATATTCACCATTACGTGTTCCATAAAAATCGAAGAGAGAATCCGTTTCATATCTTTCGGATCGATGTTTTGATCAAGGTTCGTTACTTGCAGTTCAATGGGAGTGAAAGTGCCATTAGACGAATTTATTCCATTGCGACTGCTATTGATTGGATTGAAGAAGTTCTGGAAAATGGGATTATTTGATTAATTAACGATAGATTTGATCACTCTTGAAATCTTTGTTAACTCTTTGAAATACTTGAGTCATATTTGAATTCTTCTGAAGTCTTTTGATATACTTTGAAATCTTTGAAATACTTGTGGAATCTTGAAATCTGGTGTACACTCAAAGATCGAGTGTTCAACCCTTCGGTAATTAATTATTTTAGAAATTGAAACTACATATTTTAGAGGAGCTAAGTTCACACTTTACAGCCCAAAATTCCTCAAACTTCAAGTAAAAATATATTCATTTTCAACCAATTTTTTAACCAAATAAGATTTACAACGAAAAGTTGAATTCAAGCTAAAAATCCGAATGTTTTTGAAAAACCGTTGCCTTCGAAATTCAAAAAGATGAATTTTCAACAAAAAAGATCATTTTCAACCAAGTATGCATTTTTAACAAAATAGTTGAACTAAAAAAAAACTTTTAGTTTGTAACCAAATAGTTGAACTTTCAAGCAAAAGAGACGATTTTTCAATCTAAAAAGAAGAACTTTCAAACAAAAAAGATTAAACTTCAACCAAAAACAGTTGTAACTTCTAACTGAATAGTAGCATTTTTAGGCCATAAAAGACGAATGTTTTAGAGCTGAGTTCAACTTTCAACTAAAAAAAGATTATTTTTCCGACAAAAAAGAAGAAAAATTTGTATTAAAAAAAAAAGAATAATTCTGAACAAAAAATATAATCGTTAATAATTCAACCAAAAAATATTTTTATTTGAAATGAAAAAAACCTGTTGAATTCAACCGAAAAAAGGCGAATTTTCAACAAAATAGTAGAATTTCCACCAAAAGAGATGATTTTTCAAAAAAATAGTTGAGTTTTCAAGCCAAAATGTCGAAGGTTTTAGAAAACCGTTGACCAAATTTCAATAAAAAAGTTCCTTTTTTTACCCAAAAAGATGAATTTTTAACAAAATACTTGAATTTTCAACCAAATAGTCAAATTTGGAAAAAATAGTAACTTTTAACCAAAAACAGTTACATTTTCAACCAGAAATGTTGCATTTTTAACAAAAAAAAGTTAATTTTAAACCAAGAAAGATGACATTTCTACCAAAAAAGATGAATTTCCAACCAAATGGTCGAATTTTAAAAACAAAATATTAAACTTCAACTAAAAACAGTTGCAGTTTCAACCAAATACTTTATTTTTCAAACCAAAAATACAAATTTTTTTGCAGACAGTTAAATTTCCAACCAAAAAAGTTGCATTTTTAACAAAAAAGTTCATTTTTAACCAAGAAAGACGACATTTCTACCAAAAAAGATGAATTTTCAATCCCAGAGGACAAATTTTCTATACAAGCAAGACAAATTTTCAACAAAACAGTTAAGTTATCGATCAAAAAGAATTACTTTTGAACAAATTAGTCAAATTTTCAAGAAAATTATTAAATTTCAACCAAATAGTAGAATTTTTAACCAAAAGAAATGAATTCTGAACCAAAAATATAATAGTAGATTTTTTAACTAAAAATAATTAAGTTTCAATGAAAAATAGTTGAATTTTCATATTGGGTTCCATTAATTCAGTTCGCATTTAAGCGAAAAAGTGAGAAAAAGAGGAAGTTTCTTGAAAACAGGAAAAAAAGAAGGAATTCCCTAAAAAGGGAAATAAGAAGGGAATAGGAGAAAGAATGTGGACTCTGTAAGTTTAATTATTTACCTCCACTTCTTCGTTTTCAGCATCACTATGATGGTAGGGAGACATTCGCGTGAGCTGATGATGGCCCATTGGCTGCATGGGAGTCATGTCATAAGGAGATGAGGCCCTCATATTACGAATCGGACCTGGATGTGGAGTCTGGAATTGATGTTAAATTTAATACTGCCCCGACTCTTCGAGAATGAAGATACTATTATTTAAATGTTGTCAGATAAGATCAAAGCTCCTTCAAATCACGGCCCGAATCTATGAGGATTTTCATCAACTCACGACTCAAGGGCTCAATCTCGATAAGTCATCATTTAGAATTTTATTATTGACGGGATACATTTATAGCAGAAAAAAATGAGAGAGAATTGATCGATTTTTTTTTTTTTTGATAAAATAAGAACTAATCTCTAATTATGTCTTGAAGTTTTTCAGTCTAAGTGTTTGAAATACATAATTTTGAATATAATTTCAAGACTAAAAAAAAGTTCTTCTAAAAATTGTCTTTGATGTTAATTTTTCTCCCAAACAAAACAGGCAGATTAAAAAGTACTGGAGCTAATACAATTTTTTGAACAGTTTTTCATGCATACTTTGATTTTTTAAACAAGATCTTGACATGCAACGTAAAACTATGTTTACGTTAGAAATGCATTCAAATTACAACTTCATCCACACTTGATGCTTTCAAACTTAAGTTTCTGTCGAAATTTGATTTTTTTTTCAAATATTTCTTTTTAGTTTCATTACAATTTGCACACATTATTTCAAATTTTTAGGATTTTAAATCTGCAGTAATATCAGCTAAGGGAAAATTTTTAAAAGCGAAAAAAATCGTATCAAATATTTGATTATTGTATAAAATTTTGAGTTTTCAACTAAAAGAATTTTAGTTTTAGTCTGAAATATCAACAATTTAATATTAAAAATAAGGAATTAAATACTTACTTGTCCGTTCCAGTGGCCCATGTCACGCCCTTGTGAAACGAACATTGGCAGTGGACTTTGCCGCTTAAAAGGCGGAAGGAATGCTTGAAGAGAAAAAATTAGTTCAAATTTATGTTTTTATTAAAGTAAGTTGTAAATCATTTTTAAGCTCACATAAATGATCCTAATTTTTTCGAATTAGATCTTTTAAAACCTGAAATAGTGGACATACCATTGTGGTTTCCATTATGATTCGGTGGAGCAGGCCAGGGAGGTCTTTGTGCACCAAATTCGGAAGGTTGAGGAAAGGAACTGTGAGCTCCTCTGATACGCCGAAGACCGTCGGGTGTGCGATTATGAATTCCATCGGGAATTAAATTATCGCAAACTTGTGGAATGTGCACTCTTTTTCCCAGAGCTACTTTCGCTTTTTCCTGAAAGTTCATTACGATTTATAATAAGGCATGCAAAACTAAAACAAGATTTTCATCATTATCACGCCAGCTTATTATAAATAATTTTGTTGTTGTCTTTATAAATATCTAAATGTGTAGAAATGGTGCTTTTTATATGTAAAATTAAAGAACGATGTTCTTCACTTGACAAAAGTGACTTTTTAGGAAGATAAGTAAATTCTCAATGTTACAAGCTTTCAGGAATTGTATGATCACATGATATTATTAAATTAACTCGTATTATCACTATCGAATAATTAAAGAAATTAATTGTACTAAAAACACCATTGATCAATTTTTGAATGTCTTGCATATTTTTAACTTGTTAATATTTTGAACTAAACACATTTGCTGAGATTAGTGAAAATGACAAAAAGAAGGGTAACTGGAATGTAACTTTACAAATGAAAAACCATTATTATTTAATGGAATATTACAATTTTTAAATCAATTTTAAATAAGCTCGAAAAAATTTCCTGATATTTTCATGTTTTTCAGGTGACTGGATACCCTGAATAACTACAAACTAAGCAGACAATTAAAATTATGCTTACTTACCTTGTAATGATCTTCCCACAAACGATTCAACTGATGTGCTCCTGACATTTGATAAACTAGGGGCGATTGGACCCTGGAATGCTCCGAATAAGGTTTATTAGAATTATCGTTGTAAGAAAAACATTTTCCAATGAAGGAAGATGCTGAATCAACGAAGCTGGAAGTAGAAGAAAAACGGTTTTAGTTTTAGGAAATAATTTTTTTTTTATTAAGTTTTTTTGGGAGATGGTGTCAGATAAGATCAAAGCTTCTTCGAATCACAGCCCGAATCTGTGAGGATTTTCATCAACTCACTACTCAAGGGCTCAATCTCGATAAATCATCATTTGAAATTTTAGTATAGAAGGGACAAATAGAGGAGCTTACTTTCAAAAGGGCATAGATCCACTTTTCAAATTTTTTTTTGCGTCAATAATATCTTTAGGATAAGCCCTATCAACCTATGTATCAGTTTCATCCAAAAAAGCTTTCTATCTCATATTAAAAGTGAGGTAAACATTTGCTTTGCCACCAAAAGTGCATACATCCAGTCTCTGGATAAGGAGATAATGAGAATGCAAACTTCTGGTAATTTGGTACGTGGCCTAGGACTAAAACAATGTAGGAACCCAGAAAACCCAATTCTTTTATAAATGCTGTAAAACGTTTTTCTCGATTTCCCAACAAAGAACATAAGTGGATATATGCTTTTTGAAAGTAAGCTCCTCAATTATTTGTAGCAGAAAAAATGAGGGAGAATTAATCGATTTTTTAATACAATAAGGAAATAATCTATAATTAGGTCTTGAAGTTTCTTTTAAGTTTCATTCAAATTTGTAAATCATGATTATTAGAATTTAAAATTTGACGAACCCAAATATTTTAAATCGTGAGAACTCGTTATAGAAAAACTCTTTATAGAAAAAAAAGGAAACAGAAAACGTGTCCCGTCTCGCCCCAATATGTGTTCCTTACCGCTCCGTATTGTTTTTTAAATTTTATATCTAAATATTAAACATTTGTCTTTCAAAATGCATAAAACTCACTTATTAAAATAACATGCAAGAATTAATCTTAGCAGTAAGCGTTTAAAAAACATATATTCTGAAATTTTCAATAATTAATTTCTATTTAAAATTACCTTAAGATAACAGAATCAACCTCCTAAAATTGCAACGTTATTGTCTTCTTGTAATATTTCATATTTTTCATTTTTTTTTCTTTTTAGGGAACTGACGAATCAGTTCTTCTAACTATTCCTATGAAGAACAGTTCTGAAAATCATACACCTTGAGAGAAAATCGAGTGTCCCATCTTACCCCGGTCTCCCCTATTTTTAGAGGTGGGTATATTAGGGGAGACCGGGGTAAGATAAGACACCCGTTGTTTCCTTAAGTTCTATGGTTTTCAGAAATGTTCTTTTTAGGAATAGTTAGAAGAATTGATTGGTCAGTAGTTCTCAAAAAATAAAAAAAATGAAAAAATATTAAATAGTACAAGAATAGAGTAACGCTGAAATTTTAGGAGGTGAGCAATTCCATGTGAAATTATCTAAAGAATTTCAGCTACTGTTAGTAATTTTGACGAAAATTCTAGAAAGAAAAACCCTCAAATAAGTTCTGAAAAAAATGAAAAAACTTAGAAGATATTCAAAATTGAAAATTTTGGTCCTTTTTTTAAACTTTTTAACTTTGGTGATTTTAGTGATAATAAGGTATATTTTTTTGTAAATTATTCGTAATAGGATGCAGTTTTGACAACATATTTTTTGAACGAAAGAATTTAAAAAACTTCTTGCATTTTTCAAAAACTAATCTTGAAACTGAATTTCTGAAAAACCCCACTTTTTCATTTTTTATATAGATAGCTTATAATGTCCTTTAAAAACCCTGTAAATATCAAAATGGGATCTCCCTTATTTTTCGAGAAATAATTAAGCACGTACGCCGTGGCATAATGTGCCGAGCGTACGATAGTCTATTTTTTACATGGTTTTTCACATCGTTTGCATCGTTTTGGCCACGAAGGAATAGTCTATTCAATATTCCTTCATGGTTTTGGCATATGTTTTCAATTGTTTCTCAAAAACTAAGGGAGATCCCATTTTGATATTTACACGGCTTGTAGAGGACATTGGAATCTATCGATATATAAAAAAATGAAAAAAATAAAAAGTCAGTTTTTTCCATAAATTCAGTTTCAAAATTAGTTTTCGAAAAATCGAAGAACTTTTTGAAATTTTGTTGTTCAAAAAATATATTTTTTTAAACTGCATCCTATTAGGAATAATTTTCAAAAAATATACCTTATTATTTCTAAAATCACCAAAGTTATGAAAGTTTAAGAAAAAAAGGACCAAAATTCACAATTTTGAATATCTCCTAAGTTTTTTGATTTAAAAAAATATATTTTTTTTAGGGGTTTCCTTTCAGCACCTCAGAGAACGGATTCTAGAATATTCATCAAAATTACTAACAAAGCTGAAATTCTTCAGATGATTTTGTTATTTTAAGATAATTTTAAATGGAAGTTATTGAAATTTTCAGAATATATGTTTTTTTATAACGCTTATTGCGAAGATTAATTATTGAACTTTATTTTAATAAATGATTTTTATGCATTTTTTGAACACAAATGTTTAATATTTAGATATAAATGAAAAGTACAATTTGGGGCGGAACGGGACACGTACTGGGGCGAGACAGGACACTGTTTCTCTGCCTGTCATAACCTTTTTTCGAAGCCAGCAGACGTAAACAACGTAACTTATTCAAATGTATAAATAATATCTAAAAGATTGCCAATGAACTCGATAAATGCTGAAAGATTTTAAATTCAAAGACCAAGTCGTATATATTATAAAATGTAAGTGTAACTTTGTACGATTGTACGTATTTTATACTATATTACTTCGTAAGAAGTTGGAAATGTTATTTTTCCAGTTTTATCTTTAGTATACATATTTATGAAGCTTTAATTTGTATTAAAATACAGAAATTGGAAAAACTATAAAATTGGTACGAATTTGTCGCTTCTTTTTCCGCCACAATAGTGTTTATCTTTCTGAATATTGATTTTACTCGTGTTAGCAACATTTATTTGAAAATATTAATATTTCCAACCGAGCAAGTCACGCCTACCCCGAAAGGGAAATGGCTTAATGGTATAATAATAATAATAATAATAATATCTTTGTGTATTGAAAGGTTTTTTTAAAAATATGTATGGAGTTTATACAATCCTGTTAAAAATGAATTATCTCTTATATAAATGGAGCAATATATTAGAAGATATTAAAATTTGCGGACACTTTTCCAATATTGTCACTATCATATTTTATACTTATTTCTAATGCAAATAAATATTTATATTAGATTCATCTTGCAAAACTAAGTGGTATTACTTCGTCATGAAATAAAGTAAATCTTCTGTAATTTTCTAAAAATCATAGTTTTGATAACGATTTATATATGAACAAATTATAATAATATTTCTCCACACAAAATTAGATGAAAAATTACTTTTTTGATTAAAAAATAAAAAATAATTAATGTCCCGTCTCAACTCCGTTACGGTTGTACCGTTCTGCCCCAGGCTAGGGTGAGACGGAACAAACGCATTACTTTTCAATAAGTGTATTTTATTAATAATTAATTGTTTTACCACATTTAATTCTTTACGAAGGTCTCTCCCCGGTCTCTCTAATTTGTTTACCAACTTTTGCTATTGTGTTTGTCATTTGTTGAATCGTTAAAAATCCAGGGAAGTATTTTTAAAATGTCTTGAACAATAATTTTTTAGAAATAAGAAATATTTTAAAAATAATACCTCACACACCAAATAAGTATTTTCAGAAGACACTTTGTAACAATTTTAAAATGATTGCTAATAAAAAATGTTAATTTTATAACAATTGTGCAAAGAGTGGAAATTCAGAACAGTAATATTTACGAATTAAAATAAACGTATAAAGTCGAATTATTTTTAAAAATAGGAGGGAATTAAATTATTTTCGAGTCTACTAAGAAAAGATAACACTTACCCAGTCTGTGGATTAATTGCTGAGCAGTGAACTCCATTCCACGCAGAATATGATCCCACAATTGGAGACGCGGAATGGTAATGAGGAGTCACAGGAAGACTTCTAGCTCCTGCTATTGTCGAATTTGTCCCAAACATTTGTCCTGTCGGTGTGTTTATAGCTTCAGATTCACTTGCTGTGTGCTCCCGAACGCCTGAGTTCCCTAAACAAAACAAACACAACTTCACTTTAAAAAAATCAATAAAAAAAACTTATTACAAAAAAATTATTTACTATTTACAGTTACAAATCATATTATCATCGAAATGATCAAAACAGTAGTAGTTTGTAAACAAACGAAATTGAAAAAAAGTAATCAAAACATTTCTAGAAGCAAAAAAGAATGTTTGAAGTTATATAAAACCGTTTTAAATATCAAGCTTCAATGACTCCGATAATCTTTTCAATCAAAACTTACAAACACGATCTCTAAATTTTTAAATTCAAATTGACAATTCAAGATACAAATCATTAACGAATTGCGATTTACGATATCGCAAAGCCATTCAAGCAGATCAAACAACCAAATTTCATAAACAGCGATAGAAGGTCAAACTCAAAAGAAAACAGATTCAGGAAAAGGAAAGAAAATGGGTTACATTTAAATTATTTTTGTTTCTTACCTCGATTGTTGGATTCTGAAGATTCTTTTTCCTTCAGGAATTTGACGGCGATTTTAGAATCGAAAACGTACTCTCCATGCATACGCTTTTGAGCTCTGGGCAGAAAAGTACCGAGTTTATTATTAAGAAATTGTGACCTCTAGGGCGAGTATAATGAACGTTAGGAACCGTTGACCTTCACCCGTGTTAAACATTTCACTCCTTAATAATCGATCTGACAATGTAATTAAATTATCACTGAATTTAATAATCTATCACTCTCAACTCTAAGTAATTCAGTTGAAATAAAAACACACATTATGATAAAATCACGATTCCTACAAAAAAGATTCACTGATTTCGAAATTCTCTTACCAGATTTTTGCTTTCAGCATGTGGTCAAGAATTTTGCGAAGACTTCAAAACGGATAAATAACAATAAATAGGGTTCGCGACAGTTAATAAATAATATACTATTAACTATAAACTATTAATAAATTAACGACACTAAGAATGATTTCATTAATCTTAACAACGGATTAATTAAATATAATTAAAGAAACACGAGTCTGCCGGCTGTGCTCCATAACTTGGCTTACATTGCTAATTTCTGTTTGAAGCCGAGAGAATTTATAGACTTATCCCCTCCAAAGAGGAAGTTTCGATATTTGAAGATATGATAATCGTCTGTGAATAAGTTCAAGGTGCTGATAAGGCGCGAGGTTTTAAATATGGGAAAATATTTTCATTTCAGGCTTCGAACTGCTCTTTGGGTTTATAAAAAAAGTATCAAAAGTAGCTCTTGAATTAAAAAAGAGGTAGACAGAAGGTAGCTTAATTTTTAAAGTAGTAAAATATATAGATTCATTCAAACTGAACATTTAGAACTAATACGTATTAATATTAGGTCATTAGACAATTTAACACTCTAAAATCTGTTTAAAAAAAAATTCTGCTTATTTTACGCTAACATTTAATTGATAAAATAATTGGGACAGTAATTAAAGCATTTGGAATTGAACAATATTAGAGATAAAGAATTTTTAATAGCTTCTATCATTCAAGGATGAATATTTCGTGGAATATCTTCAAATAGTACAATATTACACTAAAAATATTCAAAATGAAAAAATTTCAAAATTTAAGATTAAAAATGGTATGCTTTCCAATGCATACTTTCAAAAAATTTACAAATTGTGCCTTACACCCGAGGGTTGAACAACTCTTTTAATCTGGTGTACTCTGCTATATAATACCCTGTAATCCCTTGTTATATTTTCAAATCATGTAATCTATGCAATCCGTTATAATCCCTGTAATCTCTTGTAATACTTCAGTATATCATAGATACATTTTTTAAACTTTTTAAATCCCTGTTAAACAAGAGATTAAGCATTTTCGGCACTATACATGCACTTCCCAAAAACCAACGAAAATAAAAGTGCTTAGAAAAAAATATAAATTAGATGATTATGATACCTTTTATTTATATTTATTATATTATTTTATTTATATTTCCCCGCAAAAATTAAATATTATACTTTTTAAATATTAAAAAATTTTGCTTCCTCATAGAGGGAGGTTTGTAATTTCCTCAATTTTCAAATATACTTTTTTGACGTATTTCGATATCAGGAGCTCGAAAATAAAATTTAAAAAAAATGTCCGTGTGTGTATGTGTAACTTTTTTTTGTTCGCCATATCTTGAAAAGTAAAAGAGGCATGATCATGAAATTTGGATGAATTGTAAGCTTGGATTGATATCCAGGTCTGATAGGATTTTGAGGTACATCGACCATTTAGAGTTGAAGATTTACAATCGACCATTTGCGTTCAGATTAAAAAAGAAACATTTTAGCTTGTTTATATGAGAAAAACTTTTTTGATATTCCAAGTACGACAATATTATATTCAGTGTATTTGTTCGCGTCCTTGAAACGCATCGATTGACTTATTGATGAACCTTTCATGATACACCATTACCTATTTACGAATTTGAAAAAATTGGTTTATTCTGTTTCTATAAGAATTTTTTTTTTATATTCAAAATACGATAATATTACATGTAGGGTATTTGTTCGCGTCCTTGAGACGCATCAATTGACCTATTGATGAACTTTCCATGACCCACGAGTACCGACTTATGAAGTTTAAAAAAAATGGTTTATTCTGTTCATATCGTTTATATGGAAAAAACTATTTTGATATTCAAAATACGACAATATTACGTGTAAAGTATTTGTTTGCGTCCTTGAGATGCGTCGATTGACCTATTGGTGAACCTTTTATGACCGACCAGTACCGAATTATGAAGTTTCAAAAAATTTGGTGTATTCTGTTTATATGAGAAAAACTTTATTGATATTAGGAGTACTACAGTACTGTCTCTCACACGTTTGTTCGCGTCTTCGAGACACGTCGAATGACCTATTGACGAACCTCTTATGATCTAGCGATACCGTTTTATAAATTTAATTTAATTTGTTCGCGTCTTCGAGATGCGTGTATTGATCTATTGACGAACTTTCGAATACCATTGTTGAGTAATCAATAGCTACTCCGAAAGTTTCAAGAAAAGTTACATTGTTTAAATGAGGTTTTAATTTGAAATATAAAACTACGTAGGTTAAAAAGTTGCTCATTGAAAATAAAATTTTCGAAAAGACAGAAACATAAGCTTCAAAAATATTGACAGTATACATTTTTCTTCTGTTAGATAAAACCTTCCCCTATGAGGAAGCAAATTTATTTCGTACTCACGAGGAAGCAAAATGCTCATAAAATTAGCACAAATAAATACACCCATGGTAAATATGTCCATAGTACTTCGCAGCCGTATTTAACTTATTTCAAAAAACTTTCCTTAAGTAATGATATTCAGCTTTTATAGATATTTGAACTGCACAAGGAAAAAGTATATTTAAAAATGTGTAACTAACAATTTATACTTTCCTGAAAATAAAATGTAAACTTAATTATTTGTTTAATCGAGTAAGTACAGAACTTAAGGTAGTTGTCATGCCAAAAACAGATCTCTGAAAAATCAGTTTCTCTATGATTTAAAAAATCAAAATAATGTTACAAATGATGACATTTCAAATAAAAAACATGACTTTATATGAAATTTTTTTTAAACTTACAAAAAAGATTTATTTTAACATTATTTTTTTGCAATTAAATTTTGTTGAGAAAATTATTTTCTACAACTCTACTGTTGCCAATTCTGAAAGTAAATTCTTCTATGTCTCAAATCGTTAAGACAATTTTTTAAAAAGAAAACATTTTTTAAAAAAATAACGATATTTGAAGGGTGTCTCGAGAAAGTATATTTGGGATTTGATGGAGCTTTAAAGATCTCAATAAACAAATTTTTGAAAAAGGTAATATTTTTCGAGATACAGATCGTCAAAAATCTGCTGTCAAACCGTTAAGTACATGGATTTAAAAAAAAATTGTACTTATATGGTAATGCCATGACACCCTTCATTTTAAGATATTTTTTTTTTTCAAAACTTGCAAGGAATGTTTTTTTCCCGAAAGAATGAGTAATTATTGATTAAAATTCAACTAATTAAAAAAAAATGGTAAGAAACGACAGTAAGAAAAAATTCACTTACAAAAAATATTGTCAACGTGATTATTTTTCATGAGTCTTACATTTTTTCCGGATACCTAATTTTTGACACAACAACAACCTTAAGAAAGAATGGTAAATATCAATTATATTTTTGCATTAATTCTGAAATCTCTTTTTTCTGTTGTTGATTTTAAATTTTAATCCCGTTCAATCTTGTGTATTCCCTTGTAATCTTTTGAAATCCCATGTAATCCCTATAATCTTGTATAAGCTCATTTAATCCTATATTATTATTATTATTATTATACCATGAAACCATTCCCCTTTCGGGCTAGGCGTGACTTGCTCGGTTGGTAAATAGTAGTGTGTAGGTGGGTATATAGGTATAAGGTAGATAGGTGTTAGGTATAGATATTTTAGATTGATCTGGAATTCTCGTGTTATTTATTTAAATGACACGTTCATTCTGCAACACTGCTCCGACCCAGGTTGCTGATCAATCTCTCTTGCGATCACTCCAAGTGAAAATCCTCACAAAATTGTTATGTGTGGTTCTCCACTTGGACCCATTAGTATCCAAGGTCTTTCTTTCAGGAGTCATTCACTCTATTGTCACTCTGTTTACAAAGCATTTATCGCCACACTTTTCTGTCCTGGCATACTACTCTAGCTTCCTTCACGTCCATGCATTTTTTCATGCAAGCTCTCGTGTTTCTATGGCTTCTTATGTCTCTTTGAATTAGTGTCTCTTTCATAGATTCTAACCATTCTTTCGGCGGTCTACCTCTGGGCAATCTGCCATTTACTTTACCTCCATACACTTGTTTGGTCAGTCGCTCATCTTTCATTCTTTCAAGATGACCGAACCATCTTAACTGATTTTTTTCCCATGTGTCAACTATTGTCTCTTTTGCACCACATTCTTTGAAGATTATTTCGTATCTGACTTTGTACATCAGTGTTTTTCCGCATATTTTCCGCAGAGCTTTCATGCCTATCGCGTTGATTTTACTCCTGTCCTTTTCTTGACAGGTCCATGTCTCGCTACCGTATAGTACAGTCGGTACGAATATAGAATTATGTATAGCCATTTTAGCTTTTTTCGATATGTTTTTATTTCTGAGAATAAACCCTGCTCTACCGATAACCTGCTTACCCTTATTTATGCGCCTATCTAACTCCCCATCTATTTTTCCGTCGCTAGTGACTTTTTCAATTGGGTTTTATAATGCATTATGTTCTATATCGCAGTTCTGTTGCCCTATATCTTCACCTCCTAATAGTTCTTTAAAAGAGTCTTTTAGAACGTCTACGACCCCGTCTATATCATATAGCATTTCACCTTTGCTGTTTCTCATGCTGCCAAACTCTGTACTTTTACTTTCCTTCGACAGTTTAAATAATAGTTTCATAATTTCTTCAAAGCCGTTTTGTATTTTCTTTTCTCCATCTATTCTCATTTTATCTTTACTCTCCTTGACTAGTCGTTCAACTTTCCTCTTTTTGTGTCTATAAGTATTTTTGAGCCTATTTCTCTCCTTGTCGCTAAGACCTGCAATGTTCAGCGTTTTTACAATGATATCCCGTAACAAAGTCCACGCGCCCTCTATATCTTTATTGCTTATAAGCGCTTCCCACGTTGCCCTATCTATGCGTTCGTCTAACTTCTTTTGAAACTCTATTCGCACTTCCGGTTGCTGTAAATTTTCAATTTTTATTCGCGCTTGTTTCGTTTTTTTTGTTCTCTTTGTTCTCCATCCCCGCCCTAAGTTTATTTTGAAGACTAAAAGGTAATGATCAGTATTGCATTTGGAACCCCTCATGACTCTCGTATCTTTGACTAGTTCTCTTAGTCTTTCATCCGCAATAACGAAGTCAATTATACTGTGCGGTTATTTTCTTCACACCAGGTGTACGTGTGGATCATTTTATGTCAAAACAAAGTATTGGTAATAAATAGTAATAAACAGCTAACTAATGTGAGCCTATGCTAACGTTTTGTATTCCTGTAATCTTGCAATTTAGTGTACAGGAAAAACACCTTTCAAAATGTAACCATTTTAAATGAAAGCCCGCAATATGTAACAATTATA
This sequence comes from Andricus quercusramuli, assembly GCA_932178445.1. Lineage (NCBI taxonomy): Eukaryota > Metazoa > Arthropoda > Insecta > Hymenoptera > Cynipidae > Andricus > Andricus quercusramuli. Next base: position 93,664 of record CAKNXH010000167.1, on the reverse strand, counting down.
AATTGAAAATGGTTAAAATGACAAATTCACAAACTTAAGTTTAAAAATTGTACGCTTTCCAATTTATGCTTCCACAATTTGAAGCCCTCAAAATTCAACAATATTCAACTTAAAATGGTTAAAATGAAAAATTTCAGTTTAAAAATCGTACGTTTTCAAATATATACTTTCAACATGCTTCAAATTAGGCCCTATACCTTTCAAAATTTAACCATTTTAAATTCAAGCCCTCACAATTTATCAAGCTCAAATTTCAAACGTACAAAATAAAAAAATCTTAAAATGTCAAGCCCTAAAAGTGAATTAATACAAAATATATTGAATTCAAATTTTAAGCATTCAAAATGATAAGTTTAAAAGCTAATTGAGTAATTCAAAAAAAGCACCAAATTTAAGAGAGGTCAAAATTTAAGTCACAAATATTCATCGTTCAAAATGAAAATAATTTAAATTATAAAGCCTGAATAATTAAAAATTTTATTATATGAAATTCAAGCTGATAAAGCGCTCAATTTCGAAAATTATTTGAATTTTGGACTAATCAGAAGTTAGAAGCAAAATCAATGAGTTTGAAACATGAGACAGTGAAACAGATGATACTAAAACAAAAGACAAACAAACTCGTTGCTACGGAAAACCTATAAATCTATGAAAATTTGGAGATCCTGCCTCTTTTGTCAGCAGTCTTCGAGGAAGAAACATCGAATAGTATTTTAACGTCAAGTATTATTTTTCTCCAGTTGTGATTTTGTCTTTTTGTTTCGTGTATTCCTGAGATTCCTGTCCCTTTGTGTCCTGTATTCAAATTCTTCTGGATTGATTTGGTGAGAGGATTATTTGTTAAATTCATTGGAGGATAAATTCCCTTGAATTGCAGCCCTTTCTTTTGTTGGAATAATTAGTTAATGAATTATTTGATTTTGGGTGTGTTCATTGGACTTTTCCTTTATTGGATTAGTATTATTGATTTAATGTGTTATTTTTGTGTGTGTCTTCCCCATTTCGCTTTTGAACTATTTTCCCCATACATTATTTGGACCCTCCCAGTATTTATTCCCATTTCGAATTCTTTGATTCATTTTATTCCCCATATATTATTTTGAGCATCCCTATTTTTGTTGTTTGTTAATTCTTAATTCTGAAAAACAATCCCGGAATACCGGACAAAAGAGCCTAGCCCTAGGTTAGCCTTTAATTATTCTGTAATTTAATATTTTTGTTGTTTAAACGTTTGAATTGGTTGATTAATGTATTTATTCTCATTATTTCATGTAATTTAAATCATTTATTATGCCCGCGAATTTAATAAATTTTTTAATTATGTTATAATTCTAATGACGATTCATTTCAGTATCGTATAATTTTAATTCGAGAGTCTTGAACCACGAACCACCTTCTCTGCCATTTTAGTTACTTATTTATTTTAAATCTGAGCTTAGTTTAGCATTCCGCCGTTGTTAAATATTTTATTTCAATCTTTTCTTTATTTCATAAAAATTTAATTCTAGTTAATCTCAATAGATCTGGCGCTTAACTTGTTACTTATTCTGAAAATGTATTCAACAACCCAGAAGGTGGTTAAATATATTTTTATTAATTTCAATAGAAATATTGCGGTTACAATAGAAAGATTGAAAAATGTATGATTGAAAGAATACTAAATTTAATAATACTAAAATTATTTGTTTAAAATTGAGTCATTTAAATGAGTCCCAAAAAAATGACAAATTTAAAACTAAAGCTTTCCAAAACACAACTTTTAAATTAAAATATTAAAATAAAACAATTATGTTATTTTTAATCCTTCGATGGCACACTAGAGTAAAAAAAACCACAGGCATGTTCAAACTTATTCAAGTCCCTTCAACATTTAAAAATAGTACTTATACTGTTATTAAAAATAAACAATAAAGTTATTAATTTTTTCGTAAAAAATGTTATTCTTCGCTATTATTACCGCAGCATTCTTTGAAGTAACTACCCAAGAGCGTGTAAACATTTCAGCTACTCAAAATAATGAATTGACTCTTTGCGGGAAACCTTTTTCGCTTGGGGTCAAAAAGCGCCCCCCCCCCCCCATTAATAGTAGATGTATTAACATCCACTAAAATTTTGTAAATCTATTCAAATTCTGATTATCTCAAAAAAATTTTAGTTCAAAAAATTATTTAAGCAGAAAACAAACCTTAGTTAATACGATTGGATTTTTCGCCAAATTCATAAAAAAAAAACCAACTTATTGTCAAAGAAGAAAACGTTTAACAAGCATGTAGATCGAAGCCTGTTTTAAAATCAAAATTCAACAGATTTTTATTTTATAAAAATACTTCGATTTTTCAAATGAATATTTTAATTGCTTTTATCCACAAAAACCATATTATTTTAGACAGTAACGACAAAATACCAATTTTGTAATTAAAATTTCTATTAAATTCAAAAAGAAAACGTCCCAATTTATTTCTCTGTTTATCACGCTATTTTGCAATCGAAAGTTAATTAAATGAGACATACCTGTCAGCGTATTCTTTGGAAATAAATCGTACAATCGCTGCATTTGATTGAACTTCAACAACTCGCCCTCCACAATTATTAGATAACCTTTTGAGCCGACGCTTAATTCCTGTAACGTCTTTGTCTTCCGGAAGATTACTAACCAGAAGATCAAACGATTCGTTGACCTGAAACAAAACAAAAAATGCCCTCAGTTTCAAAGATGTGAAGTACAAACATTTTATTTTCAAGAGTCACTTAAACCTTGGGGAAAAAGTACCGGCTTTCATATCGTATTGTTTACCTAACAGTTAATAAGAATACTTATCAGAAAAGTGTCTTATATAGAGTGACTGGACGGCCTAATTTATCAGGACATGTCCTGATTTTCTAATTTTGTGTACTGAATTATTTGAATAAAAATGTTGATCTCGAAAAAGATATTTGTATATAATTTATAAACATAGGGAATGAACATAAATTTTATTATTTTCTTCCAAATTCAACTATTTGGCCAAATATTCAATTTTTTGTTGAAAATTCATATTTTCGGTTTGAACATTTAAATGTTTTGTAGAAAATTCGTATTTTTTTTTCTTTACTTATTATTATTATTATTTTGTCTAAAATTCGTATTCTTTGGTTGATATTACAACTATTAGGTATTTTCACTTCAACCACCAGCTAACTTCACTTCATTGAGTGCTGAGGGTGAAAAAAATGGATCAAATACATGGGACAAATCTTTATTTTTGTAATATCTTCGTAATGAATAATAATTATTACCATTTTATTATTTCACTGAATAGTTCTTAAGAAATAAAAACTATTATTCCAATAAACTTATATAGAAAAAATTAGTCTTTACAAAGATATTAACAAAATAGCACAAAAATGGAGCGAATCCCATGCATTTGATCCATTGTTTTCCCCTCAGCAGTTAACGAAGTGAAGCTAGCTGATGGTTGAAGTGAAAATACCTAATCAAATTTTTCGTTGAAAATTCTATTAGTTAGTTGGAAGTGGAACTGCTTTGTTAAATTTTTTTTTTGGTTGATGATTCATTATTTTAATTCAAAAACCTTTTTTTGGTTGAAAATTGAACTATTTTATTGAAAATTCATTTTTTTGTTTGACAAATACATTTTGTTTAGTGGAAAATTCAACGATTTTGTTGCAAATTCATGCATTTTGTTGCAAATTCGTATTTTGTGGTAGAATATTAATCTTCTTGGCCAAAAATTCATTTGAGTTAGTTTAGTTCAATTTTAGTTAAAATTTCATTTTATTTTTGTTGATGATTTATCATTTTAGTCGAAAATTGATTTTTTTTGTTGAAAATTGAACTACTTTATTCAAAATAAGTTTTTTGGTTGAATTCTACTGTAATTTATAAATATAAAAATCTTTTTTGTTTGAAATATCAAGTATCAAAGTTTTCATTGAGAATGCATATTTTTTTGTTGAAAATTCAATTATTTGGTTGAAAGTTAAACTACTTTGTTAAGAATACATTTTTTTGTTGTTGATGATTCGTCATTTTGGTTAAAAGCTGATTTCTATGGTTGAAATTTTTACTATTTTGTTGAAAATTCGCTGTTTTTTTTGGTTGAAAATTGATTTGTTTAACCGAAGGATTGACTATTCCATTTTTGGTGGAAAATTCAACTATTTTGTTGAAAATTCATGTATTTTTTAAAAATGCATCTCTTTTGGTAAAAAATTAATCTTATTGGTTGAAAATTTATCTCTTTAGTTGAACATTAATTTTTTTCGTTGCAAATTTTACCTGAAAGAAAAATTTGTCAGTGAATTTCGAAATTGGTATTTTATACCCACCATGTTTTTTGAACAACGAGCCTCAAATTAAATTGTATTAGGGTTGGGGGAAATTAGAGATTGAAGGCGGTGAGAAGTGGGATAATGTCCTGATTTTCCGATCAAACCATCTGGTCACCCTTGTCTCAAAATTGTTAAAAATTTGCAAATTTCCTTTTCCAAAGGCCACTCTGACTTTTTCTAATAAAATACAAAATTAAAGTTAAGAAATAAAAACCTTGACTGGAGTTCTGGACGGCAGTGGCTCCATGAGTTCTGTGAAGTCATAATGCTCATTCGCACATAAAATTAAAGCCTCTGAGGTATTCTCCTTGTGGAGAAGTATCACGTGAATTTTCTTCCTGTGCCGCAAGTCACTTAAATCGGCTGCGAAATTAATATCTCCAGATATTAAAATGATGGCCGCAGGACTGCCGTGAATATCGGCAAACCTCCTGATCGATTGTCTTAATTTTTCGTCAGCAGCATTTTTACACGTTGCTGCAACATGTATTAAGTTAACCTGGAATAATTAAGTACAGAAATGTTAAAACTCAGGAAGAGAAAAAATAATTATAATCTATAAATAAAAGTAAAAGAGAAGATGTTTTAATTACCTGAGCGTCATTTAGCTCTTGTATAATTTGCTTATTTTCTTTTTGTACATCACAGACTACGATAAATTCCGCCTCCTTATAACCGTAAAAAAATTTATCTCTGATTACTTGCGTAACGGCTATGGCGGATCGCCCTTTAGGAACCTTGAAAAAAGAAAGATCATTAAAAATTGACAGTCACGAAAAAACCATAAATATAAAAATTAGAGCAGACTTTGAGATTTGATTTTTCAGGACTCGAATCGAACAGAAGGCTTTTAAAACGTCACATTATTCGCATAAAATTACAAAGAAAATAGCACTGAATTTCGACAAAAATTCACAAAAAGTTACATAAACATTTTAAATATAATGAAAAAAAGCAATATCAGACACCGACTGACTGAAACAATAACTGTTAAACTTGTCAACTTGGATTATTTTCAAATGAGAGAAGTTTATAATTTACATTAATTTTGAATATCAGGAACATTAATTTTGAAAATTTTTAAATGTATAACTGTATAATTTGAATATGAAATTTTTCACTTATTAATCATTTAAACTTCACAGCCAAAACTACTCTCGAAACAGTGTAAACAGTTGACATTTAAAACAAAAAGATCAAAATTCAACAAAACATTATAATTTTCAAGCAAAAATACCAATTTTCGGAAAGGCAATTGAATTATCAACCTGAAAAATTAAATTTTCAAATAAAAAGATCATTTTCAATAAAGAAATATCAATTTTCAACCAGATAGTAAAGTAAAAAAAGAAAACCCTAATTTTCAACCAAATAGATGCATTCACAACTAAGTAGTTGAACTTTCAAACAAAAGAGACGAATTTTCAACAAAATAGTTGAATTTTTCACAAAATAGTTGTAAGCCAAAAAGATGAATTTTTTAAAAGGCAGTTTGATTATCAACCTGAAAAGTTAAATTAAAAAAAAAATCATTTTCAACGAAGAACGATGAATTTTCGATCAAATAGTTGAACTTTTAATCAAAAGACACGAATTTTTAACAAAGTAATTGAAGCTTTAGCCAAATAGTTGAATTTTCATTCTACAAAGAACAAAAAGTAGAAGTTTTTTGGAAATAGGGGAAAAAGAGAAATTCTACAAAAAATGGGAATAGGGGGGATAGATTTTAAACGTTTTCGACTTAAAATAGCCTGTTAAAAACTGATAAGGCTTCCAATTAAAAAGAAAAACCTTGAACATGGATTCACGAAATTAGAAATTTTCAATTTCAAACGCTATTAATTAAAAATTTTCTAAGTATAAAGTTTTAATGAGAAATTATTAAATTTGCAATGTTCTCAATTAAAACGTTTACAATTTTTTCTAGATTTTAATTTCAATTTAACAAGTTTCATTGTGATTAAAATTGAAACTAAGCATAGCGAACTTCTGAGAATAAAGTACAAAACTTAATTAGTTCCATTTTTTTCTCAAAACGTCACATTTTTGTCAAGAAAGTCAGGAAAATTCGAAGGATTCGAACCCTGGTTGTATAATTTTAGTTTAATTTTCCCTGCGATTATCGAAAATAGATTTCTAAACTTACTTGACAATTTTCAATGTCCCAGAAAACACCGATCGGAGGCAAGAAGTTCGGTAAGAGTTTGGAGGTAATTGGGCTGCCATGCTGAGTGTAAGAGTAATCATACTGATGCCGTCGAAAGTCGAGAGAGCCGGGCAAACTTGCGGAATCCAGCAACGACTCTGTATCGTTATCGGAATTCGTACCAGATAAGGAACGAGTTTTCTGATAATCTATCGGAATTGCTTGCGAAGGAGTTTTAAGCTCGGATAAAAGCTTGATTAATTTATAGTTCAGCTCTTCTGCTTCGACATCGTTGTCGGCACTGTATGTGGAGTGCTTTGGAAGATACGCGTCCGCCATGTGATCCGAAAAAACTGCCACACTGCATGCCAACAGTTAACCTAATTATCAAAAATAAAATAACCTCGGTTAAGAACAAATTTTTATTTTGAATTAAATTATTTTAAAAACATCTCTTTTTGAACTTCTTTAAATGCTGAAACGGAATTTCCATTCTTGGTGAGAAAAGTAGGGTGGCCGTTTTAATCGGGGAAAAGATTCCCGATTTTTTCCCAGATCGCAAACATTTTTAAAGATCATTGAAATTGAAAAATCCGAACTCATGAAGGTGACATTTTTTTATTTGTTGTAATTAAAACTAAACTGCAAATTAAAGCACTCAGTGGAAATCTTTTAAATTTAGAACTTTAAAAATTGAAGATTGAATATTTTAAATTCAAACGCTCAATAATTTATACGTATAAAATTCAAGCTTTAATTATTTTCAATTTATAAATTTCAAACTTTTTTAAATTGAACAGTTCAAAGATTTCTGGTTGACTGGAAGCTTCAAAAGAAAGTCGCATCACATTTTTAAATATAACGAAAAAAAGTAGTATCAGACACTGAATGACTGGAATAATAACTTTATTTATTTAGAAATATAGAGTACATAATTCTCATTGATTTTCAAATATTCTTTGTATAATCAAAATAAACTTGAAAGTTAAAACAATTTTTAACAACAGTCATTCAGTTTGAAGGATTCAGAATCTGGATTTAAAATATTTCTTTCTGGACTTTCAAACTTGGATGATTTTCAAATGAGAGAAGTTTATAATTTACATTAATTTTGAACTTCAGGAATATTCCTTTTCAACACATAATTTAAATATAAAAGTATTAAAGGTTTGATAAATAAATTTGAACTTAATTGATTTTAGACGTTTTCGACTTAAAAATGTCCAACTGTTCAGGTCTGCAATTTAAAAAAAATACAAATTTGAATACGAATTCACACAATTAGAAATTGTGTCAATTTCAAGTGCTATTAATTAAAAAATTTCCGATAATAAAGCTTTAATGAGAAATTATTCCATTTTTAATATTCTGAATTAAAATAATGCAATTTTTTCTAGTTTAGAATTTCAATTTTAAAAGTTTCATTCTGAATAAAATTGAAACTAAGTATGGCGCTAAGTATAACGTATATATTTTTGAGGAAAACGGAAAAAAGTTGCATTTCAAGCAATTTAGTTTCAAATTTTTCAGTTTTGAATATTTGATTTATAATTGCTCATTTTGAATAAACGGTAAAATATTGTCGAATATTAAGAATTGGTTTGTTTTTTAATTAAAATTTTTTTAAATTAAATGGATTGAAAATGGAATATTTTTGACTGAAATAATATTTCAATAGGATTTGAAATTGAATAAAAGCGTTTAATTGTGAATCTATTAATTTAAAATTATTTTGAAATTGCAAATTTTTGATGTTTCAATCGAAAGTTTACATTTGTTTCACTACCAAGGCTTTCAAATTGAAACAATTTAATTTTTAAAGGTTCAAATCTGTAAATTGTTTAGTTTTGAACAGATTCAGCAACGTCATGTATTGTTCAATTTTAAAAATCATGTATCAACATATTTACAGTTGATCAACCTAAAACGTTTTTCGTGAACAACTTTTTATTTCGAAAGTTTTTAATTTTTCAAGTCTTCAAAATAACACTTTTAAATTCTTCAACTTCAAAATGTACGCCTAAAAATGAAGACATAAAACGGAAAAAATTTTAAGTAAAATTTAATTGGAATATTAGAATTTGCAACCAAAAAGATTAATTTTCAAAGAAGAAATATGAACTTTCAACTAAATAGATGTATTTTCAACGAGAAAATATCAATTTTCAACCAAACATTGAATAGATCAATTTTTAATTGAAAAAATTAATTTCTAACCAATACATGAATTTTCAACCAAAGTGATCATATCTTTAACTGCAATAGATGAATCGTTAGGCACAAAAATGAATTTTTATCAAAATAATTCAACTTTTAACCAAATAGTAGTCGAATTTTAAACCAAAAATTAGAATTTTCAATAAAATAAATCTTCAATTGGAATAGTTGGGTATTCAACCAAGGACAATAATTATCAACCAAATAGTCGTACTTTCAACAAAAAAGATACATTTTCAACAACAAAATTAATCTTTAATAAACAAAAAAAAAAAACAAATCGTCAACCAAAGTGAAGAATCTTCCATAAAAGTGATGAATATTTACCAGGAATAGTTGAATTTTCCAACCAAAAAGATGAATTTTCAACCAAAAAATGATAAATCTGTGACTGAAACGGTCGAATTTCTAACAAAAAAGATGAATTTTCTAAGGAAAAGTACGAATCTTCAATTAAAAAATATAAATTGTCAACCAAAAATGGAAAAATTTAATGTTTAGTTACCAAAATTATTGTTCTAACAAATAAATTGATTTCAAATTAAAATTATGGAATATTCATCTGGAAGAAGTAAATTTTCCGTTAAGAAAATTAATAGTTAACAACAACAAAAACGAATTTCCAACTAAAGAATGCAAGTTTTAAGTGAAATAGTCCGATTTCCATTGTAAAAAAATAGTTTTCAAGAGACAAAAAAAACGAACTTCCAACAAAATAGTAAAATTTTCAATTGAAATTATGAATTTTCAACCAAAAATTTAAGTTTTGACAAAAGAGTTTGACTTTAAACCAAGCAGTTGAATTTTCATCCAAAAAGATGAATTTTCAACGAAGAATGTACTACTTGATATTTCAACTAAAAAATATTTTTATTTCAAATCAAAATAGTTAAATCCAGTAATATGAAGCTACTTTTACAAATGAAAAAAAAAACATCTTTATTTAATTTTATATTCAAACTGAAAAAATTTTAGCACGCTCCAGAAAAAATTTCCTGACATCTGGATTTGTTACTGATTTTAAAAAGGTTTAGTCGACTTTTGAGGGCCGAAAATGAGTGTTTTTAAATACCAGCATTTACAGAAAAAAGGATTTCGTGAGAATTTTTGTAGAGCAAAGTTTTTTAAGATTAATTTTAAATTAGAACTTGAAAGCAATCTTTATAACCTTACTAAATTGGATCTTTACAAATATTAATACATTTTAATACTGAAAAGTTTGGCCAAATTTTAATGTGAATGTTTCAAGAACATATTAGGAAATCAGTCTTAATATATAATTCCAAAATTATCTGCAAATTTGTCATGGCGGGGTAAATATTTTAAGATAATATCATTATTATGATATAAAAAGAACAATATTATCTCTCAATAACAAAATGAAAAATAAATATTTTGGATACGAAAAATTATGTAGAGAAAAATAAATGCAATTGAATTATTCAATAATCATTATGGAATTTTGTATAACGTCTCAGTAATTTTGATATGACTTGTAATATGTACTAGAAAATAATTTCAAACTTTTGGACATTTTTAACGTCATTCAAACCGTTTACATAATTAAAGTATATTTTAAATGATTGAGTACAAAGTCACAGATAAATTTTAGCGAACGTAGCATTGTAGGATTCTATACTCGGCATTAATAACAAAAACACTATTCGCTAAAAAATTGATGATTGAGTTAATAATTTTTCTTCTAGATAAGATCCAAGAAATATTGCTTCCAGTGATCGAAATTTCAAATTGGTTTCTAGAAAGGAAAAATACCTAACAAACTAAATCTCTCTCTCAAAAAAAAACCATTTCTACGATTCACAAATGTAAATAAAACTGAAATGCAGTAAGAATCAAAATATGAAAAAGAAATACAAAAACGATGCCAACACAAAATTGAAGTTCAAAAGCACGAAATAAGTACTATCTGTCTTTTGATGATGCGAACGATGCAATTGTGCAGAAAGCTTTATGGCATTTTTTCCAATTTTTTAAACAAAGATAATGCTGCTAAAGTGGTTACTTACGCTTGTGAACAATGAATAGCGGTTTTCGTATAACCTTGTAAGATTTCCGTAAAATCTTGCATATGCGACGAGCGAGAAAACAATGTTAAAAATCTAAAATTGAGGTTATGGTTCGAGTTACTAATTCGGAGTAACCGTATACTCTATTGTCGAATAGTAAAATTTTTACCAGTAAATAAAAATAAACTTTAAATTCTTTACCACATCATCCCATTGTATACAATAGTCTGATTTGAAAGCAACGGTAAAAGAAAGTCTGTGTCAAAATATACATTGTTCTCGCGTGCCGCCACAAAAATATTCCACTCATTCCACCTTCCGCCATCGCATTCGCATTCGCATCAATGTAAAATTCCGCACACACATGAATTGCCTACGCGCAACCTGATTCGCGCAAATATAAGGACCAATAAAGGCTAGGGCATTTTACGGCGCAAAAGTTCAAATTAAAAAAAAAATAGACAAATGTAGTTTTTTTATTTGAGGCAGAAAATGATCCTTAATACTGAATAAAAATTTGTCTTACTATTTATTCTTGAGGTTTATTTGTTTGTAAGGTTACATATATATAATTTTCCAAACATTCTTGAGAAAAGACACAATTTTTTTTTGAAAATTTCAGATATATCAAATAAAAATGACAATAAAAAAGTCAATCTTCAACCAAATAGTTGAATTTTTTTTACTAAAATTATGGATTTCCAACAAAAAATTAACAATTCAATATTTCAATCCAGAAAATTTTTTATTTTCAATCAAAAATGGTTGAATTTATCTAAAAAAAATACCAATATTCAACAAAATAGTTCATTTTCAACTAGATAGTTGTATTTTAACACTGAATATATACATTTTCTACCAAGAAGATTAATTATATATAAAAAAGTTCAACTTTCAACCGAGTAGTTGAATTTTCAACAACAAGAAAATTGAATTCTCAACAAGAAATTTAATAGTTGATATTTCAATCAAAAACAGTTCAATTCATTTTTATATAAACAAATTTTAATCTAAATAAATGAATCCTCAAGCAAAAAGATTAATTTTCAACCAAGACAATTAATTTTCTGCCAAAAAGACAAATTTTCAATAAAATTGTTAGGTTCTCAACCAGAAAAGTTGAATACTGAAAAAATAGCTGATATTAAAACTTGACTTCCTCGAAGAGGCTTGAAATGATCCAAAAAGACGAATTTTCAACGTCATAGTTACATTCTCAATCATTGAAGATTTTAATTTAAAACCAAACAGTTGCAATTTTAATTTTAAAAATATTACATTTCTACAACCAAACAAAATATTCAGTCAAGAAAGAAAATTGTAGGCAAATCATTATTAGAAGAGAAAACTAATTTTTTTAGGTTTCTTGAAAAAATTTAAAAAGATTTTTGATCATTTCAGATATGTCGAAAAAGTAGTACCTACAACATTTCTTTTTGTTTTACAAGATTCCACCAAATTTAAGGAAAAATTCGAGTCAATTTAAAAGATATTTAGGAATTTTTGACGCTTGGAAAGTATTTAAAAATATTTCATACATTTTTAGAAATCTTTCAAAGTTAAAAATTTTAAGCTCTTCAAAACTTCTCAAATTCCTAAATATATTGCAAACTGACTCGAATTATTCTTAAAATTGTCCTAAGATCTTCCGGATTCGTTTTCGGTAATTTTGGAAATCCTTTGCATTATTTAAAAATCTTTTTAAATATTCTCTCAAAATTATTTTTTCGAAATAAAGAATCATTTAAAATTCTCTCAGAAATCTTATTGTCGGCAAACCAACCAATTTTTTCTTTTAATTTAGCCTTCTAAAAGGAAGACATCCTGCCATTTTTATGCGGGCTAAGTCATTTTTGTGACCAGGAGATTTTTTTTTTCATAAAATCAAATTACCGTTTTTTTCTCGGAAACAACAAAAGATGCAAACAAATGTTAACATAAAAGTTCGCACATCTAAGAAATTTCTACAAAAAATTCCTTCTGTTCGTTTGTGATATCTTGCATCGTTTCCGAGAAAAATTCGAAAGTCATATTTTCAGAAAAAAATTTTCTTGGCCTAAAAAATGGTTTATCTCGCATTAAGCTAATATGATACCTTTCTTAAGCTGAAAATTTTGAAAAATATTGAAAAAAAATATATTAATTAAAAGGTGGGTTTTCCAGAAAATTTTCTCTGCATATTTTCAAAATCCTAAGAAAAAATTACCGAAGATTTACTACAACACTCCACCTTTTTTAGTTTTTGCAAGGTTCAAAAACAAAATCTGCCAATATTAGGAAGGCATCCTATCAGTAAAACTCACCAAAATCCATAAAGAAAATTCGAATATCGGAATCAGGTAAAAAAACTATAGAATTTTAAAGAAAAAATTGGTGATTTTTTGAAAAATAAATGTCAAGATTTAAATATCTAATTTCCCCTGTAAAACAACATATTGCGACGCTGAGAGATTCTGCGATTTAAAGTGTAGAACCAGAATTATTGTTATTGAAAATTTTGTGATTTAAAATTAATAATAGTGTAAGATTATTCATATACAATTCTATATTCAATTACATAAATTGAAATATAATTTTTAAGTTTGAAAACACTCTCGAAAAAATAATAAAAAACAATCAATTGAAGCTTTTGAGTATTTAAAATTACGTATTAAAAATGTTATACAAGTAATGTAACGGCAAGGTTACGCTTTTAGATTATAGGGTTACAGAATTTTGTAAAATAAATAAAATTACAAGAGATTCCTAGCGATTCCAAAGTGTCCAAGGTATTTTAATCCATTTCATAAGATTTGAAAGATTTTATTGAATCTCCAAGGGTCTCAACGTTTTCTGAATAAGTTAAATTTGAATTATGTTAAAAGTATTTAAAATGATTTCTACTTAATACGATTTTCAAAGATTTCAATGGCTTTTAAGGAATTTCAACGAATTTTTACGGGGCCTGAAGGAATAAAAGAAATGTTATTTCAAGGGATTTGGATGGATTTTAACAGTTCTTGAAATTGTTTAAAACTATTTTTAAAAAATCAAGGAATATCAAAGAATTTTGTAGGATTTCCAAAGATTTCAAGCGATTTGAAAAAGTTGTATCAGATTTAAGAGATTTTATAGAACCTCTAATTATGTCGAAAGATTCACGGAATTTTAAAAGATTTTAAGCTATTTTAACAGATTTTAAAGAATGTCAAGAGATTTCAGAAATTTCAATTGATTTCACGGCATTTTCGAGGATTTCCAACGTTTTCAAGCTCTGATTTTAAGGGATTTCTAGACACCCTTGGAAAATTAATTAAATGAAATCTAATTTCAAAGAATTCCTAGCGATTTTTAACTATTTTTTTGAGAGCTAAATAAGTTTAGTTTGATTTATATTAAAGGGATTTCAAATAATTTCAACTCATTTTAATAGATTTTTATATAATTTAAAAATATTTCAATTTTTAGAGGAACTTCAACAAATTAGAAGAGAACTTTAGGGAATAAAATAAATGTTCTTTCTACGGATTTCAACTATTTCCAGAGATATGAATGAATTAGAAAACTTTCATACGGTTTTAAAGTATTTAACTTATTTTAAAAAATTGCAAAGAATTTCAAGAGATTACAAAAATGTAAAGGGATGTCAAAAAATTGTATAGGGTTTTCAAAGATTTCAAGAAATTAACCAAATTTAAGGGATTTGATAGGACTTTAGGGAATACATTTCGTTAATTTTATCTTTCATTTTTTTATTTTTCATTCTTCATTTATCATCTTAGATATTTCTATAATTTAAATTTATTATTATAGTTTTGAATGCGCTATTGTGGAACAATTTATTTTTTGAGGGCTTGAAACAAACAAATGTTGACTTTAAAAGCCAGGTCAAAAATAAGTTTGACTTTTTGAAAATTAAGGGTTATTTTTTTCTTTTTGTTTACTGAAAGAAAAGCTTATAGGTTTTTTTTTCTTTGAATACCTCCAGGTTAAAATGTGCATGCTCTCTCTATTGAACATAAGCATCACTAATGACCTGGAAAATTTGTTTGATGATCAGGAAATGACCATGAGACATTTATTGTTGTCATGAGAGGTCACCCTTAAATATTTTAGATTTATATTGAGAATTTGACTGTTAATATTGTATAATAATTCGTAATTAATAGCCTTAATGATTCTACAATTTTTAAAATTGAAATCTTCCCGAATCGATGGTAGTTCCAAATTTAGATAATAAAAAAGTCAGGACAATTTCACTGTTGAATCTTCACAAATTGCAAGATTTGACATCGCAAGACTTGATAATTAGTTTCATATTGAATAATTTTAGATTTGAATATTCTAAATTGGTTGATTTCCATTTTTGAAGTATCTATATGTACCGAAAAATCCATCTATTTGTACAAAAATTTAAATTATACAGAGATTTAAATTATGAAAACGTTTTAATATCACAATTCTTGGCAATTGAATTTTATTCAGTTTTATATGAACTTCAGATTCGTTTAATTTTCAATGTTCCATAGTAGAAATTATTTCATTTCTAATGACTCCCATTTAAAATACTTTTTATTTTGATCGCTTTATTAGAATAATTCAATTTAAAAGGTTTACAAATTGAAAATGTATTCATTTTTAACAGTGAAATTAACTACGGGTGTATTTTTTTATTTCAGAAGAATGATTACAATCAATTTTAACGTTGAATTGTTTTTTTTTCATCTAGCGACAATTACAAATTCTAGACTTTAAAACATTTAATTTGGAATGGATTAATTTCGAACGCTTTTATTGAAATAAATAAAACTTCAAATAATTTAATTTACAAAATTCTAATCTGAAATTATTAAATTATGAAGATTTTCAAATTGTCACATTTTCGAAATTTTAATATGAATTGATTCAATTTCGAGATTCTTCAATTCAAAATAAAACTTCAACTTTGAATGCTTTGAATTAGAAACGATACAATTAAAACTCCATTGTCCTAGTTGCAAAATTTTAGTCTGGAACTTTTCAATTTTTGAGAGTTTCTAATTTTAAATTTGTGAATTTCATGCACTTTCAATTTTAAATTAGTGGATTTTGATCGTTTTTAATTGGTAATAATACAATTTTAATTTCTTTCAATTTGAAATTATTCAATTTTGATCGCTTTTAATTAGTAATAATACAATTTTAATTCCTTTCAATTTTAAATAATCCAATTCACAACATTATAATCTGAAATTATCATATTTTAAACGTTTTGAAATTTTCAGATTTTTCATCTGAATTGATTCGATTTTGAGATTCTTCAATTTAAAATAAGACTGTTCAATTTTGAACGTTCTGAGTTAGAAATGATACAATTTCAACTCGTATTTCCAAATTGCAGAATTTTCATCTGAAACTTTCCAATTTTTGAGAGTTTCTAATATTTAATTTTTGAATTTCAAACACTTTCAATTTTTAATGCACCAGACTCTCGGTTTAGGAACAGTTTCGGGGGTTGTCTGCTAATAGCCTTGTTCATAATAGTGCGTAATATACTTGACTGAGTACTCGCGCAATGCGGCCCTTCTCAGGCGATAGGAGAAAAATTCATAAATCGCGAGTTTCTAACCCGAGAGTGTAGTGTATTTAATTTTGAACGCTTTCCATTAGAATTATTACAATTTCAATTCCTTTTAATTTTTTGAACGATTCCATTTTCAAATATCCAATTTGAAATTATTACATTTTGAACGTTTTGAAATTTTTCTATTTTCGAAATTTTAATCTGAATTCATTTAATTTCGAAATTGTTCAATTGAAAAAAAAACTGTTCAATGTTGCACGCGTTGAATTATAATTGATACATTTCAACTCGTTTGTCCAACTTTCAAAATTTTACTCGGAAATTTTTTAATTTTAATAGTTTCCAATTTAAAAGTTTTCAATTTCATATATGTACTTTGAATTTTAAATTATTCTATTTTGATCGCTTTTAATTAGAAATAATACAATTTTAATTTCATTCAAATTTAAATGATCCAATTTTCAAAATTCTAATTTAAAATCATTACAATTTGGAAGTTTTGAAATTGTTCTATTTTCAAAACGTTAATCAGAATCAATTCAATTTTAATCTGAATTCATTCAATTGTAATCTGAATTCATTCATTTTTGAGATTCTTCAATTCAAAATAAAACTGTTCAATTTTTGAGATTTTTTACTTTTAAATTTTTCAGTTTCAAACATTTTCAATTTTTCACTTATTCCATTTTAAACACTTTTATTTAGAAATGATAAAAGGTCAATTCCTTTTCTATTCAATTCTTTTTCTATTGTTGTTTTTTCAAAATTGTACCTCATCTAAAATTGTTTGATTTGGAACGTGTTCAATCTAAAATCGTTCTCTATGTATACTTTTTTTAATTTTAAAGGCTTTCAATTTGAAATTATTCATTATTTGAGGGTTGACCAAGAAATCGATTCTCTGAGAACGGCATTCAAATCCGTCTCTGTTTTTTAAATTTTTGAAGAAGAAAGTTAGAAACACAATATTAACAAGTCAATCTGTGCAAAACTTCTATTTTTGAACAAAAAGGCTCAGAAACATTGTGGATCTAAAAATCATTTGTTTTGAAAAAAATATTCAAAAAGTTCAATGTATGCAAAAAAAAAATTGCATAGAAAGGCCTCAAAATATGTTTCCAAACAACGTTGTAATCGGCTCGTTAGAGACAAGTATATAACAAGAGGAAAAAAGAGGGAGAGAATCGGGAAAGAGACAACCAAGCCATCCTCACACTTTTTGAATATGTTTTTTTCAAAACAACTGATTTTTGGATGCACAATGTTTCTGAGCCTTTTTGTTCAAAAATAGAATTTTTGCACAGATTGACTTGTTAATATTGTGTTTCTAATTTTCGTTTAAAAAAATATTCATTATTCTTTTCAAAAATTAACTTTTTTTTAACGTTTTTAAAAAAAAAACTTTTTCTACATTTTTAAACATATGTTTAAAAATGTGTCTAATAATGGTTTTTCAAGTTGTTTATGTTTTTAATATTAGGAAAAACGCCAGCGACGTTCCTGATTGTAACAATTCCTGCTAGTAACAAAATAATAATAAAACTATACCAAAGATATTTTAAAATATCTTAACGTAAAATATCTTTGACTATACTAAAAAAGAGCTGCTTTACTGACTGTAACACCAGCTACCGAAACTAGTCCCAACCAGTCTGCAAGATGGCGCCGTATGCATTAATTAAATGCTTAAAATCCGAGTCACCGCAAGTTCGATGCGCCATTCCACAGTGATAAGAGCCGTGATGTGATAAGGAACTCTAAAATTCAGAACTGTAACCTCCGCACCTTCAATTGCCTTCAATTCGACTTGACCTCGGGGCCGCGACCGTGATCTCTTACGAAATTTCTGAAAAATCCTCTCCACCTAACCTCATCAACCTCATCTCCATTTGTTTTTATTTCTCAAGAATCGTCTCGGTCTCGGCCGCGACAAGCAAGCAAGGCTCGCGATGTTTTCGCGGCTCGCGGTTCCTGCGCGATGCGCGTGGCGCGTTGGTAATCTTGCGTATCAGTGATCACTGGCCCATCCAGAAGTAGGCAGTGGGTTCGTTCCATGTTCGTTCTACTGAAATCGAACAATACAAAATTGGTGCGCGATCGGGTGCGGTACTATTTATTCTTGTTAAATTCGCTCTTGTGCTGTGCTGTGTCCACGAATCCATTGGAGTTTAAAAATAGTTAAATAGTGTCTTGCAACCATGTCGAACCCTCGAAAGTTTAGTGAAAAGATCGCCCTGCTTAACCAGAAGCAGGCGGAGGAGACGGCCGCTTTCGAGGCGATCATGAGGGAAGTCTCCGATGTCACCTGCAGAGTAAGGATTATCCTCAAATCATTTTTCCCCAACCCCTGTTGTTCGTCTACTCGTGTCCCGATCAGGGCCTCTCTCTCCAAACCCGGACGTAAAACGTAAACAACGAGTGCTCTCCTCGTCCGTGTGGCTCCCGCACGCAAACGAACACACTCCGGGCCTCTGATACGCACAAATCATTTTTTTAAAGAAAAAAAGTCAGTGGAAGTAATTGAAAAGGTAGTACTTAAGTGAGCTCTAGCAGGGAAAATATTGTCGTGGGTTGGGCTTGTTTTTATTGACATTCGTGTGCTTTGACCCCGTGCTGCTTCAGTCGGATTATATTTCGATTATTCAGAATTAAAGATTCTAACCTAAAAAGCTAAAAAATAACAAAAAACAACAACAAAAAGATTCAAGTTTGTCTTCTCTTTTTTCACTAGTAAATAGAGCTATCCTTGAATTTATAATTTGTTTGTTCTATTTTTGTTATGTCAAAAAAGTAAGGTTATGTTTCGCTAATAATAATAATGAATAATTATTAAGTTTACTATTTATACTCAATTTATTTTCAACCTTATGGATTTTTAATGATCGAAATTTTTGTATTGTAATCCGGATGAGGATTTTGAAGCATTTTCCGATGATCGCGCCGCCTTTCGACCTAAACCGCGACCCTGGTGTTTCTCGTTTGTACATTTTGTATTTAATGCTAACATTACGAGGATAATATTTTTGAGACTTATTTTTGATTCTACATTTTGGCGAGAATGATTCAAAGCGTATTTTGTGCAATTTCAAACGGTAAATATCGGAATTAGTGAAATGAATATTTATTGTTTGGAGATGTGCTTTTAAATCTGGTTAATTTTGCTGCAGATGAAATCCGACCCTTGGGGCGACCGAGTATTTTTAGAGGCGTGTGGCAACTTTGAAATTGATTTTTTTTGGTTTTCGAGTTTTAATTGGGATTATGAGAGAAAAGAAATTTTATGCAATTTCCGGACTCTGAATATATTTTTTCTACCTTCAAAATTTGTCACCCATACAAAATCTGCAGTATGTTTCTGATAGATAGCTTTTCCAGCTTTTTGCATTATTGATGTCCCGATCATCAAATACTCTTTTGCAATAAATAAACTCTATTCAACAGGATTTTCTATATAAATGTTGTCTTCAATTTCATCTTGAGGCAGACTTCTGATGTTTAACACTAACAGCTTTTTGGGCCCATAACCTGTTTGACAGTAAATCCGGGATGTCTAGTGAACTGTGAAATGGGAAAAATCAGGAAAACCCTGGGAATTTTATTTAGGATCGGGAATTCAATTCTTTTATCGAAAAAATGTACTTATTTTCTATTTTATTTTATTTTTATTGTTTAATCAAGAATCAGAGAGGGGAAAATCTGTTTGTTTTGCGTGTGATTATATTAAAATTAATTGACTTTCTTACTGTACTATACAGTACGGACTACTGATCTTAAGTTCTTTTAATGTTAATTATATTAGTTGAAATTTGTTCTTTTAAATATGTTGAAAGCTATTAGAATTCTATATAAAATTAGCCAGGCATTATGTAAATTTTTGAAGAAGATATTGCAAAATAGAGCAAGGTTAAATGTTTTAATCAAATTTAAATAAAATCTAATGGAATAAACATTTTACAACGTTGGAACAACAGTTTTGCAAAATTCGATATCTCATTTGCAGGGAAATATATAATAATAGAAATCAAAAGAATATATATTTTTAATAAATTTGATAGAAGCCTCATGATTACTTATTTCATATATTTTACAAAATATATTTCTCTTAAGACAAAAAATATTAAAAATTTTCCAACATATTTGTTTTAACTTTAATTATTTTGCACCATACATGTCAAGATTTTCACAATAATTTACCTTTAAATGGATCTCAAGAACGTTAAAAAATGTTGATTATGTTACAGTTCATTTAAATTGAAAGAAAACATTGAAATTTGCTCTAATTTTCCAATATCTTCTTAAAAAATTGTTGACAAAGTGACTTCATCCTGGCGCCTTTTATCGAGAATACTGATAGCTTTCAAGCTATTCAAGAGAAAGAAATGTAACTCTCGTACATAAATAAATAATTTCCAAATTATAAAAAAAAAACATCTTAATTTTTAAATTGTTCGGGGGCAAAAATGTGGTCGGGGAAAAACCGGGAATTTCAAATTGGCTGATCACTAGGCACCCTGAAGTCGCTTGAATTGTAGAGATGATTCAAGATTTTTTATAACTGAAACAATATTCAACTTACTTGAAATTCTTCACTATTAAGCGTTTAATATTAAACTTTTCAAATACAAAAAATTTCCACTTTGAATCTCCGAAGCAGTTCAGTTTATAATATATGGAATATTTTACATTATAAAAAATTTGAATAAAAAACTTGCTCCTAGCGATTTATTCAATCTTTCTCTTGAGAATTTATTTTCTTTTAAAGTAGACTCTGTTCGACTAGTGTGAACGATATTTTTAGAAAAGAAATTAGGAAAAATTCGTATTTTCACGTAAGGGTTAGATATGTGATTCTAGAATTATTATTTAATACATTTTCAAATGTAAGATAATTTCGTTTAAATATTCAACTATTACTCGTTAAATTTTGTAATAAACAAACGGAATATTTAAAAAATTGAATTGCCAATTATTTTCAAAGAGATTCTAACTCAATATTTTTAATTGAAAAGAAGATTAATGGAAGTACATACTTTTTATTCACAAAACCAGGAGGTAAGACCGAATAATATTTTATCTGGATTGCCGCATATTGTTTTCTAAATTTGGTGTGGTTTAAAGGAAAGAAGTTTTTTGCAGATTCGTCGCTATACAAAGCTTTCAGAGTCACGTTTAAGTAAAAAGAAATATTAATGATAAGAAAACTGCGCATTGATTGAGTGTCGTAATAATAAATTTATCTTAAGTAGAATTTCATTTTGAAAGTATTCCAGTGTTGTAATTAAATTTAGTCTTCAGATGGAAACCTTAATTATTTCTTGAATATATATATATATATATTTTTCTATCAAATTCGTTCAGATGTTTTGATTAAAGTTAAAGGAATTGGGAATTAGGTTTTACTTACAATTTTTAAAAGCATATTGCAGCTTTCAATTTGAAAGTGGATATTAGAGAATGCAGTACATAGTACCAATTTTTATTCGATTTATTAAGAAAACTCGAGGAGAACTATCTTATTCTTTTGAATAATGCATGCTCCATTTATTAATGGAAGTTTACATGATTGCACGTGTATATGTATCGACAAATCGAGGTGTATGTTTCTCTACAAGAGATAATCCGTCGGATGTTCAATCGATATTTATGGCCTCGTATCTCATGTTGTCAGTTTTTTGAATCTGTTTCCGCAAAATGCGGATGTTCTTTCTCCGTTACAATTAAAATTAAAACGTAAATCTCTTAATTTGTTTTTGACTTTCGAAATTTTTTACTTTTTACAATTTTCCGATCCAAAATATTGTTTGACTTTTTAAAGTATATCTTCTTTTTTCTGGATCGAGAGAATCATTTTATAAAAAGCTTTAGTTTTGAAAGCCCTGTTCTAATATTTTAAAGAAAATAGCTAGTTTTCTTCTGAGTGTACTTTAAGAATAGAATTTAAGCGAAAATTGTACAACTGTGAACATTTCAGACTTCACACTATTAGTCTATTCCCCTCTTTCCCCCTTTCTTTGAAGAATTCCTGATTTTTCAAGAAAATTCCCCTTTTACCCGGTTTTCGAATTTTTTTCGCTTAAATGCGAACTCAATTAATAAAACGCAATAATAAAATCCAACTATTTTTTCTTTAAAGTTGATTCCTTTTGGTAAAAAGTCTACTATTATATTTTTGGTTCATAATTCATATCTTTTGGTTAATAATTCTACTATTTGGATGTGAATTTAATTATTTTGATGGAAATTCAAAAGGTCATATTTTTTTGATAGAAAGTTGGTTCTTTTGTGTTGCAAATTCATCTGTTTTTTGTGAAAGGTCATATTTATTGGGAGAACTTCATCTTTCTTGATTAGAAATAAACGTTTTTTTTTTAATTCAACTATCGTCTGAAAAGTTCGTATTTTTGGCTTGAAAATTCAACTATTTGGTTGAAAATTTAACTGTTCTTTTGGTTGAAATTCAATATTTCTTGTTTTAAAAATCCAACTTTTGGTTAAAAATTCATATCTGTAGGTTAAAAAATTCAACTGTTTTGTTAAAAATTTAATTGTTTTGTTGACAATTCAACTCTTGTTGAATATCCGTCTCTTTGGTCTTATATCTGGCAGAAATTTAGTCTTTAAGGTTAAAAAATAAAATTGCAACTGACTGGTTGAAAAGTATGTGTTTTGGTTGAGTATTCAATTTTTTGTTCAAAATTCGTCGTTTTTGGTTGAATTCAATTACTTATTATTTGGCTTGGAAATTCAAATGTTAGGTTGAAAATCCGACTGTTTTTGGTTGAAAGTTCATATTTTTTGTTTGAAAATTCTACTTTTCCGGTCGAAGATTCAACTGTTTTTTAAAAGTCGTCTTTTTGTCTTGAAAATTCCTATGTTTTTGGTTGAAGCTTGATCTTTTATGTTAAGAAATTCGACCATTTTGTTGAAAATTCATCTTTTTAGATTGATCTTGTTTGGAAATTATATATATCTCGGAAAGTTTTAAACCGATTTTAATCAAATTTGTAGGTGTTATGTAGAATTTACGAAACATAGTAGGTTAACAAATTGTTTATAACTTCATAAGTTATTTATAAATTTTCAAACTATGACAATTTTTAATAATATATTTGTAATTTTTAAGTCTGACTTCATAAGTTCTGACTATCAATGAGCTTATTTAAGATCCTGTGGATGAATTAGTCACTGAATTCTACATAACAGCTACACATTTGTTCAAAATCGGTTAAAAACTTTCAGTGTTATCGCACTTTCAAAAAAATTCAGTTGCGTAACCTCCACAATTTTGGAATTTTTTCAAAAATATTTTACCACAATATCTTGCATGCCTAACACTATTATTTCCTCAAGTTTCAAGAAAATCGCTCAAATTGATAACAATTCTGACATTCCTGACTGTCAATCTCTCTCGTTGGAAATTCGTATTTCATGTTTGAAAGTTAACTTTTTTGTTGAAAATTCAGCTTTCCTGCTTAAAAACTCAACTGTTTTCTAAAAAATTCGTCTAATCTTTTTTGTTTGACAATTCGACCATTTGGCTGAACATTCATCTTTTTGGTCTGAAAATTCAACTATTTGTTTAAAAGTTCAACTATTTAGTTTTAAATTCGTCCCTTTTGCTTGTAAGTTCAACTGTTTGGTTGAGAATTAATTTTTGTTTATGAAACTTTTAACTATTTGCTGAACAGTAAATTCTCTTTTGGTAGGGAATCTTTTTTTGGTTGAGAATTTAAATATTTGGATGAAAATGCTATATATTTCCACTCCAAATATTAAAAATTGTAAGCATTTCATATTGAGTTCAATATGTTCAATAATACCTACATTCATTTTATTTAAAAAAATGTGTTCCCCTATTATTCCCCTATTTTTAGCTGTGAAGTCTGACATTTCAATTTGTTGTTGCTGCAATTTAGACTTCTAGTGACCAGATTTTTCTTGTGAAATCGAAATGGTTCAAGGTCATGCAACTTTGAAAATAGTGACCTTATAATAAATCGAGTTTCCTAAACTTATTTGGATTTGTTTTTGACTATAGACTTTGGAAACTTGAAAATTGATAGATAGATTAAATTTAAAGTTTCTAGCTGGATATTATATCGAATATCGATAATGAAAAAGTTGTCGACTGATCGTTTCAAGCGAAACGAAATGAATCGATCGCTGAACGAGTTAACGATGCGTAGGTACTACCATTACCTTTCAGTATGAATGGCTTATCTCATTCCATTCGCTCGTAAACGTATCGTTCTCGTTAAAACGTACACGAGTCTGATCTTCCGCATCCTATACGTAGATTTGCCAGTAATTAAAATCTAGCCAGCAACACAATCTAATCTCTCTTTTGATATGACAAAGTTGTAATTCCAGCTTCCGGGACCTACTCTTTTGTACTTTTATAAGACGAAAAAAATGGCAAATATTTATTTTAACCGAGGAGGAACAGTCTGATTTATTTTATGTATTTAAAAGAAACTATTCATTCTCGTTTTTTTTTTCCTATGCAATTTGCCCAAGGGGGTTGTGCATATATTACGCAAAGTCTTTTGGGTGAAGAGGTAAACGAACGATTTTTCTATGCTGTGTTACATGGGGGATTACGTCGTCAAACTCATTTCTTACGTAAAACTGGAAAACAAAATTTTTAACAATTTTATTGTAATAATCATAAATTCACGAAATAATAATACATTAATAAACAAATAAGGGGTCATTCAAAAATTAATTAAGGCATTAAAAATTAAATTTTTAGATTAAAATTCACATTTTCGGATTCAAAATTCAACTGTTTTGAATAAAATTTGAATTTTCGGCTCAAAGATTCACCAATTTGGCAGAAACTCAACTATTTGGTCGAAAGTTTAACTACACCAGACTCTCTGTTGAGGAACTCGCGATCGCACGCGTTTGATGAATTTCTGAAGGGACGCAGTGGACTACTACTCAGTCAAGTATATTGCTTAATATTACGGAACGGTACAGGTGGCCCTGACTGTTTACGTTTCGATGTACGCGCATTATGAACAAGGATATTTGCAGGCAACCCCCGACATTGTTCCTCAAAAGAGAGATGGTGTACTTTGTTAAACATTTATTCTTGTAGTTTGAAGATTCATTATTTGAGTTAAAAATTCATTTCTTTGGCTGAAATTTTAACTATTTGGTTAATAATTCTGTTTTTTTTTCTGTGTTAAAAATTAATTTTTTAAACTAAAAATGTAACTGTGCCATTTTCGGTTGAAAAATTATCTTTTTTAGTTGAAAATTCAAGTAGTTAGTTGAAAATTCTTGTATTTCTTCAAATTCGTATTTTTTGGTACCAAATTAAACCTATTTGTAGCAAAATAATCCTCTCGGTTGAAAATTTAACTATTTAGTTAAAATTATACAGGGTGTCCCAGAAGCTCCGGGACGGCTGAATATTTCCCCAGGTAAAATATTTTCCAAAAACATCAGGGTCATTCTTTGAGTAACTTTCAACGAGAAATTCAATGGTGACCTTGGTTTTGACCTTGTCACTCAAAGATTATTTAAACTTAAAAAAGGTTTGGAAACATCTGAGGAGCGCAGCTTCTGGAAATAATTCATAACGACCCTACTTATTTATTTTAGCAAGGTGCATTTAGATGTGACCTTAGACATGAGCTTGCCCATGCCCTTCAAGGCCAAAACCAAGGTCACTATTGAATTCCTCGTTAAAAGTTACTGAAAGAATGAGCTTAATGTTTTTGGAAAATATTTTACCTGGGGAAATATTCAGCTGTCCCAGAACTTTTTGGACACCCTGTATGTATTTGGTTGACAATTTATCTCTTTAGTTGAAAGTTGAACTTCTTTGTTGAAACTGCATTTTTTCTTCATTATTTGTTTAGCTGAAAGTTCAACTATTTGATTACAAATTAATTTATTGTTAAAAACTATTTTGTTTTATAGGAAACGAATTTTTTAAAATGAAAATTTAACTATTCCATTTTTGATTAAAAACTGATCTTTTTTAGTTTAATTAATTCAACTACTTGGTTGAAAATTTATGTAATTGGTGAAAAATTCGATTTTTTGCTTGCTTTTTGGGTAGAAAATTAATCCTTTAGCTTGAAAATTTGACTTCTCTGTTAAAAAATTAATCTTCGTGGTTGAAAGTTTAACTCATTCGCTGCAGTTGAACTATTTTATTCATAATTATTATTTTCTGTTAAAGATTCATAATTTCAGTTGAAAGCTCATCTCTTCAGTTGAAAACTGAACTAGTTTGTTGAAAATTTTTTTGTTGTCTAAAATTAATTTTTGTAACTGAAAATTCAACCATGTGGTGAAAATTCAACTGTTCGGTTGAAAATTAAATTTTTTGTTAAAAATTCAGATGTTTTGTAGAAAATTAATCTTTTTGGCTTTAACATTTAACTATTTGGTTAAAAAAGTTTGTATTTTATTGAGAATTCGTCTTTTATAGTAGAACATTAATCTTTTTGGTTGATAATTTAATTATTTGGTTGAAAATTCAACTGTTTTGTAGAATCCTTCTCTTTTTCGCTTGAAAATTTAATATTTTGAATGACTTTTTTTCTTTATTGACTAGAAAATCTTTCTTCATTAAAAATGTATCTTTTTGGTAGAAATTTCATATTACCTTGTTGATAGTTAAACTGCTTAGTTAATTCGTAAGAAACAGTACAATGAGTAAGAATAAGTAAGAAAAAATAGTAAGATTAAATTGACAAAAAAAAATTTAGTCGATTAAAGGTACATAAGATAGGCTAGGGGGGGGGGGGGTCAAAGCTTACGGACCCTCATAAAAGGGGGTACCTGGTTCAAAATGTCAGCAAAAAACTTTACGCAATTTATGCACGGCACCCAATTCGAGTGATATTTTTTTCTCATAAGACTTCGTTCTCAGGTGTGAAATAAATCAGATTTGTTGAAAAATTCAATCTAGTTTTATCAGAATTTTCCTTCGAGTCATTCCCTTTCTAAATTATCTCAGCGAGCACAATTTCCTCTTTCGTTTCGAGAATCTGTAGGAATCTTATGGAAAGTGGCATGTCGCTTATCTTCTCAAAAGTCCGCTTCTCTTCCTTTCACTCACTTTACTTACCTTAAAAAATTCTTGTGCGCATTAAAAATTTTTCTAAATAGAACATTCTGGTCTGCACTTTTATTAAAAGAAGCTTGATATTTTTCATGTATATTTGTATTCAGAAAGGTTTTATATTATTTCAAATATATTCGATTTAAAGGTGTTCACTACGTAAGTCCACTTCAAAATTAAGAAATTTCTAAAATTATTTTTAAAATAGATAAAAATATATGCAATGTCAATTACTGCGGATTTTCAAAGATAAATCTAATCCTGCTTTAGAAAAAAAATGGTTTAGGTTGAAATTGTTTCTTCAATAAAAGTTATATCAATTTTTAAGTTTTAGCTTCCATTTAAGGCAAACGCTGCAATTCTTATCCAATCCTAATTATCAAGGACTAATTTTACTCCTTGATAGTTTTTTTTCAATTTTGTTTTATTTGAAATTGTATATTTGGAAAGGGTTATTTCTAAGTTTTTCCATGATAATATTTTCATTTTCATTTTAAGAGTTATACAATAATTTTTAACTTGAAACCATACGTATTCAAAATTTTATTGGTTTCATTATGAATGGCTCAAATTTCAAATCAGATTTTTTAAATTCACAATTATCAAATATTAAAGGATGTTCGATCCCAAACTCGAACGCGCTCCATTTAAAGAGCTTAATTATCTATGTATTTTTATTTAAAATTAAAAATTGATGAATTTGTAATTGAAAATTGTACGGTTTGAAAAATTCCAATTCCTACAATTCTTCGGACGATTCCAATAATTTAGAATATTTGAATTTGATATTGTCCAAATTTTCAAGTTATCAATTGAAAGATCGTTCAATAAGTTATGAACATTTGCATTTACAAATTTCCAAATTATCACGATTAAACAAAAATATTTAATAATTATATTTCTTCTTTTACTTCTAAAGGTGTAAATTTTAGATTCTAAAAAATCAGTTTTTCATATTTATAATTCAGAAAAGTTATTTCGGATTCAAATACATTTTATTTAACGTTGCTGCCTACTTTTACCTTTTACTTAGACTGAATAACAATTGCAACAACTGCACTGACTCGATTTTACGATTATTTCACGACATAAAAATAATTGTATAATCTATATAAGTATTTTCTGGCAGCAACTGCGTTCGAGAGATTTTTCACTTTTATTACTCAAATCGTAAAATTTGTTTTATAAGGCAATTATGATAATAATGTAATATAATTATGATATAATCGTGAATTTTAACAGGTTTTGTATATTTAACCACGTCCCTGAACTTAACTGCATTTCATATGCAACGAGACAGCATGTTTAAAGACAAAGATAAATTCTTCAATGTATGAACGTGCCTTGCAAGGTCGCAGTTTGGAAGAGCATTTTGTTATAAACAGAAACTCAGAAATGTACTCCTTTTTGATGTAACAATATTTTCCCGTCGGTTCGTTTTGCCAGCAAAAAAGAAAGAATTGGTCCGGATTGGGGCGATTTAACATTCTTGAATGCGCGTGAATCCCGTTTTCTGATTCGTTGAAACGAATTAAGACCTGAACCAGCCATCACTCATGAATCAGTCCACAGTATTCCTGCTGAGCTACGGAACAATTCAGACGCATTGACTAATGTTGAAGCGTTTGCATGCTGACGCATTGAAGTGAATTCGCTAGCTTCAAACTTTTGCACCGTATTAGTACGTATAGAAAGATTCAAAATATAAATACCGTCTTCACGAATTTTCACGCATTGACACACTGGTCCAATGCGTCATTTTCGCAAAGCGGGCTTTGCGGGGTGTCTTAATCTTTTCAATTCAATTCGTATCAATAATACTTTCTTTATTGCTGATGCTTATAATGAAACCATAAAATGAGAAAGTATTGGTTTTTTATATCTACCGCCAGTTTAATATTTGAATTTTATCTTCGGAATGCAGGAAACATAAAAACACTTTTTTATTTGTCCAGGGTTTCCCACTTTCTTGAAATATTATTTTGGGGAAAAAGTAAAACAATTAAATTAGAACTCTTTAGTGTACCGATTTTTTACAGTTTTTTTTCATTGGCCTACGTTTATTTTTCTCTCGAGCGAATAAACAAAGTTACGTTAGGCTTACCTCCGTTAACGAGTTCGATGAAATTAGGAATTCTATTGGCCTCGAGGGTTTACTTTTTATACACTCAGGTTCTCGAGAAACATTTCGAAAAATTGTATTCGTAGGGAGAGGTTATGCTAGAGGGTTAGCTTTCCTACATTTTGAATTTGTTTAGGGAACAAATATTATTAGGATTAATTATTTTGATTTACAAATTTATAAGTGACAAATCCGGTAGAAGATTAAAAATAAAAAAATTCCACCTGAACAAAATTTCATTTTGCAGCATTACAGTCCCGCAGACAGTTCTTTAATTCTAATCTTTTGAAAGTATATCAAACTTTATTCTTCTTCCATTTTATTTCGCCTAAGTCAGATGCCTACTAATTTTTAGAGATTTGGATACTTAACTATAATAAGATTCAATGGTTTTTAAACATGCTTATTAAATTACTTTATTTGTATTCAGGAATTTGTTTTTCAAAATGCAAACGTACAGAAAAATGTTACATTTATGTGCATTATAGAATAGAGAAAAACTCAAATTATATACTGTAAGATTGATTTGAATCAAATCAGATGTATTCACCTGTACTTGGCCTTTGTTCAAGTTTTGATACTGAAATGTGAGAACTTTTGTTTCGAAATTCGACACTTTGGAGGTTTTGTTCATTTTCGCGGGTGAATAATTCGCAGGTAGAAAATTTTTTTAAATTCAGGAATTACAGTACACAAGGTGTCCCACGAGTTATCCTTATTCTTGTAAGAACAAGAAACAGTAAGTCAAAATGTCCCATAAACGTTTGCTATTCTCAGAAAACCACGATAATTCCAAAAAATAGCGTCTTACCCGTTTTTAGACATTTTACTTCTATCTTTGACCTTTCTAAGGTCACAAAAGCAAATTTCTCATACAATATTTTTGGCGTGAAATTTGCCACTCTTTTTAAATCCACAGTCAAAAATATTGCTATTGCTATTGCCCATTGCTTCGAAAATTATGGCGAATTTTTTTACGTAGAGTTTTTGCTAGTGGATAATAATAAAAAATTATAAAATAAAAAAAATGTTTCCGCTCAAATTACAATTCTTTGAAAATAACCAGAAAACATGTTTTTTTTTGGATTGAGTCCTATTCACACATATTTAAAAAAGTTGAATATGTCGAACCTGAACTTTCTTCAGCTTACATCAAAGAAACATGCTATTATTTTGTTTTTTCGAGAACAAAATTTTTTAGTGATGTTTCAAGCGTTCAAAAATGGTCAATTTTATGTTTTTTTTCGCGCTTTTGACGACTTTCTAGGACTAATTATTTTTTTTTTTTTTTTTTTTTTGAAAAAAAATATAAAGGCATGTTTCTTTGATTCAAGCTGAAGAAGTTTCAGGTTCGACATATTCAACTTTTTTTTAAATGTTTGAATAGGACTCAATCCAAAAAACATATTTTCTGGTTATTTTCAAAAAATTGTAAATTGAACAAAAACATTTTTTTTATTAATTTTCACTAGCAAAAACTCTACATACAAAAATTCGCCATAAGTTTCGAAGCAATAGGGACATTTTTTGGAATTTTTAAATCAAAACAGAGAACAGAAGATATTGACGATTTCAATTTTTCTTTTTACTTTTTTCGGATGTCAACCCACACATTTTTTTCGCTCAGCTCAAACGATTCGACTAATTTCATCATTTTCACTCCGCTCTACTATACATACCTATTTCTGATTTGTCTTGCATTCTTTTTAAATATTTTAGGGCATTTTCAAAGATTCCAAAGATCTTTTAATATATTTAAATAATTTAAAAAGGGATTCCAAAGGATTTTGTAATATTTTTGGGTACCGTAAACTGGGGCTAAGCTGCGCATGTGGGGGAAAGCGGCCCATCCTTGGTTTATCATTTCTGAATGCGTTATTTGTTTCTTTTAGGTAAAAAATATAGAGGCTTGTAGCTATAAACAATGGTAAGACTTCAATTGCAAGACCTTGGAGAAGCAATATCGCGTTTTAAGTATAAAATTCAGGGTGCATAGTTTTCCCCACACACACTCGTCGCTTAGCCCCAGTTTACGGTATTTTTAAAAATTTAAAGGAATTTCCAAGAGTTTTGAAAAATGTCAAGGGATTTCCAAAGATTTTGAAGTTTTTTAAATATCTTAAGGCTTTAAAACATTTCAAGAAATTTCCAGAATTTTCGGGACTACACGCAGCCTATTTTAAAAGATTCAAAGGCTTTTTCAAAAGGTTTAGAAAATTTCACGGGATTTTAGTGATTTTAAGGGATTTAAAAAAATATTCATGTGGTTGTTCAGAATTTCCCAGAATTTCGAAAGACATATTCTTCAAATCGTTCCATATGCAGAACGATTTGAAGGACCTATTCTACGAAATTTTATCAGATTTGTAAAGGTTTCAATGATTTTAAGGACCCTGAATTCTAAATAAATTATCTCGTGAATTCTTTTGAATTCTCTCGAATTTTTTTCAATTCACTTGAATTCTTCTAAATTCACTCAATTCTACTCAATTAATTGTTTAATTCATCCGGAAGTTTTTTTAATTCACCTTGGATTCTTAGATATTTCATCCAATTCTTTTGAATTCCCTTGAGTTTTTCTAAAACAGAATTCAATGCATTTTTAAATTGTTTTCAAATCAGTTGAATTGGGTTTTAAATTTATGTTGCATTTTTTAGGAATTGTTATCATTTTCATCGAATTCTTCTCATTTCTCTTAAATTCCTCTAAATTCACTCCAATTTAATTGAAATCAATGGATTTTTTTTCCCAATTCATTTGGATTCTTTTAAATTTAAATTAAATTGTTGAAGTCTTATGAATCGAATTCTTTTTAATTCTCTTAAATTCAAAAGAACGTTATTCGCATTATTAATGCACGTTAGTTACTTTTAGAGTTAGAATTAAGTCACTTTTGGTCACATTTTCCAGTTATAGAAGTTTCTATATTAAAAATGTTACAAGATTGCAATTTCGGTTTGCAAAATATCACTCTTAAGTTTTCCAAACATTAGACATTCCCAATTTTAAGGCGAGGATTTTTTCGATGTTGCTGTGCGGGTTGAAGTAGATATGAAAAAAATTAGATGATAGGAGATATATTCATGTTATGTGGCTGCTCGTTGGTGACAAAGGGTGTTCTTTGATGAACTTCCCAGGTAGCATCGGCGAGCAGTTCTGTGGGTGCGAGCCCCACCGGTTCGGGGGTCCCGGAAGCACCACTGTCCGTCAAGAGTGCCGGCGCCAGCCCACCGCAATCCAGCAGCAAGCACCTTCACATTAACCTGGGCAATCAGTTCAGGCCCGGAGGCTCTCTACCAAATGTTAACAACAATGTCAACATCAACGCCGCTAAAGATCCCTCTGCGACTTCCGCCGCTATCCACTCGATCGACCTTAAGGTACTGATCTTTCGGCTTTTAGATCTTATTTATGTTGTACACCTGCACCGCAAACCAAATTTTTTATTTGCGCTTCCATTGGCCAACGTAGAAAAAACTGGGATTAAGAGACGCTGCAGGTAATTGGGCAAAGTGTGGTAACAGCCAGCGGGGTAACTGTGTCTTGAGATAAACTCACCGTAGCAGCTCGAAGATTTCCCCGCCTGACTCCGTTAGAGGCAGCACGTTACAGCCCAGTAAAAACGGCAGAGTCCGCCGGAGAAATCTTCGAATCGCCCGACGATGAGTTTGCGTAAGACGCAGTTACCCTACTGGCTGTTACACCCATGTTTGCCCATTACCTGCAAGGTTTCCTACTCCCAGTTTTTTTTTTGTGAATTAACAAACAAAAGAATAAAAAAACTTAGCGTCAGTAATTATAAAAATTGTAAGTATATTTGAACCCCACCATATAAAAAAAGGTTTGACTTTATTTTTTTCAACATTCAGATAATTTCAAATAAAATAACCAAGAAAATAGAAACTTTTTATTATATCTCACTCTTTTGTAAATTCAGTTAGAAAATAATGCAGTTGAAGACAAATGGTCCTATATGACGTCACGGTTCACCGACCCTTTAATGTATATTTTTTGAGTCTTTTTATTTTCAAACTGAATAAAATATCGCATTGAAATTTTTGGAAATGAAAGGAAATATATCAATCTTTTGGCTTTTATGATTGAATCTTATGAAAAATGTCTAGAAAATAACCTTTCCTTTAAAAATACAAACTTCACCGGAAAAGATAGCAGTGGGTTGATACATGTTGTTCCATTTTTCAAGACTGAAATGCGATATTTGATTTAGCTTAAAAATAAGGTGAAGAAAAAAAATGAGACACTGGTCAATGTTGACGTCATAGAATATAATTTGCCCTTAAGTAAAAAAAAAATTATAATGCTCTTACCATTCAATTTAGGAATAACGGGTTTATATTAAAAAATATTTACACAGAGTAGAAGATTGAACAAAAATAAAGAGTCCTAATTTCAATATTTCTTACGTAACCCAGTATTTCTAAATTTGCTGTTGTAATAGGAAATAGGGTTTCAAGATCCTTAAAATCTGATTTATATTCGGTTGCCCTGATTTTTCATATTTAAAAAACATCATGAACCAGAAATTTCTTTCTTATGGTGTAAAGCTTAATCTGGGCTTTGTTTATTTTCTGTAAAAATGATTTAAATCTACTTTTATGTATGAGAACTACAGAAGAGCACTTTTTACATTGATATAATTCATTCTTATTTAAGTATTGTATTAAATATTCCAATATATTTTACAAACTCAATTATTGGAATATTGGTATATCACAACAAATGTGTCACTATGAAATAAAACAAATTGTGTTGGAAAAAAAATTTAAACAAGCTCCTAGTTTTTTGGTTTTGTTTTCTAACTACAATAATATTTCTTTCAAAAAATAAATAATCAATTTACACTTAATGTTCATCCTTTAAAAAATATTTTTGACATTTTTTAGGTAAGAACGAATTTTTTATTCCTAATTTTTTGTCAAATAGTAACATTATTTGAAAAGCTCGTGGTTGGATTTTGAGGCAATTAAATTTCTTCGAAAAGAATTCATCAATGATGTAAAAAACTTGTTTACCATTTTTATTTTATGACCATTCAATTACTCGTCAAACATTATTTAAACAAACTAATGGTCAAGCTCCGTAAAAAAAGAAACAAGATTTGGCTGTCACTAGTCACAAAAGAAAGAAAATTGTTTAAATTGCAGATGAGAACATTTAAAAATATCTAAAAGTGCCAAATTGTTTTTTATCAATCTTCTATACAACTAAGAAACGTAAAAGTTTGGAGATGGTTTTGTAAAATTTCAACCTTGTATTTCCCACCTTTTTGATTTGAAAAGTATTTTCAGAATGACGAAAGTTATTCACTAACTTTTATAAATCGGTACCATTTAAAAAGCAGGCCACTGGAAGTAATTAGATTGTTGTTTTCAATATTTTTAGATTATTTTAATATATGCACCGCGCATGAAAAATAAATTAGGATACAGGGCTTTTTTTCGTTGTCGTTGCGCTTCTTGCAGTTGCTGTTTGGTAGGTTAGAGCACGCTCGTCGTACAAAACACTTTTTACAAAAATTATGTATACTTCAATGATGGTTTATTTTTCAATGTACAATTATAGAATATTTAGAATTCTAATAATCTTATAAAAAATCTTGATTTCGCATGTATCGAATATTTTAGCATGAAAGGATGAGTGAATTTCTGTAAAAAGCTTTGAATGTTGCAGATTTAAACTTTTTTTGCAAGTCTTGCATTTTGATTTCCATTTTATCGCTTAGTTTTTTCCGTTTCGCAATTCGCTGTTCTTTGGACGTTAATTTTTAGAGTTTTTTCTATTAATGTAGATTGAGTATATTAGTTGATTATTTATTAGGTCATCTAGTATTTACAGCAAAAAGGAATTTGTATTCCTCTAATTCTATATAATCAAATAATTATATGGATATTTATATATTTTCACAAAATTATTCTATTTCTTCTACTCTCTGCTCCAGATGTGATTTCTTTATCTGGATTTTTTACGTTCGCAGGAATACAAGTGAAGGCTAAATCTTCTCTTACTATTAGATCATGAACCAGAGCTAAAAAAATCGTGAAGAAATAATTAAAAATACGAGAAAGAAAAAATGATGATAAAATTAGATTTGAATAAATACGATTCTTTTTACTTACATCGGGTCGTTTTGCTTGGGCGCATTTTCCAGTATTATACATCTTTTCACAAACATCTGCTCCAGCTAGAATTAAAAAAATTTTTTTTAGGATTTGACAAGAATTATTATAAAATTATATGTTGAAAAACACTTACGTTGATTGGCACAAGCAGAAAATACCTCAGTAGCAGGCCCCTGTAAATTTTCTGGCAGAATACTGACTAAAAGATCTACGTCTATATTACCGTCCTCGTCCGCCTATTAAATCAAAAACCATTAAATGGAGAATAATTTATTTTATAACGGTTTTTTTTACCGTGAACAATGAAAATAATTAATAAAAATTTACCAAACTGAAGGAGTCGAACAAACAGAACATGTAACACGTTAGAGTACGGTCATTGGGCAGTTCCCCTGCATTGACTCTGTCAATTAAATCTGAAATAAAATGAGTTTACATTTAATATAAAATCTTGGATAGGAATAATTTATTATTAATATTTTAAAATACTTACCTTCTGTTGTTCCGTGCTCTGCCATACACCTCTGCTTATCATTTTGGACCATTTCCAACATTTCTTCAGGTAGCCAAGCCGGAGGCTATAATAGAAATAAATCACAATTTACATTCGAATTTTTATCAAACGCTTTTTTCTGCTTTTGAGGGTTTTCATTAGGCACATTTAATTATTGACAGTAAAACGCTATGTCGAGTAAAAATCATAAGTATGATCAATCATTGACATTTCAAAGTATAAAAAATGTATGGTAAATGAGACGATCCCATACTTCAAGTACATGAAATAGTATAGATAATGTCCACTAGAATCCCTATATAACAGTTCCCTATTTAATAGACAAGGGGATCCAAGGGGGCGAGAGAGAAGCACTGCTAGGTCAGCGGAGCAACTCCACAACAACGCAGGAGTGTATGAAAAAAGCGGGCAGTATCCCCCGCGGTTAATCGTGTCGTCTGCTTCAGTCATTTTGTCAGTTGCAAATATGTCGCAGTAAATTCGCTTCAACATTCAGTGTTACGAGCTGTTGAATGAAGTGAAATCTGGTGCTTCAAAGCAGTCCATTTTACGGAAATATGATATCGCTGAGAGTACCCAGTCATTTGTTAACTAATATTCAATTGTTCAAACAATTTTAATTTATTTAAACATTTAAGAGTATTCTTAAAAAGCAAAGTAAAACATAAAAATATGTCAATATTTCGAAAATATATGCTTGAACAAATACGTATTATTTAAATAATGGTAAAATTATTGAAACAAATTATGTTATTGTTATTATTGATTAAATAACTCATAATGTCTAGAAAATATGTTCATTTCGCGAGTTAGCTGAAAAAACAAATATTGAACAAAAAATTTAATTGTTTAAACAATTGAATATTAGTTAACAAATGACTGGGTATTCTTAATTTACTGATCAATGATTATTTATGTAAAAAAAACGTTTAAAAAGCCTCAATAAACCGCAATATTACGTAAAATTTACATTTGTCACTTATGGGGTTTTCTTTGGGGACCCATAAGAGTGACTTAGAATTATTCAACCTCAAAATTTAGGATTGATTCTTATTCTCTTACAAATTCTGAACAATACACTAAAACGCGGAATTATTTGTAACATATTATCAGGTTCAAATATTAGATTTGCAAAAAGCTTACTTTTTCCTATGTTAAATCAATGGGAAACTTCATGGTTTTTGCGCGACCCCTAAATATTAACCGATTTTACTCAAATTTGAAGATTTTTTTTTTTGGCATTCGAACAAAACTTGGGGGTGAGAGCAGAGAAATTCGAGAAAAAAAAATCCACCAACTATAAATAAGAACCACACTATCACGTACATACTTAAAAATCGGTACTTTGATAAAGTTTGATTTTCGAGCACAAGAATTGTCACGTTCATTATGATTTAAAACCAAAACGGCGAAAATACCAAGAAAATTTTTTTTTTGGGACAAAACTTTAACAGAAATGGTTCGTACGGTCCTGAATGTTCATGGTTTGGAGAGTCCCGATATAGCTTGAAGGCCATTGAGGGTACCCCCGAAACGGCGGCTATATCGGGACTCTAGTGTATATCTAAAGTATAACTGAAATATGGCTGAAGTATGGGATATACTTCATCTATACCTAAGTATCACTTAAATACAGATTATACTTCATTTATACTTATTACTTAAGTATGGCAAAAGTATTCGAACAAGAATTGCACTCATTTGTTCTTCAAGATACCCTAGCAATGGGATAAAACGTAATGTATCA
This sequence comes from Andricus quercusramuli, assembly GCA_932178445.1. NCBI lineage: Eukaryota > Metazoa > Arthropoda > Insecta > Hymenoptera > Cynipidae > Andricus > Andricus quercusramuli. Next base: position 55,790 of record CAKNXH010000167.1, on the reverse strand, counting down.
TAAATGATGGCTCGTCCAGAAATTTTAAAGTTCACGATTCAAGTGATTTCGTGAGTCAAATATGTTTTGAATATTGTTCGTGAGGATATACAATATACAACGGATATACAATGGACAACTTATATGATTCTTATGTTATATACAATTGGTAAGAGGTCCAGAATCTTTGATTCCTAAACATAATATTAATGGCATAAAAATGTTTAATAAAATTGTTACGTAGGTGAAATGTTTTGTATAAAATTTCGCATAATATAAAGTTGAACAATTTAGGTTACAATTAACATTCTACTTATATGCATTTTACTTATTTTAGAATTTACAAACAATATTTTCTGACATTGTAAAAATAATATGTTTATACCTACTATAGCCATACTTTCCCTATAATTTATACATAATCTACATACTTGAGCTATACTTAGAGATATACTTCAACCATACTTTGACTGAACATCAGCTATACTTTAGTTATACTGTAGCTATGCTTCTCAGATATACTTTAAAAATACTTCCCCGATACTTGAACCATACATTGTTATAGTTTAGCTATATTTAAGCTATATACATCCACTATACTTTATTCAAATATGCATGAAGTATGGGATCGTCTCATTTACCATACTTTTACTATACTATCTGAGAGATCACTCCCATTTGATTTCCCAGATGTTCTCCTAGATCAATCCCATACCAAAATTTTTTTACCCGGGCGTCTATACTCTATTATATCAAAAATAAAAGTTGGCTCTCTGAATTTTTTTCAATTCTCTTTTAATTGATGACACCATAAGTAGAATTTAAATAATTAAATTGTAGAGAAGATAAAGTTGTTTTAAGTGTATAAAATAATCGAAACTTTGAGGAAAATATTAATATGCGACAGCTAAATAATCGAATATTGATCGGTTTGCCTTAGCTGGCATTGTGAAAACATATGTTGAAATTGATTGTCGTATGGAGTTGCTCCTGCGATTGTCGCAATATAATTTATTCAGCGGCTGACTAGAAGGAACTGTTTATCACTCCATACTAGCAGCCACAATGTAATTCACATCAGTGGCTAACGGAAGCTCTTATACATAAATTATTACAAGATGCCATTCTACTAATAAAGCACGACAAACGTTGGTTAAATTTTTAAATATACCTGTATATATGCAAACCGAATTCATTTCAAGTTACTCAGAAAATTAGAGGGAATAAGAGGATCGAAAAATGGTTTAAATTTTTGTTAAAAGTGTGATCTTTTTTAAACTAATATAGGCATTTATCTTTTTCTCTCGGATTCTGCTAGGATTTCTCGTCCTCTTTCAAAATCCATTGGAAAATTTCCAAAACGTCCAAAATTTACACAATAGTGATAGTTTTTCTGAAAATATTCAAAGTCAATTTACTCGAAAACCCCATGGTTTTATTATGCTCTTGATTTTGTTTCTAGATTCTTGCTAATGTACAGGGTATTTTCCATGATGTTTTGCCTGGAAAACAAAAATTCACTTTTTCACCAAAACAAAGTCAAAGGAACCAAATTATTTCTCTAAAAAAGTACTAGAAAAATTTCTCTTGACACTTTCTTTTATTTCGCGTTATTGTCGAGTTTTGCAAAAATGCGTGTAAAATCCTTTAAGATTTATTTTTGTATCAAGAATATAATTTTATGATGTTTTAAAAACCGAAAACTTCAAAGAAGAGTCTTTTTGAAAGTGTTAAATTATGTCCTTTGTTTTTATGGCAATAAAAAATTGTATTGTTGAGAGAAATAAAATTTCAAATGATTTTATACACATTTTCGTAAAAATTTTGAAAATAACGCGAGACAGAAGGAAGTGTCAGAAGACATTTTCCTAGGAATTTTTTATGGTAACAATTTTATTCCTTTTACTTTTTTCAGATTTTCTGTCGTTTTGGCAAAAAACGTGAATGTTGGTTCTTTAGAAATAAAGTCCATCATGGAATATACTCTTTAAATTAGGACAAAACTAGAACAAAATCTTGGGGGAAAAATGGTGAGGTTTTTGAGTAAATTGACTCTGAATATTTTCAGAAAACCCACCGCCATTTTGTAAACTTTGAACTTTTTTTTGAAAATTTCCGACGAGTTTCGAAAGAGGACATTCTATCAGAATCAGAAAAAAAGATACGTACCCATATTAGATTGATATAGGTTCAAAATTGCCAAAACGGTGGCGGTTTTTCTATAAATACCAAAAGTCGATTTACTCAAAAACCCGAAAGTTATATATTTTTTGTTGTTGAATTTTTACTTTTATACAGAAGAAATCTTGTGAATTTTATGTGGACTAAATAACTTTTGTGGTCAGCAGAATTTGTTTCTCATAAAAGCAAATTGTCGCATTTTGCTCACAAACAACGGGAGGTAAGAAAAGATTTGTAAAAAAATAGTTTGCACATTTATAAAAATTTTACAAAATGTTCTTTAACTTATTTATGATATCTTGCGCAATTTACGAGAAAAATGAAAAAATTCAATTATTCAATATAAGTAAGTGTTGTAAGTTATCCTAAATGAGTAAGAGAGCTTTAAAAAACATATTTCGTCCCCGAGAGATTCTGCGACTTCATGTGTAGAACCTGCCTGATTTGAAATGGATTATTCGGCCTCTAGAATGTCTTACTCGGACAGTTAGGCATAACAAAAAGAATGACTAAATTTGATAATTCATGTTAAAGTATGTTTTTTAAAATTAAAGAATGTAAATCATATTTTTGGCGTACCTTTGCTAACACCAGAACGGTGTGTAGAAAAATGGCGAGTAGAACTGAGAATTGAGTTCGTTTCATTGTTGTGTCGATGTTTACTTGTCAGAAGTTTACAAAAAAATGAATTTGGAGAAGAATATCAGGATTATATAAAGACAAAAGTACGGGATGTGGGCGTGGGATTAACGAAGGGTTAATGACATATTCCTCCTCGGCATAAAGATCGAGTCGTGGTCCTAATTCACGACATAATCCAATACTTAATTTTCACCTACAATCGCGGAAGTACTCATGCGATCTGCGCAATCGTCGATGTTGACCTTCAATGCATCCTGTGCATGCAGGAGCTTCAGCAAATGAATTAATTGAGTGGATAGATCATTTTTGCATTAGGTTTCTATTCCTTGAGTTATTGCTGCAAAAACAAGTGATTCTGAACAACAAACTTTCGTCGCTTTTCGTATTTTTCTCGCACTAAGGAGATGTTTCTGAGAGGTTCTTAAGCCTTAATTTAATAAAGTCATTATTTTTCAGACTTTTGAGAGAAAATAATTTTTTTTTTTTAATTGGGATATTGTTCTGTGATTTTGTATTTCAATTTTGAACGTTTTTTTAGATGATAAAAATGTTTTTGTAAGGAAAACGAGATTGTAATTTCAGGCATCAAAGTCCGTCCCCTTTTCCCCATAAATTTGAAAAATACCCTAGAACATCTCAAATCGCTAATTTTTACCTAATTTTCCCCTTTTTTCTTACAAGGTCTCGATTAATTTGTTAAGAATCATAAACAGAAATTCATGACATTAGAAAACAAGACGCTTTAAAAGAAATTCTTTTTATGATACCAATTTCAAATATTTCCTAAACTATTTATTTGCTAATTTTGTAAATTTGAAGGACATCGGCGACAGCGGAGAAGTTGCTAACGATTCAATACCAATTTGGAACTATTGGGAAGGAATTTGAATTTCAATTCAATATTAACGAAAAATCTTAAGGTGAAAAATTAATTTGAAACCAAAGATTAATAGTTTTGATGGAAATGAATTGATATTCACTGATTTTTTTCATAAAAATTGCCCAAAGAACTTCCAGATACCCAATAGTTCGCGTGTCAGATGGCGCTGTTGTCAAAGTTACAGAGGTATCCTACAGGCGTATAGAGAAACCGAACCCGGAAGACAAACCAACTCTTTAGTTTCAAGTTAAAAAAATCTTTATAGAGTAGGGGGAATAAGAAGATTTTTCACGGAGGTAGGGAAATAAATTGTTTTAAGTAAAATTAATGTTTGTTCCATATTAAATTCAATATTAAATACTTCAAGTTACATTCTCAATCAAAAAGATGAATTTTCAACCAAGAATGTTAATTTTCTTCCAACAAAGACGAATTTTCAACTAAAATTATGAATCTTCAACAAGAAACATATATTTTTAACAAATTTTATTATAATATTAACAAAGATTTTAATTTTCAACTGAAAAGTTTCTGCCAAAATAGTTGAATCTTCAACCCAAAGAGACGAATTTTCAACAAAAGAGTTACATTTTAACCTAAGAGATGAATTTTCAAAATATTTCACAAAGATTTTACAGAATACCCTTCAAGAATTTAAATACGTAAGAAATTACGAAATATTTACCTGTTTCCACAGCACTGTTTAACCACAGCATGCAAGCTTAACCACAGCGTGCAAGCGTGCCCAGCCACTGCGCATGTGCGTCCCGCCAAAAAGGAAACTTTCATGTTATTTTAATTATAATACTTTTTGTAAAATAAAATAAACAACAGAATATAATGAAATAATATGTAATTATGTAGATTATTAAAAATATTAATAAAAAATGTGAATAAAAAGATGCGAATCTTTCAACTGCACATGTGTCCATCGACAGTGCGCATGCGCGCCCCTCAATGATGCATAGTTCCAGGTTTTCATCATTATAATACATTTTGTAAAACGAAATGAACAACAGAATATAATTAATTAATATATAATTATTTATATTATCAAAAATATCTTTAATTTTGGTAAATAATATAAAAAGAGTGCTAATCTTTCAACTACACAAGTATCCATGGACATTGCGCATGCGCGCCCCTCAACGATACATAGTTCCAGGTTTTCATCATTATAATACATTTTGTAAAACGAAATGAATAACGGAACATAATTAAAAAATATATAATTATTTATATCATCAAAAATATCTTTAAATTCTGTAAATAATATAAAAAAAGTGTGAATCTTTCAACTGCACAAGGGACCATCGATTAATTACGTAAGGCTCTCAAGGGGGGGGGGGGGGAAAAATCTCCACAAGCCCTTCCCCCGGGGGGGGGGGGGGCGGTCTCGTAAAATCTTACTAAGCCAATTATTGTTTCAATTCGAACGATCACAGTAGCTGCATTAATTCTACTCAAACTACCCATTTTACAATTTTAAAAATCGCGCTTTTAGTAGGCTAAAATGGCGGTTTCTGTCAGACTCTATTTTATTTGCTTTATCTTTAAGATTGTTTTAAATTTAGGCGTTCATAATATGTTACGAAAATTATTCCTAGTTTGTAGTTTTTTACTTTTTATGATTATTTTTTTTCTTATTATGTTTCAAATCTTATCTTTTATTAACTATTCAACGCTATTTAGAACAATTATAAGTTAGATATTACGTAAGAAGGGGGGGGGGGGGGGGTCAAAAATGGTCAAAATCGCCCTCACGTAATTAATAAATGGCCCCCAAGTGTTCATCGATAGTGCGCATGCGCGCCCCTCAAGAATACCTAGTTCAAAGTTTTCATTATTATAATACTTTTTGTGAAACGAAATAAACAACAAAATATGATTAAATAATATATAATGTATATTCTGAGAAATATTAATAAATTCGGTATTGATAAATTCGGCGAAGAAGAGAACTATTAAATTTACTAAGATAACCTGAAATTAACGAAGATGATGGGCATAATGTGGCTAGGAGGTTTAAAGGAGGACTTGGAAAATACTGGGAGGCTGTAGGAGGATCAAAGGAGGACTTAAAAAATACAGTAGAGAATAAAAATACAGTAGAATATATTATAGGAGAACTCAAGGAGGACTAAATTTGTAATGCTTAGGCTTTAAGAGAATCAAAGTAGGATGTGCAGGCTGAAATAGGCTCAAAGAAGGTTTTATTTAGAATCAGCAGGTTTAAAGTAGGGTTAAAATTTCGACTCTGTAAGTCAAAAAGAGATTTCATTACAAAATTTAAAACAATGTTAACGAAATTGTGGAATTTTCATCAAAATAGTTAATATTTCAATTAAAAAAGATATGTCAGCCAAGAAAGACACAAATTTTCAACTGAACAATTGAATTTTCAAACCAAAATGATAAATTTTCTACGAAATTGTTGAATTTTCAACAAAATAATTCATTAATGTTCAACCAAATAATATAATTCTTAAACAAAAAAGAATGAAAAAAAGAAAAAAAAAAGAATGAAGAAAAAGAATCTTAAACAAAAAACCAAAAAGAATGAACTTAAAAGTATAGTTGGATTTTCTTATAAGGATCTATTAATTCAATTCGCATTTAAGTGGAAAAAATTGATGAGAATAAGGAATCCAAGTACATCTATTGATGAAATCCCTTTCTAATTCCCTTTTTCCCAAAAAAGCCCCTTTTTACCGAAATTTGAACTACTGAACCGCTGTTATTCCTATAATTAAGATTTGTTTGTCATGGAGTGATGATTCACTGTAAATGCAGTTTTTAATTAATTTAAAACTGCATTTGATGTATGAAGAAATTTTCACTGAGATTACTGAATATTTTTTTCGTTTTTATAAAATTGAAATCTGAATGGAACTAAAAATATATAATTTAAGAAAAGTAAAGTTCAAACTAAAATAAAAGTTGAAGTTTTTAATACGAAAATTCGAAACTTTTCACGGTTTACTTTTGAAGGCTTCGAATGAAACAATTTAAAATGTTAAGTACTTGAAATTATAACTATTTCGTGTGTGAACATTCTCCTATAATAGGAGAAATGAAGTTTCAATCGAACATACATTCAACGTTAATGTTTATTTAGCAGGGTGACATCATAGATAAATCTATAATGTCACGCTGGCAAATAAACATTAATGTCGAACGTGTGATGGATTGAAACTTCATTTCTCCAATTTTTTGAGAATATCCACATTGGAAGAGACGAAAATTTGAGATTCAGTTGCCAAATTTTGATTTTTGATATAAATATTTCAATGTAAAATACTTTTTAATATAAATTGTACATTTCTAAACTTTCATTAATTTGAAATTTTTCAGTTTTGAAGATTTTAAACTGAAAATATAATATATAATTGTCAAATTATTAAAGTTTAAATTTTTAAATTATTCTTTCACGAAGACTTCGTAGTTCAAAATGTTCATTTTTTGCTATTTCAGTTCGAAGATGTTTAAAAGTTCACAATTGAAAAAATTTCCGTTTAAATACTAATTGCTTTCAAACATGAATGGTTTATTATTAAATGCTCTGATTTTTCAAAACTTTCAGAACAGAGTCTGAAATTGTTTTTGCTGAAACTTATTTAAAATAAATTTGCAGTTTGACATTCTTTATTGCAATTTTAAGCGCGCAATATACTTTAAATTATTACATTTTTAACGTTAAAACTTGCTCTTGTTAAATTTTGAGATGTTTTATGCATGAATTATATCTAATTAGAAATTCATAGAATGTCCATTTGTTTAGAATATATTGTAAACGAACAACGAAAATTCGTCAACATTCGCAAAATTTTAATTAAAATTAAAATTTAGGAAGATTTTTTTCATGAATAAAAGCTGAATTGATCATTTGAAATTATTGTATGAAACTAAGTAGGTACATGTAGTCGTGCTTAATTAATTAGTTTAAAAGTAAGTTGAATTATTTTTTACCCTTCTGTTACAACAACTTCAGCGGAAACTTTAAAACCTTCAACTTTTACGCTTTTACGAAACCGTAATTAAATTATTTTTAATTAATTGAAGTTGGAAAAATTCGGAATTAATTATTGATATGGATTTTCGTCGTATAATAATTGAGTTATACTTCATGAAACTAGACACTTCCGGTAGACATCTGTTATTGTAGAGTCCGATACATGAACTTTAATAACACGTTCACTTCAGTAAACTTCATGCATTAATTATTAGATTCAAACTCTTGTATAAGTCGTCGAAAGAATTTCAATGATTTCACATTCTTAATTTTGATTCTAAATTTGACTCCAAAGAATTAAATACTAAAAAGGTCAATGTGGAATTAAATTATACTTTTTAATATGTCCTCTTCCGTCTTGGGTGCCTGACTCACGATTTTTTTTAATCCGGTTTTTCTTCGTCTTCGAGGAATACATTTCGTTAGAAGGAAACCAAATAGCAAAAATTTGACTTTCTCCAAGCTAATTATTCACAATCCTTCATGCTTGCATTTATAGTAAGCAATGAATAAAAGTTGAGGCATAAAAGGCTGTTGAACGTTGATTCAATAATCGTATTTTACGCTTCTCAAAATTCAATTCAAGATTCGTGTTATTTAAAATTACTAATGAAAAGAAGTTGGTTAAATGATTATAGAGGATGAAAACAGCTTCGTATTTACACTTTAAATACATTCTTTGACTTGATTTATTACGGAATAATTAACTGTTAAAATATTTAGAACACACATTTTGAATCTTACAGAATATATGTACATTTAAAAATAAATAAAGATAAAGAGGAACCGAAAAAACTCGGCTATTCGTACCGAAATTTTGGTAATCATGGCAAAGATACAATCGAATTGTAAAATTGAATTCAGAAGGGTACGTTAGGTGCGTGGGTAGATATTATATACCTGTGACCTTGAACCTATCTTGACCGTTTTACCTGCCACTTCGGGTATCAAAAACAGGTATGTATAAGAATGCGAACCCGTTTGATAACGACTCTGAAAACGATGAGAGTACCGAATTCGCCTCTGGCAAGTGAAAATATTCATCATTTTCTTTTATTTGTATCTAATCTACGTCTTAAGGTAGTCTGCTTACCAAAACTTAGGGATGTGATTGAATGAGACATTTAATTGAAACTTTAAAAGTTCCATGAAACAATGAAACTTTTCATTAGACCAACATTTCAGAAAGGTTCGAAAGTTTCACAATTTGCTTACGCACTATGGTGGTTTATGTTGTTTTCTTCTGCTTCGAATTTTCATGCATATCGACCTCAAATTTGTTCGAATTCACAAAAAAATAAATGCATTAAAAAAAAAATGATATTTGGTGGTTCCGCAAGCCTCATGAAGTTAAACACGTATGTATTTCACAAAAGAAAGAAGATGTTTCTGTAAATTTTATTCAGAAGTGATTCCGTGACGATTTCTTGATACGGGGAGCGCAGGAGGGGCTGCTCAGTCAAGCGTGACAAGCGTCTCGAGGGCCGCACTCTGCGCGCGTTACACGGAAAAAATTCATCCGTGGAAAAGTCACGAACTTGCAGCTAGGTCTGGGATAGGAGATCAAAAAATAAAATATTACATCCTTATTTCCATGAGAATTGTATGAATAAATTTCAAAGTATCTTACGAACAGTTCCTGAAAATTTCAGACTGAAATATACAAAGGAAAAATTTTATTTGTGCGATTTAATTTATAAATTCGCAAATCAGAAGATTCGAACCCTCAAAGACTGCTGACTCACCAAGTTTCTAAACATAAACCAGGAGTGTGTAAACACGCGCAGCCATCGAGGCCAAACAAAATAGGTATTATAAAACTTCCAGCCACTCATCCGACGAGCTCGAAACAAATACGCACCGCGCGTTTGGGCAAGCGTGTGTGCGGGCCACGTACAGGCTAACCTACTTCCTGGTTCCCAGATTTGTCGGGCAAACTCGGAAGTGCTCTGAGAACCTTTTCCCAATCACTTGTAATATTTTTGTAATCATTCACGTAAAAAAAAGTGATGAACCGTTTTAGAATGTTCACATCGAGTTCGTCAATTTTTTGTCAAAGTTCTCAGATTATTTGCGAAAATACATCAATATTTTATAGGGTCTCAAAAAAAACCCCATAAGTGAAAAATCGGATAAATAGTAGGTACATTTATAACCAAAGAGATGAACTATAAACTTATATGATGAATTTCGAACTGGAATAATTAAATGTTCATTCAGAAAGTGTAATTTTTAACAACAACAAAAATATTGAAGGTTGAAACAACAAATATTATTTCTTAACGAAAAGGTTGAATCCTCAACCAAAACAGATTAATTTTTAACTAAACAGTTGCATTTTTAAATAAATAAGATGAAGTTTCTACCAAAAGAGATAATTTTCAAACAAAAAAGATTTCTTGGTCAAGAAAGTAAAAAAGTGTCTACCAAATCGTTGAACAGTAGAGTATTAGAGTTTTCAACAAAAATAGTTCATTTTCTACCAAAAAGAATGAACTCTTAACCAAAAATAGTTAGATTTTCTTATTGGGTTCTATTAATCGAGTTCGCATTTAAGAGTAAAACGAGAAAAAGGTGAAAAGAGGGTGAAATTTAAAATATTGTGAAGCTTGCGATAAATAAGTCGAAATTTTGAGTTATTTTTAATACATTAACACTAGAAGAACGGGGGTCTGGACCCCTCCTAGAAGGACGGTGGTCGGTTTCCTCAGGACACCGGGGCGTTTATTGAGCAAATCGTGACGGAATATGTGAATTTCGCCGAAATTTTTACTCAAATCCAAACCACAGTATTTTTAAACCGCAAGGTGTCCTGAGGACACCGCCCGTCCTTCTAGTGTTAAAAATATTAGTTTAGAAAAGTGGAGATTTCGCTTACAAACTAATGTTAATTTTCCGTACTACACAAAATGTGTAGGACCCAGCAACATTTCAGGCCCTGCACTTACGTCAAATGCATCTATATAGTTGATGCTAACCTGTCTTCCATCGACGTCTACATTATTTTTTATATATTTTAAATATTCCCGCCTTAAAATATAACAAAAGAGCGAGACGTGGGTCCTACTGACTAGGCTTGGGAAGTCCGCGGGGAGAAAACCTGCATCGGGGGTTCGAGTCCCCGTACTCGGAAGTTTTCAGAATTATAATCGCCCTGGATGTTTATTCAGAACTTGTGATCTACTTCTTAAATATTTTCTTCAATTAAATTTAATCAGACAGCAGTTAATAAGGAATACTTTTTTGTTTTTCACCATTTTTACAGCTCTTTGTTCAAAAAAATTCTAGTTTAATAATTTTTGGGTCTACTTGGTCCGACCTGTCGGCATTGGTTAACTAATAGTCTCTTGACCCCGATCCAGTGCATTTCTCTGTCGGATCGAAACGCGACCTTGGCTCTCGTCATCGCTGTTGTAGCGCCGCAGTCTGCCTCCTGAATTAATTCGCTTCCGTCGCGAACGGGCCTATTCCATTGCCAGAGAGTTTACCTTCTATTTTATATAGCATATTAGACGATAAATAGAAACAGAAAAGAAGAAAAGAGGATTTGACCCTTGTCCACTAGGTGTAAACTTTACTATTCGTTTTCCTAAAAAGTACGAGTCATGCTTTCATTTGGGTTGATAATCAGGGTGGCCGTAGGTCAGGGAAGCCCTGGAACTCAGGAAAGTCAGGGATTTTGAAAAAAATCTTGCAAAAGTCAAGGAATTTCTATAAGAGTTATTTTAAATAACAGGGATAATAAATTTGAAAATTTTTTATTTCAATTTGAAATTACTTTATTCCGTTTATAAAAAAGATTCTGTGTTAATAATGTTGCAAGTTTAAGATTCTGGTATTTGAATGATAATGATCAGGGAAAAATTAGGGTATTTTGAAAAAGAAGTCTTGTGGCCACCCTGATATAATATTTTTGTTAGTAATTTCTTTGCCTTTTATTGATATTTCTGTTTCTTTATATTTTGTAGTTTCTTTCTCCTAAAGGTTATATTTTTAGTTACCAATTTTATTATTTGTTCGAAAATTCAACAATTTTATTATAAAGTCATCCTTTTTTCTTGCAAATTCATATTTTTGGGTTGAAATATCTGCTATCACATTATTTGATAACTCATATTTTTTGGCTGAAAATTGAACTACTTGGATGAAGGTTAAACCGATTTGTTAAAAAATCTTTTCTTTTGTTGTTGAAGATTCATGATTGTAGTTGGAAATTCATATATTTGGTCACAAATTTGTGTTTTTTTGTTTCTAAATTAGTTTTTGACTGAAAATTTGACTATCACAATTAAAGATTCATCATTTTAGTTGAAAAATAATCTCTTTGGTTGAATGGTCAACTATTTTTCTACCCTTTATTTTGGTTTAAAATTAATTTTTTTATCGGAAAATGTAACTTATCCATTTTTGGTTGAAAATTGATCTTTTTTATTTAAAAATTCATACTTTTTGGAAGAATACTAGTCTCCTTGGTTTGAAATTTCCTGTTTCTTTGTTAAAAATGCATCTGTTTGGTTGAAAATGAACTTTTTTGTTCAAAATTAATATTTTCGGGTTGAAAATTCATATGTTCGTGTTGAAAATTCAACTGTGTTACAGAAAATTCGTCTTTTGGATTCAAAGTTCAGTAATTTTAGTGAACGTTTTTTTTAACTGGAAAATATTTATTTGTTGAACATTCTTCTTTTTTGTTGGAAAATTTATCTTTTTTTCGTTGAAAATTCAACTGTTTGTGTGCAAATTCATGTAGTTTGTTGAAATTTCGTCTTTTTTTTGGTAGAGAATTAATCTTCTTGGTTGAAAATTAGTCTTTTTGGTTTTAATATTCATCCACTTTGGTGAAAATTTAATCTTTTTCGATGAAATGTACACTATTGCATTTTTTGTTAAAAATTCATCTTTGTAGGTTGAAAATTGAGAACTATTTGGTTGAAAATCCCACTGTTTTTGGTGGAAGTTTAATATTTTTGTTTGAAAATTCGACTGCATATTTAGATGCAAATTCATCTTTGTAGGTGGAAAATTTAACTATTTGGTTGAAAATGCAACTGTTTTTGATGAAGTTTAATCTTTTTTCTTTGCAAATTCTACGGTGTTGTAGAACATTCATCTATTTGGACAGAAAATTCGTTATTTTGGATTGAAAGCTCATCTTTTTTTGTTTAAAGTTCATCTGTATTCTAAAAAATTCAATTATTTTGTTGAAAGTGCAACTGTTTTTGGTTGAATTTTTATCTATTTTGATTGACTGTTCGACCATTTGGTTGAAAATGATCTTTGTAGGTTAAAAATTTAACTATTTTGTTAAGAAATCATATTTTTTTTATTGAAATAAATCATTTTTTAATTTTTATTCTGTAAGACTTTTATTCCGCTTATAAAAGATTCTTGGTTAAAATCGTTATGAGATTAATTAGTTCGCCTTTGATTATTAATAGTCAAGGAAATGAGAAATTTGTCTGGGAAAAATGAGGAAATTTGAAAATGAAGTTTTTCGGCCATTCTGATAATGTAAAAATTTATTTTCTGTAGAAAAGTGGAGTTTTAAAATTAAAAAATCAGTAATAATTAATAAAAATAGGCACTACTTGAATGCAATTGAATCTAGTTGATAATTCCGTTGCGTTTCCATCAAATCCCCATGGAAACTTTAAATGCACTCTATATACTTCATGACCAGATTTATACGTTAATCTTACAAATTTACATTTATGTAATAAACGACCCACCTCGTGTTTTAAACAATTATTAATCAATTCCTCGTCATGATGATGACCTACATTGACAAAAAATATGTGTTCTTTTTCATTTGCATGTATTATTTTTGAATTATGCTCTTCGTTATGTTTCATGAAGGCACAAATACAAGTGTTCTTTTTAATATCGAGACGAATATAATTTGTCCTCTAACATAGGTTTTCAATTACAAATTCGAAAGTTATAATTCTAAGCTTAAAATAAAAATTATTCAATTTCTATCGCTTCGAATTTGTAATTATTATTTTTCAAACCTTTTTTTTTTTAAACACTTCCAGTTTTAAATCCTTGCCACTGAAATGGTTAAAGTTTGAAAAAGTTATGGACAGTGTAGAAAAATTTGTTTCAAACCGTGAATTTATCGGAAATTTTCTTCAGATTTTATTGGCTGGCCTATGAATCCATTGATCAAAGTTATTTAAAAAATAAAAAATAGCTCTCTGCATTTAACTTTTAAACAATGTTACATAAATCTGATGGAAAAGTTAAGTATGAGATTCGTTAGGTCGCATAACTGGTTACGTGATTTAAGTTATGATACACATTTAGAAGCTTTTTCCAGGCCAAGTTGTACCGTTTAGCATTACATTGAAATCTTAGAAACAATGGTTACGCTGGGACTGGATCGTTACAGCGAACCTCCTTTTTCTTTGTAACCGGATAATTTAAACCCATCTCCCTTCTCTACCCTTTCGAGTTATCCAAGGGCCTTTCATTCAGTGCTAAGAAATACTCGCTTTTATCTGCAAAATATTAAGCATTTACTAGGCCTTGTCATAAGTGAAGTGGACTTATGAAAGTAATGTATTATATTTGCTTTGTTTATATTTTTACGATAAGAAAATAAACCGACAAACTGGTTTAAAAATATAAAAAGAATCGTAATATTTTAAAACTGTAGTCGCTTTTTTTAAAGTCAAAGGCCGCTTTACTCATTTCAATTTATCTCATTTTAGATTTTGTTTAAACAAAAAGAAAATTTAATTAATCTATGTACGAAATCTATACCAAATCTATGTTATTCAATACCAGATTTAACATTCTTTCCCCTATTCTCCTCTTTCCCGTCAAATAATTCCTGTTTTTCCCGTATTTTGAATAAACTTCTACTTTGCATTGCTTTTTTTAAAATGCAAACTGAAATAATAGAACCCAATAAGAAAATCCAACTATTTTTTATTGAAAGGTTATTATTTTTGTTGAAAAGTCTACTATCTATTATTTTTTTGGTTCAGTTCATTTTTTGTGTGTAAAAATTTAATTATTTGGTTAAAAATTTAATTATTTTAATGAAAAATCAAGTACTTTGTTTTCAATTTTCTTCTAAAAACTTGGTCTTTTTGGTTTGGAAATTCAGCTGTTTGTTTGAAAATACAACGGTTTTTGGTTGCAGTTTCATATTTTTTCTTGGAATTTTCTACCATTTACATAATTAAAAATTCAACTATTTTGTACTTTTTCATTGAAACTTCGTCTTTTATACCTGAAAATGGAACTATTTGGTTCTAAATGCAACTGTTTAGTTGAAAATGAGAATTTTTGTTCTAATTAAGCAATTTGGTTGGTAATTCATATTTCATGTTTTAAAATTAACTTGTTTGTTGAAAATTTATTTATTTGTGTTTTCAACTTTTTGTTAAAAATTTATCTTTTTGGTTGAAAATGCAAGTATTTGTTTAAAAATTACCTTTTTTATTGAAAATTCATCTTTTCACGATTAAAAGTGAAAGGTTTTCGAAAACATTCGAGTTTTTAAATTATAAACTATTTTGATGATAATTTATCTCTTTTGGTAGCGAATGAATCATTTTTAGTTGAAAATTCAATTCTTCAGTAGAAAATTTAGCTTCCTTGGTCGAAAATTAACTTCTGTTGAAAGTTCATCACTTTTCTGGTAAAAATATAATCGGTTGAAAATTAATTTTCTTTGTTGAAGATTCATCATTTTAGTCGGAAATTCAACATTTATTTTGTTGAAAATTCGTCTTTTCTGGTGAAAAATTTATCTTCTTGTTTGAAAATTAATGCTTTTGGTTAAAAGTTTATTTATTTTATTGATAATGTATCTCTTTTTCATAGAAATTTAATCATGCTTGGTTAAAAATGAATAACCTGTTTTGGGTGAGGATTCAACTATTTTGTTGTATATTCGTCTTTTTTATTTTTTGTTTCTCGTTTTTTTGAATTGAAAATTCAACTACTTGCCTGAAAGTTGATGTACTTTGTTCAAAACTAATTTCGCTGTTGAAGATTTATCATATTAGTTGAAAATTCATCTCTGTTTGAAAATGTGACTGTTTTGTAGGGAATTTAACTTATTGGTTGAGAATTCATGTATTTTGTCACAAATTCGTGTTTTTCAGTAGAAAATTAATCTTCTTGGTAAAAATGTATCTTCTTGGTTAAAAATTCATCTGTTGTATTAAAATGACATTATTTTTACTTAAAAGGTTAGGAATTTAAAGCGTTTCATATTGAATTCAGTATGGTATCTGCATTAAGTTTATTTAAAAGAATTTATTCCCCTATTATTTCCCTATTTTCGTGAGAAATCACCCAATTTGGCCTGTTTTGAGAGCATTCTAGGCTGTGAAGTCAGCAATATTAATTTAAATTATTTAAAATGATAATTTTCTGGTTTTCTATTTCCCATTATATCAACAGTAGTCACTTTTAGTCACTTTTCAGCTTAAGTTATTCACTTTCTTCATTTACATGTCTGTGGCAGTCCTGCCAATAAGAGATTAGCGGCTAAAAATCAAATAATGTAATTACCAAACAAAAAATAATTAAATATAATTTGCGGATAATTAAAAAGAAGATGAGAACTCGCTACTGAATAATGGCGTTTTTTTATACAAGTTTACTTTGATTAAGTTTTAAGTCACCCTTGCGTAAGCTCTCGGGTCATAGCGATTGTAAATCCTGAACAGAAGCTCTCCCTTTGTTCATTGCGTATCATTCACTTAGATCGAAAACAGCTTTCATTCCATTACTCGTCCTTGCTCGAAATCGATTACCCAAGTAAACGAGCTCAGGTTCATTTTCCAGAAGCTGAACCTACTGCAATAAATGCCTTTACCACGAGCCATAATTTTAAGGACTTCGATAAAAAGAACTTATAAAACGATCCAGGGTCCTTCTCTACACTGAAAAAAATGGTTTAGCTATCCCAGCTAGACATTTAGCTGGATTTCGTCTTCTAAGAAAATATAGTTGTGTTACCTAAATATCTAGCTGTTTTAGCTAATTTTGCCATTTAGAAACTTTTTAGCTAATTTATCTAGATAATTTCTAGATGGAAAAATGTAGCTAAAATAGCTCGACATTTAGGTAACTCCGCTAGAAATTTAGATAACACTGCCATATTCCCTTAGAAGACGAAATCCAGCTAAACGTCTAGCTGGGACAGCTAAACCATTTTTTCCGTGTAATAATAAACGACTGTGATGATTTTTTTGAATGAAACAAATCGCAAAACTTAATTTTAATAATGAATGTAAATTTTTGTAGAATGGCAACATCAAAGTGTGAAAACTCACTTTTTTAGAATTAAGAAGATTAAATTTTTATGAACTTACTATTTGTTCTGCAGTAATTTAATAAATAGATAAGATCTCTTAGTGATTTGAAGAAAAAGTTATGTCGCGTATTTTTGTAAAAAATTAATTTTTGTTCCGAGAATATATTTAGTTCATGAAAAAACAATTTTTGTTTCGATATAGTGATGGATATAAATGAAAAACTGGAATGAAGTACATGCCTTTTTATACATCTAATTTATCCGTCTGACCACAGCATTCCATTTTCACTTTAAATACCTTTGCCATATGTTTGCAAGGGAAGACGATAGTTTCCAAGTGGAAACGGAATGGCATGGTTAGACACAGGGGGATTTGAGTAGAAAAGGATATTTTTAGCAGGGTATCATCATTTATAATTTTTATTTTATTTTACTCAGTTTTGTAGTTCTTTATGTTATTGTTCTGCTTGAGTTTCATTTTTTCTTGCTGTTGTCATTTTAACTTGGTTTTTATTTGCTTCAATTTTCAATTCTCAAACGAACTTGTGTTGAAATTCACTTTTAATCTCAAATTTAAGTTTTTGTAGCAGAATTTCCACGAGAAATTTACAGAATTGTTTCAGTAGTTCTTATATTATCTATTGGGGTTAATTTTAGAAGTATTAACAGAAGTCTACTGAAATTTAACGTTTTAAATTGGAAAATATTTTGATAGAATTCATTTGGAAGTTTCCAAGCAATGTCTTTCTATAGGATTTTTCATCTTTTTTCATTAAACATAACAGGGTGTCTAGCGGACCGGAAAACCGGGAGAAATCGGGAAAAACCCTGGAATTTTATTGGACCTTGAAAAAACCGGGGAAACCCCGGGAATTTTGCTTATGACTGGGAATTTTTTGTATTTGATCGAAAAATCGACTTTTTTCTACTTAATTTTCTTTTTATTCCATTTCCACTTTATCTACAGTCGCAAGGTTCCTTCTTATGCTTATCCTAAGTACCTATTTATGTAATTTTTGACATTCTCATCCTAATGAGAAGGTATTGGTTTTATGTAAAATTGGTCTTAGTCGGGTTTCATCAAATCTCCACGTTTTGAGACCCACTAATTGTAAGTCAGAAAAAAACGATTTTTACGAAGGTAAAATCTGTAAATCTGTCTGTAGTCTGCAATCTGTCTGTAGTCTGTTATCTGTAGTCTGTCTGCAGTCTGTACACACTTTTTTAAGACCTAAAAGAAAAAGACAAGATTATCATAACAACTTTTTGAGTTTTCTTCAAAAAATCGAACATTCAAATTGTGTGCTCGAGCAACGGGCAGATTTTTTCTATGTATATTATGTTGAAATTCCTGTTTCTATGTACACATGGACTTCAAAAAATCACAAAAAGACATCTAAAACTTGGTCGTGGGAAAAATATTTTACCGGGAAAAAACCGTGAAAAACCCGGGAATTTCAAATTGCCTGATCACTAGACACCCTGCATAAGAATCGCTATTAAAAATAAATATTTCGCCTTAAAAAATGAAGGTAAAAAATGTTTCCACTTTTTTTAGAATTTGGGCCATTTTTTGTTCCTTTTTAAGCTTTTTAGGTCAAAAGGTGGGCTGATAAATGCTTATTTTAGTTTATGAAAATAAGCATTAAGTAGTCTTTTGGGCATACCATCTATTTAGATGATTGAAAACTCTTTTAATATAAAAAAAAAGTTGTCTACTATTTCTATAGGTCTTTTAGACTTGAAAGAATTCTGAGAGCTTTTCCGCTAAGAATGTTTAAGATGAAAAATTAAAATAATAATTGTTTGTTCATGAAAATAAGCTTAAAATAAGTTTCACACTTGTCGAAAATCGCTTATTTTGCGCACTTATGTCAACAATGGCTATGTCGCAAAATGGCAAACATTTTTTCCATAAATTATCATCCAATAGGACTACATCTTGCTGCAGTTTACCGAAGTTTGCCGAAAAAAGAGCCCTAGAAACTTAAAAATGTTGACTATAGGATTTCGGATATGTTGGAGAGTTGTGTGTACGTTTCAAAGTATAATAACTGTAAAAAATGTGTAAATTCTATCAAAGATATGACACTCTTTTAAAATTAAAAAAAAATCAAATCTACCCAAAATTTCAACGGAGGGACTGTTATAAAAAGATCGTGTCTACGGGTACCGAAATTTCGGTACGAATAGCTCCCAGATACTTCTTTGGCTATTTGTACCGAAATTTCGGAGAGCACTTCCGAAAAGCCGATACCTCTGATTAACGCCCCCCCCCCCCCCTGAGGTATTGGAAAGGGGTATGGATGTGACCTATATTTTATATGTGAGCAGTCACAAAGGTGTCCTCCTGCCCCCCACGAGTCGTTGGAAAGGGGTAAGGTTGTGACTCACAATATTTTTGTGACCAGTCACAGAGGTGCCTCCCCCCATAAGACGTTGGGAAGGGGTAAGGATGTGACCCACAATATTTCTGTAACCAGTCACAGGGGTGCCTCCCCTCCGCCCCCATAAGACTTTGGAAGGGGGTAGGGATGTCATGTAAAATATTGTTTTTGCAGAAAAACTGTATATTACATAAAAGGTGTATTTCCAGGAGATCTACAACTTCTATTTGAAGCTGTTTCGTAATTTTTTATTATTTACTGAAATTAAGCGGAAAGATATGACATTCTTATAATTTGAGGGGGGTTTGACCTTGAAAATCAAATGTGCGCCTATTTTCTCTATCGTATTCGTGATCAGCACCTTAAAATGCATAGGTATACGAAGTTTCAAATTAATCGGAGGTATTCGCTTTTCGGAAGTTTCCTCCTGAAATTTCGGTACAAATAGCCAAAGTATAGTATGTGAGAGCTATTCGTACCGAAATTTCGGTATAAATACCCAAAATAGTATATGGCAGCCTCGATCACAGCTTTTCGTACCGAAATTTCGGTACACGTAGACACTTCCTAATAAAAATCCCTCTCTGTTGCGATTATTGTCATAAATACGAATAAAGTTCACAGAAAAAAACTTACAGGCTGAACAAGAAAACGACAAAGTTGAAGCTGAAAATGAGTTCGTAGGAAAATGATTTAAAAGAAAATTGAAAGCCTAGTTTTTTTGCCGTGTTGATTTGCCCCAATGTTTATTTGGGAAAATTTGTCTTGGTATGATGATCCTGTTAGGTAAAGTTTCCTTGGGGTTCAGCCACCCGTGGCGCGGCTCCAGGGCAAGAAACAAAGCGGCTACTGAGCACGTGCTTCGACTCGTGTGCTTGGCTTGCATACGAAGTATTGATCGCGGACCGCGCGCGATGGTCCGTAGGTACTAGGTACTCGTCTCGTTTCTCGTTTGTTCATTCTGTTCCATTCCCAAGCACATCGATGGCTCCAGCAGTACCTACCTAGTCCTTCCTTCCCTTGCAAGCAGGGTTGCTACAGGTCAGGAAATTCTGGAATTTCAGAGAAAACCTGAAAGAGTCAGGCAGTTTTTAATAAACTGTTGATTTAAGTATTTTCTTGAAAATTGAACAATTTTGTTAAAAACTCATTTTTGGGTTGAAAATTAACTGTTTTCTTGAAAGTTGTGTAACATTCGTATTTTTCACATGAAAAGTAAACATAGAGAATTAATTTTTTTTCTTTATTGACAGAATAATCTTTCTTGGTTAAAAATGCAACTCTTCGGTTGAAAATTAATCTGTTTTGGTTGAGGATTCAACCATTTTCTTGAAAATTCATCTTTTTTGTTAGATCTAATTCATCTTTTTGGTTAAAAATTCGTCTAGTCGTCCCGAAAAATTGGTGAAGTTGGAAAAGGGGATGTATTAGTCGTCACGAAAATTAGGGATGACTAGCCAAGGTTCTTATGAAAGATGCTTGACTACACATCCAGAATGTCAGGACGGTGAGACACTTCGTTTCGTTAAACATTTTGTTGTTGTTGTTAAAAATTAGTTTTTAACTAAAAATATAATTATTCCATTTTTGTTTGAAAATTCATCTTTTGTAGTTGAAAATTCGACTTTTATGGTCGAAAATTAATATTCTTGTTTAAAAATTCATCTTTTTGATGGAAAATTCAAATATTTTGATTGACAATCAATTTTTTTTAACTTAAAATTTAAGTATTCCATTTTTTGTTAAAAAGCCATCTTTTTTTATATTAAAAATTCAAATATTTGGTTGAAAATTCATGTATTTTGTTGAAAATTTGTCTTCTTTGGTACGGATATCGTCTTTTTTGTTGAAAATTCAACTACACTAGAGTCCCTCTATAACAGCTATCTCGGGTGCACCCTTAATCAACAAACATGCTATAGAGGGACTCTCCGAACCGTTCTTCTTCTCCTTCTTGCTTGTGGCTTCTTATAGCGCTGAACCATAAACATTGCAACTCCGCTGACCTTGCAAATGCCTCCCTCTCGTCCCCTTGGACCGCCTTGTCTGTTATAGAGGGAACTGCTATAGAGGGACTCTAGTGTATTTGGCTAAAATTCATTTTTTTCATTGAAGATTCGTCATTCTTGTTAAAAGTACTTCAATACTTCAAATTTTGGGTTGAAAATGCAACTGTCTGTAAAAATTTCGGGTTTTTTTTTCTTGAAAATTCAACAATTGTGTTGGAAGTTGTCTTTTATGTTAAAAATTTATATTTTGGAATTGAAAACTCAACTGCTTTGTAGAAAATTCCTGTTTTTGCCTGAAAAATTCAACCTTTTGAATGCAATTTTTTTCTTAATTGACTGAGAAATATTTCTCTGTTGAAAATTGTCGAAAAATCTTTGTTGAAAACACTTTTTGTTAAAAGTGTATATTTTTTTGTTTGATAATTAATCTGTGTGGGTTGAGGATTCAACTAGTTCGTTCAAAACTCGTATTCTCTGATTTGATTCAATTCGTTTTGGGTCCCTACCATCTCACATGCGGCATGTCACATCTGCGTCATGTCAAATCTGCGGCATGTCTCATCTGCGGCATCTCTCACCAGTGGAAAGGGATTCGACCAATATTATTTCTGTGGCCAGTCACAGGGGTGCCTTCTCGCCCCCCCCCCCCACGAGACTTTGGAAAAGGGGTAGGGGTTTGACCCATATTATTTTTATGGTCAGTCGCTGAGGTGCCTTCCCGCTCCCACATGACGTTGGAAAGGGGGTAGGGGTTTGACCAACATTATTTTTTTTGGCCAGTCACAGGGGTGCGGTGAGACATGCCGCAAAAATGTCAATTTCACTGTGAGAAATGCCGCGCGAGAGAGAAGTCGCTAGAAAGAGATGCTGTAGTTGTGACATGCCGTAGATGAGACATGCCGCAGATATGACATGCCGCAAATGTGACATGCCTCAGATGTGACTTGCCACAGGGAGACTTGCCGCATGTGAGATGATATGTCCCCGTTGTATCCTTTTTCACTCCAGAAAAATTTTATTCTCATCTTTATTCAAACAAAGGAAAAACGCGTCATGAGTTTTATGGACGACCCCTTGGTGGAAATATCAACTATTAACTTTTCCGTTGAGAGTTCATTTGTTTTGGAGGAAAATTCATCTTTTTGTTTGAAAAATTAACTATTTTGTTAAAAGTTGATCTATTTTGTTGAAAATGGTTTAAGGTTGTTTTTATATCTGAAAGAAAAAATTATTACAGCCAGGTCAAATAAAAAGTTGGCCAAGGAAAAGTGAGGGAAAGTCAAAGAATTTAGAAATTGGGATTTTATAACAACCCTGTAGCTTGATACCTCTGCAATTGTTCTGCCCTCTGCAGCTTGCAAAGCCTGCAGTCCGTGCAGCTAATAGCCCCACTGTCCCCCGAACTTTCTGTACATGTTCCATATTCTATGTTCCATTTTCTGTGTGTGCTCGGCGCAACAACGCTAATTTCGCTTGCGAATTATCGCGAATTACTACTATACGATGCGATCTAAATTATTTCACTAGGGAAACAGAAAATACTAGAACGCCACCACTTATTGCTTGTACAGTCAGTTATAGTCACATTGTGGAAGTCATTTTTTAGTCACTTTTGTAGGGTTTCGTAGCCCCGGGCAGAAACTTCTGTAATTTCGGATGGGTGTCCGTCCGCCTTTCATACTTCATTCCAAGGAGGGTAAGTGTGGCGAGAGGAAGCAGGGAGGATAAGAGGAAATGAGGGCGAGTGAGGAGAAATTATTGGTGGGGAAACGGAGAAGTGATGGGAAATGAGGGAGGGGGTGAGGAAAATAATTGGAAATTACGGTGGGGAAATGAGAATAGGGGAATTTAGTAAAATAGGAAAAATAAAGAGTGGGGCAGTGTGGGGAAACGAGGGGTGGGATAGTCGTTGAATTGAGGGTTGGGGAGGGGGAAGTAGTGGAAATTATGGGGAATGAGGGGTATGGAAGTAAGGGAAATAAGGGTAGAGGAAGAAAGAAAAATAAGGGCCCTTCTCCTTTATCTTTGTGCTTCTTGGGTAAAAATTTTCCTTTTTGGTTGAAAATTCAAACTAATTGGTTAAAAAATGCATCTTTTTTGGTAGAAAATTTATCTTCTTGGTTAATAAGTCATATCTTTTGTTGAAATTGCAATATTTTCACTTAAAAGGTGAGGAATTTAAAGTGTTTCATAATAAATTCAATATGGTACCTATCTATTAATTTTATTTAAAAAAATGTATTCCCCTATTATTCTGCAATATTAGAATTAAAATTATTATAATTTATATTTTTCTGCTTTTCTAGTTTCTTTCGTAAAGCATCTAAATATAAATACGACAGTTGAATATCAAAGGTTTATTTAGCTTGTCATGAAGTAAATTACAATTTTTCTGAATATTACTTCTAAAATTTTTTCTAGCAATATTTTGACCTTGGTTTTCACCCCCGAATACGCAGCAATAGAATTTTATCCAATCTTGTAAATGTAAGCCGATAAATTAAATATGTAATGGAATCGAAATTTTTGAGTAAAAAAGTGTATCTATTGATATTACAGGCCTCTTTTTGTGTAAATAGTAGTCGCTTTTAGTCACTTTTTAGCTTAAATTAGTAAATGTTCACTCTTTTTCAACTACATTAGTCTGTGGCAGTCCTGCTTATACTCTCTCCTCTGCTCTGAAAATTTATGGACCTGATTTCACCCAATTGATAACACTAGGATCACCATTTACTTCCTTCCAATAAATTTTTATTCCTTCCACATAAATTTCAATCTCGCGCAAATTCATTTTCATTTTCTTCTGAATTCTAGTAAATCCTCATTGGGAACTAATCAAAATTTAGTAGAGCATAAATAGGGTTTGTACATTTTTTTCGTTGTGTTATTTTGCCCTCTATATTTATCAGTTAGACAATATTGCGATCAATTTTTCAGATTCTCTTATAGAAATTTCCTTTCTGTGAAAACGCAGTAGAGATAAACAATTTATTACTAATATTAGGGTCCTGAATTATTTGTAGCTTTTTCTAGGCGTATTGCTTCGCAGCACGAACAACCTTTTAATTTGTCCCCCTAGAAATTCATCGCAGATTTTCAAATGGGAAAATATTTCGTCTTGACTAAGTAAATAGCCATTTTTAATTGTTAACCATTCAGGTACACAGTAAAAGCTGTAGTATTTTCACTGTATACTTTTTTCCTAAAAGATGGTTTTCTGCTTTTTCGATCGTTAAAAGAGAATATAATAATAATTTTATATAAAAAATAATCGTTTAAGGGTTTAGTATTACTTTTAGTTCGATTTAGATGATTTTCACATTTTATTTTATTTCACTCGAAGTCTGTTTTCCTGGTCAGATAAACGAGGGTGTCCTCAAGATCGATCGGAAATGATTAACCTCTAGCGAAGTAATATCCCCTCTAATTCTCTGCAATAATTTCTTCATTGCTCCCAAAAGAAAGGCATTTCTTTTACGTGAAATATTACGCAACTGAAAACTTACTTTATATTAAAAATTTCAATCGAAAGAAAAATTGTATTAAATTATAATCTGATTAAAAGTGTATAATATACACTCAGAAAAAAAATGTTCTTGAACCAAACAAACTGTTTTGTTGGATATACATGAAAATTTGGTCAAATGAAACAAATTTTTGCTGATTCAATAAAATATTTCATTGACCTAACCAATTTTTTTGGTTGAATCAACCAAATACACCAATTACCAAATGATTTTGTTGAAACCACCAAAAAATTTGGTTGGGTCAACCAAATATTTTGTTGTCCATATAACAACCAAATTCTATGGTTGAACCAGTAAAAATATTGTTGATTCAACCAAATCGTTTCTTGAGTGTAGAAAAGATATATATATCTTCAATTTTAAAAAAGCTTTTCAAAGTTTGAGAGTTGTACTTTTAGATAGCATGACCCGATTTAAAAAAAAAAATTCGCGATGTAACATAAGCTCAAATATACCAAAAACCCGCATTTTTCGCACATTTGGTTAGGATATCTCTAAAGCCTGACGTGCTGGGAAAATTATTCCCAGATTCTACGCAGAAAATTACATCGGAAATGACCCTTAGTTGGTCAACAACAATCGCAACCTATTTTTTGCAGATCTGTGTTATCATTTGAAATTTTGCTACTTTTTGCATCACGTTTAACCCTAGAGTAGAATCTAGGAGAACATTTCAAAAGTATGTTAATAATTTTAAAACGTACTATGCAGACTTACCTTTAAAATTGCCTTAAGAAGTTTGAAAAATTTCGATTATTTCTAGAGTTATTGAATTTTTTCTAAAACATCTATATTTGACGTTTTTTATTTGACTCCGGTGCATTTACGTCTTTTTATGCGACAGCGCAGAGTATCGTCATGTTGTACATTACTATACAGCGGAAGATCATTCTTTACACAGAAAGAACAGAAGATAAACTTTACATCGATTTCCGGCAAAAGATTCTCTGGAACAAAAATTAATTTCACAGGATAAACTTTACACAAATTTCCTGCAACAAATTTTATTCTTAGTTTTTTCTGTGCACATTACACTCCGCTGTATCGTAATGTACAACATTACGATACTGTACACTGTCGCAAAAAAACTTGTAAATGCACCGTCGTCAAAGAAAATAGTATATGCGCCTCGGCGCATGATATACTGTTGCAATATATTTTTTATAAATTTCAGATTTTGTCCTGCAACTTGGGCTTATCAGATGCATACTTTTTTTACCTTTTGTGTTAATTATGAGGACAAAATTGTCATATTAACATTATAAGGATTAAAGAACTGTAACAACAGCTCAAAAAATATGCGTGTAGATCATTTCCGCTGGTATTGTACTTTTATGAAAAAAGTTATTCAAACCTTTATTAGGATATGATCTTTGAATTCGTCACAGGTTCCAGTATTGTTCAATTTTAAGTGATTAAATATTTTAAATCGTTAATAAAAGGCCGTGGCTAACGAGCACCAACATTTCGATACGAACAGACGAAATTCGAAAAATCTGTTTCAATTCAAAATTATTCAATTTTAAACGCTGATGTAGTCTAGGGCAACTGATCACGGACATTTTTGTGTCGGAATGGGATTTAGCTGTATTTCAGGATATATGATTGCTTGGTGGTGAAAAAAAATCCCACTAAATATTTTCCGAAAATTCGAAAAAATGGCGGAGATATGGGACAGTTTTTGGACAAATTTTTTTTCTAAATGACGTATCGTGGATTCTGATTGACCGATTTAACTTTTCGACGTCTGAATTTACTGTTTTTAAGATCCATTTCAAAAGAATCAATTTTAAACCAAATTTTTTTCGACAATTTTGTGAAAAAAATTAAAAACGCGTTTCCCAAAAAATGCCCTTTTTTATTTTTTCGTCAGTATAAGTCATAAGTGTGATCTACAAGTCCTGAAATTATTAGTGTGTGGGTTTGCCACTGGTTTTCGAGAAAAAATTCAAATGTCAGGTCTTCTGTGGCGCAACGCGGCTCAGTAGGGCAAATTAAAGTGTTTGTGGACAAATTAATTGTCAAACCACTTTTATTTTCATAATTCTTAAATTTCTTTATAAGTAAAAATTAATAAAATTCTGCCTAGATCGGTTACGTCCGATTCTATAAAAAAAGGGTTTTAATACTTTTTTATTTCATAAAGAAAATGACAATAACCAAAAATTTTCACTTCTGAAGAATACCGTTCGTCATAAAATATTCAGATTCATTGAAAAAGATGTAGAATAAATAACACAACAATTTAGAAATGTTTTTCAGCAGAACTGTATAAGTTTAAACATTTCTTGAATTTGTTATAAACAAATAAGTGGATGAAAATAATTTTGTGAGTATTAGCAATGTTTGGTCACTTGATTTCAACTAAATTGTTACAATGTGTAGACAAAAGAGGTTTGTGAGTTGGCTTAATGAAAATTAATCAATTTTTTGTTGTATAGTGAACACATTTTAAAAACAATTATCCGTTCCCGCTGTTTGGGAGAAAATAAATACCATTTTTTATGCAAACAACTCTAAATCATCCTGTAATTATGGTTTCTTAATTGTTTAAAGAAACTAATTTAACAAATTAGCTCTTTGGCTATGTCAGTAGCTAGTTGGAGGGAGAAAATTCATGTTTCACTATAAGTGTATTTAGCTGATCAGCGCCAAACCCGGACCAGACTAGACTGTCAATATGATGTGAAAAAAGTCTTGTTTTGATAGTATACATTTCTTATTTTCGATCATTTTAGACGTTCTGTAACTTTTTCGAAATATGTCTAAAAAAAGTTGCTGATCGAACTTTGAACTTTTTTTGGTTTTGCATAGCTGATCAGCGCCAGTCCTGGGCCAGACCAGACCTTCCAGACAGAACATGCCATTTTTTGTTCTTGTTTCGCTGATCAGCGTCAGTCCTGGGCCAGATCAGACCTTCCACACCGAAATTAGACCTTTTATTGTTCTTGGATGGCTGTGCAGCGCCAGACCTAGACCTGATACCAGACTGCTATGCAATTTTTCCACGCATGGGAAACTATATAGTTATTATATAGCTCGATGAGGAAGGGAGTAATGAGAGGTAGGGGGTGTAGATTTTTTAGATTGATCTAGAATTCTCGTGTTATTTATTTCAATGACACGTTCGTTCCGCAACACTGCTCCGACCCAGGTTGCTGATCAATCTCTCTAGCGATCACCCCAAGTGAAGAGCCTCAGAAAATTGTTATGTGTGGTTCCCCACTTGGGTCCATTAGTATCCTAGGACTTTGTTTCAGGCGTCATTCACTCTATTGTCATTCTGTTTACAAACTATTTGTCGCCACACTTTTCTGTCCTGGCATACTACTCTAGCTTCCTTCACGTCCATGCATTTTTTCATGCAAGCTCTCGTGTTTCTGTGGCTTCTTATGTTTCTTCGGATTAATGTATCATTCACAGATAATATTCATTTTACGATAAAAAATGGTAAGAGATAAAAAAAGGGGGGAAATGGCACATATGCGGAGTTGAGCAATGTAGAATATTGTAAGAATGAAAGCAGGAGGTTACTTATGATGATGATGTTTTTTCTTTCGAACAAAAATGGTTTTCCGGGTGAAATTTTTGTGGAGGACATGGAGATTGGGTGAATGAGGGTGAGTCTTGGGAAGTAGGTCGTCGCCGTAGTTTCGCGGTAGACGTCGTCGTCGCGACGCCGCGTAGGTGGAGCAAAGTTGGTTCGAGTGTGGAAGAGGTGCCTGTCGATCGGTTCCCGACCTCTCCAACTTGTTCCGCGTTCCTTGCCATTCACTGGCGCCCCTTTCATACTACTGCCCTGTTCACGAGGACGCGCCCCGGCCTCCAGTGTGCTTGACCTCTTCACCCCTGCACAGTCCAAAACAATGACATTTGATTTTTATTCATCGATTTCCGCCTTTCTGCTTTATTTATAATCTGCGACCTAAAAAAAAAATCTTTAGAAATTCTCACAATCTTTACTAATAAAGCAGGGTGGCTGCTAGATCGGGAACCTGGAATTTTTTGTGACCGTGAACAGGGTGGCCGTAGGTTGGTCAGGGATAGTCTGGGATGTAAAAAAAATCTGTTGAAAGTCAGATCATTTTTATATAAGAGGCACTTTCAATACGTATGTCAAGGAATACGTGAAGAAAATCATAAAACCTAGTTTTTCCACTCGCATAATTCAGGGTTCATTAAGGACTAATATCGTTATATATATATAGTATCGTTTTTGTCGTCAGAGTGGGTATTTTCGAGGAGCCCAAAAAACAGAGACTCTATTAACATGGTAAAATTCTCGAAAAAAATTTTCCGAGAAAGTCATATCTGTGTGGTACAATGGGGTTGATTTTTATGGTTAAGGGTTTTAGCCCAAAAATCAGAGTGGGAATTTCCGAGGAGCCCAAAAATCAGAGACTCTATTGGCGTTGTAAAATTCTCAAAAACATTATTTTTCGCCAGTCATATCTGCGTGGTACAATTGGGTTAATTTTCAAGGTTAAGGGTTGGAGCCCAAAAATCGGAGTGGGTGTTTTCGAGGAGCCCAAAGACAGCCCAAAAATACGCCGGGATTAAATTAGTGAAAAATTCACATTTTTTGAAGGGGATTGATTTTCGAACTTCAGGGTTGTTTTGGGGAAATTTTTTTTTGCGGATTTTAAGAGCCCAACACTTTGGTTGAAAATTCAACTGCTTATTACAGAAAATTGATTTTGTGACTTGAAAGTTCAACAACTTGGGTAAACTTTTTTTTTCTTGACTGAAACATCTTTATTTATTGAATATTTATCTTTTGTTTGGAAAATTAAAAATTGATCTCTTTTGTTGACCATTTGTTTTTTTTTGTTTGAAATTTTTTTTTCACTGAATACTCAACTTCTCCATTTTTGGTTGAAAATTTATCTTTTTTAGTTGAAGATTCAACTATTTGTTTGAAAATTCGTCTTTTTTGGTTAAAAGTTAATCTTCTCAATGGAAAAATCGTCTTTTTGGTTTTAGAAATCATCTCGTTTTGTTGAAATATCAACTATTAGCTTTCTTGCTAAGAAATAATGTTGGTAGATTAAAAATATTCAACTATTTGGTTGAGAGTTCGTTGTCTCATAGAAAATTAGATAAATTACATTTTAACAAAAAATTCACTTTCTCCAACTGGAATCTAAATCAAAATTTTATTTTTCAATAAAAATGTATAATGATTTACTAATTTGGAAAGTCCGTAAGAAGAATGTGTTGCAATTTCCTTCAAGTTTGAAAGTTCAAAATTTCAATCTAAAAAGGTAATTCAATTTTATTGGAAACAATTTTTGGTCTCACTGGATGATAAAATTTGTAGACCTGATGGAAAAGATTATCGAAAGTTTGTTTGCCAAAAATGATTTCAAACTTTGTTAAAAAATCAATTTAAAAAAGTCATAGTTTTAAATTTCTATTGCAAATTAATTCGAAGAGATTGATTGGTATGATTGGATTGGATGCAAAAAACGAATAGACTTGATTTTAAATGTAAAATTTGATTTGAAGTTTGTTATGTTATTGACATTTCAAGTTATAATTTACAACAGTGATTGATTAAAATCATTATTAATTTCATTAGAAAAAATTTATTTCAAACTTCGCCGGAAAAATATAAAATTTCAATGGAAAAATGATTTGGAATATTAATGGCGGATCAATTGGAATGAATGATTGGCTTGATTGCATTCTATTACTAGACACTTAAAAGAAAAGAATGATAGGTTCGATTCAATTTAATTACCAAAAACCTGATTGAAAAGAATTGTTGGAATCTTCTTTAAAAAAATTATTCGAATTTGGAAAATAATTTTCTGTTAAAATTGATTTACACAACTGGTTTGAAAATTGAGGAATGATTCACTACAATGATTCCCAATGTCTGTGAATAGAACAGATTTAAAATTAGTTAATTATTATTTTTGAATCTTCAAAAAATCATATTTTAAATATGATCAAAATTTAGTATATTATACAGGAAGTATTGGAAATTTAAATTTCAAAGTTAGGAACTCCATTTTCTTGGGAAAGAATCTTCCCATCTGGGTCGAGTAAAAGACACGATAAATCTTTAATCTGGACGCTAAAGAATCTTATGAATCTTGGAAGCTGGGAAATCTCGACTTGAGGTCTGCCGACAATGTTTGTAAACAAGCGGATTAGCCTGGAATGAGTTCTAGGTTCATGGTCGTTCAAAGATAATTTATCGCATTATGCCATATTTGCAATAGAAATGAATTGTGCATACGATAATGTGTACTTTTGATAAAAATTACATATGCGTATACTTGTACCTCATATGTGAATGCAAACAATGATATGATTTCCGACTCCAAAATCTGATATTAAAAAATTTCAAAAATTAAAAAAAAAATCCAATTACATGTAATTAACAGATATACTACAAAATCTCAATTTCGAAATTCTCTGATTTTTTCCTGGCTAATTTTTCATAATAGTAGTTAAGACATACGTAAAATACATTAAATTTTCAACCTTAGTAATAAATCTTCGATAAAGAAATGAATTCCCAACGAAAAGTGCAATAGTTGAATTAAACCAAAGAATAGGAATTTTCAACAAATTAGTAAAATCCTCAACCAAAACAGACTAATTTTCAAACTAACACGAGGAATTTTCAAGACAAAGGCACGAATTTCATGTAAAACAGTTGAATTTTCAATCCAAAAGTATGAGTTTTTAATAAAAAGGTTGAATTTTCAATCCGAAAAAATTAATTTTCAACTAAATAAGATAAGTTTTCAAACAAAAATAGAACAGTTACATTTCCAGTTAAAAAATTAATTTTTAACTGACCAAAACGAATTTTTAGCAATATAGCTAAATTTTCAACAACAAAAAAAAAGAATTTTTTATTGAATTGATGAATCTTAACAAAAAAAAAGAATTTATAACTATGTAGTTGAATTTCAAACCTAACAAATGAATTTTCAAATAAAAAAGATAAATTTTCAATAAAAAAAATGAATTTTTTACCAATATAATTTAAGTTTAAACCCAAAAAGACGATTTTTTATCAAAATATATGCATTTTGAACTAGAGAAAGCTCAATTTCAATCAAAAATAATGAAATAGTTACATTTACAGTTAAAAACTTCATTTTTAACTAAACAAAACAAAATTTCAACAAAATAGTTCCATTTTCAACCAAAGAAATATTTTTTTCTAATTGATGAATTAAGAAAAAAGAATGTTTAACCAAACGGTTGAATTTTCTATCTAAAAAGACAAATTTTGAACCCAAAATATGAATTTTCTATCAAAATAGGCTGTGTCTAGTCGTCCCGAAAAATTAGGGGAGTTGTAAAAGGGGATGGACTAGCCGTTAAATTGTTAAATTTTCAACAAAATAATAAAATTTACTCAAACCATATTTTATCGAAATCCCCTGATTACATAAAAATTAATAATAATAATAATTACAGACTGAAATTCCTCATTCAGTTAATACGAAATTAAAATTAAGTACAAGCAGCACTTGTACTTAGCGAAATGAAAAACCGCTTCTGCAAAAAATACGAAAAATAGCATAATACGGGTACCGACGTAATGTCGAGGAGAAAAAGTGGGAAAATCCGGAAAAAAGTGCACATGTCGTATATTAAATTATATTTCGTAATATACGATCCACCTGGCAGACACATTCGAGGGAATACGAGCACGAAACGAAGGCTTGCCAAAATCCTCCGTTTCTCACGTGCGCTTGAAAAATTACCAAAGCTGCTTTAGAGCGCGAGAAAAATGATTGGACCTCTTCTCTTTTGAAGAAACCTTTCCAAGAGAAAATACCCAAGAGACTTTTAATTCGCCCGAGAAGAGAATCATTAGAGGATAACGCTTTTAAATCCGCACTACTTTTTCTGTATCAGATAATTCTTACTTGTCTTCGTATATTTCGATTCACTAATTATTGTAATTAACTAGGAAAATGATACGCCCGATTTGTTTCTGATTTATAATTCAGTTCGAAAGGATAAAAGTAATATTTACTTTAAATAATTCCACAACTACTTCTTCTTCTTTACTTTCATTTAACACAAAATTTTTTAATTTAAGTTTCAAAATCGTGCATCAATAACGAAAATATATCAAATATCAATAATCAAAAATAATCAAAATGTAATTGAAATTCTAATTTTCAAACAGCTTTGAACTAAAAGACTTCAATTGAAATAAATTCAAATTTGAATCTTTGTAAATATTAGACTAACTAATTATAAGTATTAAGTATTTAATGAATTTGCTCATTTAAAAGTTGAACAATTTTAGACTTAAAGCGTTTGAAATTAAATAATAATTTGAAGACCTTATAATTATAAAATTTAATGTTCACATCATTTAGAATGACAGAATAGCTTCTAGAGCGGAAAACGTTGCTGACGCGCCTAACGACACGCGTTTGTCGGCGAATCCAGCAGTCGATTCGCTCGGATACTGACCATTTTTTAACTGTTTTCAAAAATAAGGTAATATAAAGTGTTTAATACGGACTGAATTTCAAGTATCTATGAAAATAATGTACACATTTTTTAATTATTCATAAAACTGATGGAGTATAGCAACAAATTAAAAAATGATTAAATTCGCTTTTAGTATTATTCATGGAAAAAGGGATGGCCCCACCGTCCCGAAAATTGCGGACGGATAAAATATTTAGCTTAA
The DNA here is from genome assembly GCA_932178445.1 of Andricus quercusramuli. Lineage (NCBI taxonomy): Eukaryota > Metazoa > Arthropoda > Insecta > Hymenoptera > Cynipidae > Andricus > Andricus quercusramuli. The sequence continues at coordinate 22,210 of CAKNXH010000167.1, read as the reverse complement.
GGCCATGTTACGAGACGGTCACGTGACCGGATTCCTACCTTACCGACACTTTTTTTAATTGTCAACTTATTTTCACATGAATAGCCACATCGAGTTGAAAATTTGGGATCATAAATAAGAAGCACTCAGAAAGGCGGCTCTGGTCCTAAATTGTAATAATCATGAAAAAAGTTTTTTTTTGTACACATTTTTTTTGGTGCTTTTTCATGATTATTACAATTTAGGACCAGAGCCGCCTTTCTTAGTGCTTCTTATTTACTATCCCAAATTTTCAATTCGATGTGGCTATTCGTGTGAAAATAAGTTGACAAATAAAAAAAATGCCGGTTAGGTAGGAATCTGGTCACGTGACACACTCATCGCATGGCCTTAAGACAGATCACAGAAAAATTTTGAGAGTAGGGAAAACGTTCTCTGCGTATTTGTTGATCTAGAAAAAGCTTTTAACAAGGGGGATGGAAGTAATCTTTGGGAAGTCCTGAAAGAGTACGGAGTCAATGAATGGTACCTTCAAGCAATAAAATCAATACATGCTGGTTGCAAATCGAATGTAATAGTGAACGGGAAACTAAGGTTATGTCCTCATGGCTATTTATTATTTTCATGGACATGTATCTAAGAATGACCCTCTTCGACGAAGACGGTGTGGATCTTGAGACAGTGAGGGTATGTGTATTAGCATTCGCAGATGATAAGGTTGTTATGGCAGAGTCAATCGAAGACTTCAAAAGAATGATGAATAAAATAAATACAAGCATGAAGAACATGGGCCTCGAACTTAACGTAAACAAAACACTATTACGGCTGCAAAGTATTATGGGAGGTTTTTTCCTTACAAAGGAAAAAAAATGGATACGTTCAATATTTTTCAAGCTTATGTTTCTGTCTTTCCGAATATTTTATTTTCAAAAATTCAGAGGGCCCACGAAAATGTCAATTGATGTGTTCTGTGACAATGAACAACTCTTTAACCTACGGTAGTTTTATATTTCTAATTAAAACCTCATTTATAAACAATGTAACTTTTCTTAAAACTTTCTAAGCAGCTATTGATTAATTAATAATGGTCTTCGAAACTTCGTCAGAAGATCAATCCGCGCGTCTCAAAGACGCGAACAATATTGCATCAAATGCTGTACTGTTATATTCCCAATATAAAAAAATCTTCTTATAAAAAGGAAACTAATTTTTTGAAAAATTTAAAAACGATATTGGTAGGTTATGGTAGTTTACAAAAACTTCTTAATTTTGGCAATCGATGCGTCTCGAAGACGCGAACAAATATATTATATAAATTATAGTTGTTTTCCCAATATTAAAAAAGTTTTCCTTATATCAACAACATAAACAACATTTTTTTCAATTTATAAATCGGTATTGATGGATCATAAAAGGGTATAGAAGGTTCGTAATAGGTCATTCGACGTGTCTCGAAGATGCAAATAAATATGTCAAATACAGTACTGTAGTACTCCTCACATGAAAAAAGTTTTTCTCATATAAAAAGAATAAAAAATTTTGTTTAAACTTCATAAATCGGTACTGGTCGGTCATAAAATGTTCATCAGTAGGTCAATAGATGCGTCTCAAGGACGGGAATAAATACTCTGCATGTAGTATTGTCGTATTTTGAATATCAAAATTTTTTTTTCATATAAACAGAATAGACCATTTTTTTGAAACTACATAAATCGGTACTGGTTGGTCATAAAAGGTTCATCAATAGGTGAATCGATGCATCTTAAGGACGCGAACAAATACTCCGCATGTAATATTGTCGTATTTCGAATATAAAAAAAAATTCTTATATAAACAGAATGAACCATTTTTTGACACTGCATAAATTAGCACTGGTAAGTCATAACATTTATAACAATAGGTCAATCGATGCGTCTCGGAGACGCGAACAAATACGCTAGATTTTGTATCGTTGTATTTTGAATATCAAAAAAGTTTTCCTTATATAAACAAGGTAAATTTTTTCTTTTTAAACTACTTCTAAATAGTCGATCTATCTCAAAATCATATCAGACCTGTATATCAATTGGAGCTACACTTCATCCAAATTTTATGATCGTAGCTCTTTTACTTTTCGATGTATGGTGAACAGAAAAAAGTTACACACCCACACATACACACACATGGACATTTTAAACAATTTTTATTCACGAGCTGCTGGGGTCGAATTATATAAAAATATGTCAAAAAAGTATATTTGAAAATATCAGTCATTACAAACCTCCCTCTATGAAGAAGCAATTATGGTGATTACAGGAAAGGGTGAGGAAACAATGTGCAACATTCTCCTAAATGATGAGAGAATAGAATAAGTTGATAAGTACGTATATCTCGGTAGCCTATTCACTTGTGGCGGAAAGATAGATGGAGAGTTAGATAGGCTTATAAACGAAGGGAAGAAGATTATCGGTAAAACAGGGCCCATTATCAGAAGTAAAAATATGTCAAGTAAAGCTAAATGGGCAATAGTTAGCTAGTTTTGAAACGGGCGGGAAGCCCATGGAGAGCTACCTTGGCGCTCAAGCTATAAGGCCTATTGTGCCACACCCTTACCTATTCACTCTCAGCAGTCGACCCCAGACCTCTTGACGAAGCGTAGTATGTCGTCGACTGATCGCGTTGTAATTTCCTCTGTTTCCATAGTACAAGCAGGGATGTTTCGTCATTCTGCCGCATTTCCTGCACTCTGTCGTGGGGTTTTATGCATATGATAGTTCAAGTGGTTGTGCCCAGTTAGGGTCCGTACCACTGTCCTTATATCTTTCTTTGGTATACCCAAGATTTCCCTGGCTCTGTCCATCCTATAGATAAAACCCAAGATGTATTTCGCCTGACGGCAACCCTCGATTTATTCCCAGTATTCCCATTGTTTCTTTCTGCAAGTTGGTTTAATGCCTTTTTGCATTCCCAAACCAGTTCTGATGTTATATCTGATTTCCCTATTGTAGTTAGTGTCGCTTGGCTGTCCGAACAGATTGTAATCTGTCTGCCAGCAGCGTTTTCTTCTATTAGTGTTTCAGCACAGTGAAGGACGGCCAGCACCTCCGCTTGAAAAACAGTAGCTTGTCTCCCAAGTGTGATCCCTATCCCTTTCCCTCTCTTGCTGTCATAAATTCGTGGTCCTGAACCTCCCTATCCCCCGGAGCCATCTGTATACCAGATTTTCCCTTGGAGGAGCAGGTTACCATTTTGTTTCCACAGATCCCTGCTTGGGATCCAGACGCAAAAAGCTTTGGCATAGTTGAAGCGTTTTGTTATTTTATCTTGCGTCATCTGCAGAATCGGCAGTGCACTGATATCACTCGGGAGCCTAGTGTGTCTAGTCACCCGAGTCCATCTATTTGCTCTCATGTAGGAGCCTGGGCTTTAGGACAGCAGAGTAGAGCCATGCAAGCATTTTAGGCCCTAGACCCCACGTCAACACAAAGTTGACCCTGCACATACAAAAGGTCATGGCAAATTTCCTGCATTGGGTCTTCAGGTGCTTTGCCCAGATCTGCTTACTATCTAGGATTACACAGAATACAGGAGCGTCACCCTTCGGAAGTTTATAATTTTTCGTGAAAATGACGAGGTTGGTCTTTCCCGGATTTACCGAGAGCCCTGAGCTATCGCACTATAGCTTTTCGATGCGCAGCGCCGACCTTATAAGACCCATCAACGTTTCCAGATGCAGGAGGGGCGATAGGACACCCCCTGTGGGCAACCCCGTGGAGCTATAGTTCTTACTAGGCCTTCACTCCATCTGGTTTCGAGTCCTCTCCGACGTAGCATGCTTCCTATCCAACATACTGGCTGGTCCGGCATGATACTTCTCAAAGCCTCTCGACAGATGACTTCTGGAGGAGTATTGCTGGAAGCCCAATCTATATCCAAGAAAGCGCCCACAGCATACCTCTTCTGTTCCAACTGCTGCTCCAATTTTTCCACAACAGCATGAAGCGCAGTTTCTACCGAGCACCCTGTCTAAAAATCATGCTGCCCTCTATGCAGCAGGAAGGCCTAGAGCATCTCATCCCTAATGTATCTCTCCACCAGCTTCTCCAACGTCTTCAGGATCTTTTGCAGCAGTGTAACCCTCCCTCTCAGGTTTGGGTATGAAGGCCACTCTGCCATCCTTCCATGCTGATGGCATCTGCTTAAGGGCTATACTTGCCCTAAATAATTTAGTCAAGGGAGGGATGACTAAATCCATGCCTTTTTGTAAAAGACGCTGGATAAATGCTATACGCCCCTGGTGATACGAAGGGACAGACGGACCCTACGGTCCATTCCACCTTTTTGTAATCAGCGACCTTGAGGCCATGTGAACTTATCTTCACACGAATAGTCACATCGAGTTGAAAATTTGGGATAATAAATAAGAAGCACTAAGAAAGGCGGGTCTGGTCCTAAATTGTAATAATCATGAAAGAAGCAACAAAAATTATTCACAAAAAAAACTTTGTTCATGATTATTAAAATTTAGGACCCGACCCACCTTTCTTAGTGCTTCTTATTTAGTATCCCAAATTTTCAACTCGATGTGGCTATTCGTGTCAAAATAAGTTTACAAATAAAAAAAGTATCGGTAAGTTAGGAATCCGGTCACGTGACCCACTCATCACATGGACTTAACGACGAAATTCCAGTCGGCCCGTTCCACTTTTTTGGCCCCAGCCTTCCTCTTGGTCGGTTCGGATTCGCAAAAACCGGGGAAGTGAACTTCCATCAGGTGATTCAGCGTTGCTTCTTCGTCTTCGGCAAACTCACCGTTATCGATCCTTATAAGCCCGAGGCGAGCTTCCGGATTTTTCGCCAGGATCTTGTGGTGCCTCCCTGTTTCCGGAATGTTTTTCGATTCCTAGCAGAAGCCCCTCCAATCTTCCTGCTTATACTTCTTATATGCTTATTGAATTCACACTGGGTTGTCTTATAGATGTCCCAGTCGGAAGGCAATTTAGTTCTATTTGCTCTATTGCACAGCATTCTTGTCTTTTTATGGAATCTCTCCAGGTGGGCATTCCACCATTCCGCTTCCTTCCTAGACTTAATTATGCTTGTAGGGCAATTGTTCTCATGCGATGTGGTCAGAGCCTTTCACAGAAAATCCGCTGCGTACTCCAATTCATCAATGGTACCATACCTTGTGGGTAATTCCGCAGGCTTCCCTGTGAGTTCCGCTTTATATGAGCCCCAAAGTGTATTTCTGGGGTTTCTGATCTTCGAAACCACCGCCTTTTCTCGGGGTTAATCGAAACACGATATATTTTTGGTCCGAGAGAGACTCCTCATCATAGACTCTCCAGTCCGCTACCCTGCTCCTCAGTACACCTGAACATAGAGTCAAATCGAGAACTTCACTCCTATTTTTAGTCTGGAATGTGGTAGAATCGCCCCGATTCAGAATCTCTAGCTCTGTGCTCGCTATGTATTCAATTAAACCTCTGCCTCTGTCATTGTTATTTGTGTTTCCCCACATCGTGTGGTGAGAGTTTGCATCACATCCCAACAGCAGAGGAATCTTGTTCTCTTGACAGTGCCGAATTAGAGCCTCCACATCTCTGGGAGGCGGGGGTCCCTCGGCATCACCAGGGAAATACGCCGAGGCAATACAAATCTCTAGCCTTTCTCTACTACTGCCCCTGAGTCTCACCTTGATAGCGGTGAGATCTCTGTGCTTTTTCTCGTGGCCCCTTATATCTGCAGCCACATCCTGACAAGCCACTTATCCTTTCCTGTATAACCAGGGTTCTTGAATTAAGGCAATTTCTGCCTGCACCACTGACAAGCGCTTGGCTACAACCGTCGAGGCGCCTTTGCTGTGGTGCAGATTAATCTGCATCATGGGGATTCCCGTCTCAGCCATTGAAAGGCTAATTTAGGGCCCCTAGATGGGGTCGGTTGTCCAGATCCGCAAGGGATCCAGAAGTTCACACCACTCGTGGTAGACTGCCCCCTGAGGAGCCTTCCACCACTAGCGGTTGGTCAGTAGAGGGGCTTGGAACGGGCCCCTCATTGTTTTTGTTTTGTTTTTCGTGTTTCGTTAATAATTAATTAATAATTGTCCCACGAGAAGCTAGGGAAATTAGAAACGTCCCCTGCAGGTTACTTTTTCATTTTTCACAGCTAGGCTCCTCCAACTCAAGTCGAGAAATTTAGAAGCTGGGTTGCAAATATACATGTACGAAATAATGATCGAAAACAGTGTGAAATATGCGAAGATTTAAGTTTTTAGTGTGATGCATTATATTTAAAAATTAAATTTTACAACCTTTTCAATAATTAAAGTTTGGTATGTGTATTCATTCCGCGCGTGAAGTGCTTATAATGTTTTTTTATAATTGAAAAATAAATTTCAATTATCTTATAATTCCGTTTTCATTTATTTGCTAGAGTATTTTTCTTTAAATTTTGGTACATTGACATAACCAAAAATTGTTGGAGAAACGCATATTAGATATATAAAACGTATATAAATGAGTCAAATATTTAAATAAAAAAGCTTTCTCATCCCTTGGAATGCTACTTCTAGACATTTTATTTTATTTTAAACTTTAATCGGCTCTCCTGAAAAATGCTAAAAGTGACCTAGAGCTTTATACGAGCAGAACCAGAACTGAATCACTCTGCAGTGGAGCCTTCGAAATACTACATTAAATGGGCTATGAAACCCTTTTTGGTAGGCGCATGTCGCCTACATTGAATAATTTTCGAATTTTAATAAGACTGCGTGTGTAAGGGCAACGAAATTTAGTAAACCAACTAGAATTACAATTCTTAAATTGAGAAAAATCCAAGATATTTCTGTATATCTTATTTTTTCCAGTGAACTTTTCCTCTAAACAATTTCGTCATTTGCATCTCTGTATTTTTATGGCTAGCCCAAATACTCTTCCCTTCGAAATAGCTATTCTAGAATGCAATTTTACGATCTCATATTTATATTTGAATCTAGGAATAGAAAATCTTTTTTTATCGTTTCTTTACCCACTGATTTCCTAATGACTTACTCTCAAGATCCCAGTGTCCATTGAACTTCGGAATCTGTTTAGTTGATAAAGAAATAAAAATTGAGGGTAACACTTATCACCACTGCTGGGACAATCATCGCTTATTGCTTAAACTTTTTATTTCTTACATTTGTTTGCGTGTTAGTTTTCCCACGACCTTGATTGAAGATACCGTCTTTTTCTTTACCAATTTTTTTCTGGAAAAAAGCTGCACATACGAGAGCTAATTATATCCACAGCAATAGCCTGCCCATCTGGAACGGGTCGCGAAGTTTTTTGCTGAATTGTGGAAACTTGGATGATCCCTATCAGATCTTTGTGCTTAGCCTGAATTGTTGGAAAAATCTTCTCATTAAATTATCCACTCCAAAGGTCTAATTAAATATTCCAAGCAAAAATTAATTTTGTTACAAATAATTGGCCCAAGCTTACCGGCACCTGAAGACTTCAAAAGCGCGCGATTTTCAAATCAGAGTCCACAATATCTTCCTTTTTCATTAAAAGAAATTGTAAATTGACTATATGACGCTTGTAAATTATAGGATAAATCATAGATAACATTTAAACTCAGTTTGCCTTTTTCGCGCGTTAACCAAGAAGGAAGTGTCTCGTTCCAAAATTCGGGATGAGTAGTAAAATATTTTTCATGAGCTTTGTATGTGCAGTAGCTAAAAAGTAGCTCCGTGACTCAACTCTCTTTTGAGGATCCCTAAGATGTTTAAATTGTGGATATGGATAAACAGGATGGCCACTGACCGTTGAATTAGCTTGGAATGTTGAATACCGGGAAGAAGCCGGGACATAGCCAGGAATTTTTTTGAAAACCGGGAATTTTTCAGATTTTTCTTTACTTTTGTAAATTGTGGTTAGTTTTATCGACAATCTCCGTTAAAATACCAAAGATCATTTTATATTTTATATTTTCAAATTAATGTTTGATTTAAAAATGAATGTCCCTTTTATGCTATATATGTTGAAGAATTTGAAGCTTCTGTTGATGAATTGTTCAAATATTAAAGTTCCTTTCATATTTAAGAGCGAATACGTTATAATTACGGATATTCTAAATGTTTCAGAAATAAATGGAAAAATAGCTTATCGGGAAAAGCTGATTGGTAGTTGGAGAGTGCCGTAAGTTCAAATGTTATATATTTCATCTTCAAATATAAAATTTACCCACCTTCGGTTTTTTCGGGGACATATAGAAGTATATAATGTTACTCAGTAGAGCACAGATTGAAGTATGATTTCCTATCGAATTTCAAAATCTTTATTTTAGATCCTGAATCACAAAAAACGCGAATGTCTCCTAAACTACGATCGACAAAATAGGCCCTTTTCTTGCGGATCGTCACAATTTATATAATTTATATGCTGAAACAACATCAGTTGCTTCATACGAAGAATTTTCACTACGCGGTTCATTAAATCCCCTGTATTCTCTGTTTCACGAAAATTCCACTTTTACTCGTTTATTTGCTTAAATAAGAACGGAATTAATAAAAGCCAATAAGAAAATTCACCTTTTTTGGTTGAAAGTTAATTATTTTCAATTGACAAGTCTATTATTATATTTTATGGTCGAAATTCATCTCTTTCGGTCGAAAATTTAACCGTTTTATTGAGCATTCTTTTTTTTTGTAGAAAATTACTCTTTTTGGTTTATAAATTCAACTTTGATGGAAAAGTCTTCTTCTTTGGTTAAAAATTTTCTTATTTTGTTAACTGTTTTCTTAAAAAGTCATCTTTTTTATAAGAAATGTCTACTATTATATTTTTGGTTCAGATTTCATCTCTGCTGATTGAATATTCAACTATTTGGTTGAAAATTGAACTATCTTCTTAAAGTCATGTTTTTTTGGTTGAAAGTAAATTCTTTTTATTTGAAATATCTGCTATTAAATTTTAGGTGCAGAATTAATCTCTTATGGTCAAAAATGATTAATATTTAATGGAAAATTTCATTATTGTTTCGAAAATTCAACTATATCTGGTTAAGGTCATCTTTCTTGATCGAAAGTTAATTCTTTTTATCTGAAAAGTCTATTATTATATTTTGGGATTAGAATTCATCTCTTTTTGTTAAAATTTCTACTATTTAGTGGAAAATTTCATTATTCTTTTGAAAATGCAACTATTTTGTCAAAAAATCCTTTTTTGGTTGAAAGTGAATTCTTTATACTTGAACAGTCTACTTTTATATTTTGGATTCAATTATTCACTGTTGGTTAAAAATTCTACTATTTGGTGGAAAATTCCTTTATTGTGTTGAAAATTCATCTATTTTATTGAAAAAGTTGTCTTTTTTGGTTGAATTTTTTGGCATGAAAATGTTAATTAGCGATGATTGTGCGGTGCCGAGATTGGATAGATTGTGGAGAAGTTAATTCAATTTATTTGAAAAGTCTACTATTATATTTTTGGTTTTGAATTATTCTCTTTTTGATAATAATTTTACTGTTTGGTTGAAAATTCAATCATTCTATTGAAAATTCAACTGTTTTGTTAAATATTCCTCTTTTTGGATAGAAAATATATCCTTCTGGATTGAAAATTCATCTTTCTTGGATAAAAATTCAACTGTTTTAAAAGATTTGTCTTTTTGGATTGAAAATTCAACCATTTGGTTGAAAAGGCAAACGGTTTTGGTTGAAGTGGTTGAAGTTCAAGCTTTTTTGTTGAAAAATTCGGTCATTTGATTAAAAATTCATCTTCGTAGATTAAAAATTGAGCTATTTGGTTAAAGATTCAATTTTTTGTTGAAAATGCGTCTCTTTTGCTTGAAATTTCAACTATTTGGTTCTAAATGCAATTACTTGGTTGAAAATACAATATATTGAGACATGAAACATTCAGAATATGTTACCGATATTAATTTTATTTAAAAGAATTTATTCCTTTATTTTTTTTAAATCATCCTCTCTCCCCTGTTATGGAGGCATTTTGCTCTGTGGAGTCTGAAATCACTTTTACAATAACTTACCTTTGTTTATTTTTCATTGGAGTTCTAAAAGGTTTAATTTTTTCAAATTTCATATAATAAAGCAATTATTAGTATTGTTAGTATTAGTAGTAGTAATTATTATCATAAACGCCTAAAAGTCAACCGGGTTAAATTTTATTTTGGACCGGGACGTAGCCTGGAATTTTGATTTGGAGTTTGAAAGGCCACCCTGATAAAGAAAACGAATTTTTGAATAAATTCGAATTCAACTTCAACTACACTTTAACTCGAATGACGTGTAATGAATTCTCAATTAAAAGATAGGATAATTTTCTCGTAACTTTTCAATTTACGTTTTTCTTATCCTGCGCGATTTTAATTTGAATATAATAAGGAGACATTGTCTCCAAGAGAAGTAATGTCGCTTTCAACCGGAACTAGCAACCAATCGCGTCCCACTGTTCTCCTTGCTGGAAGTTTTGCATTTCCGCTCTTTCAAATGTATTCAAGAAACTTTGTTGTTGAGTTACAAACTGCAAAGTTACATTCCCACAGTTTTAGAAGTGAATATTTAAACATCAAAAATAAAGAAAAACTATTTTTATACATTTTATATATTTCATAAATTAAGGGAGGCAATACAGAACTAGATAACCGGCAGAGTGGGAACTTTTAAAAAGAGCGAAAAAACATTTTGTTACATCGAAATCACTTTTCAAAAATGAAACGAATATCCACTGCCGAGCCGGAGTGTTTTTAAATTGAGTCCAAAAAAGTTTGATCAAAAAAGGTTATCCAGTTGGATGAAATTGATGTGGAAGTTTTCAAACTCAAAATGACACTGATGTAAAAGTGGAACAGGCTTGGCTGCGGATTGCGATAAAAAATGGAGTTTTCAGTTTAAAAATAAAATAATATCATGTTCCCGAGTTAGCGGAGAGTTTTCAGATAAAGATTTCGTGGTTTTTCAAACTCGGCTTTGGATAACAATTGAAAACAAATTTTCAATTTCTTACAAAAATAAACATTATTATCATTAAATGGTAATAATTTTAAGAATTAGTAATGCTAAAAGGTTCAAAAAACGTATTAATGTGCTGAAATTCTAACTGAATTGTAACTGGAATTTTTAATACATTTTTATTTAAATGATTGTATCCAAAAATGCTAGTTTGGAAAAATCCTTTTACCACAATGTGTATTTGATTTTTTAAGAATTTTGTAGGCAGTAAACCCATTTTTGATCAACATTTCAGTTAGCTAGTTTTGTACTGTATCATTGCACATAGAAATCGACTTCTAATATAGAAAAAAAATATATAGGAAAACTTTTTTCTCTTTCCTTAAGGCCTAAACCTAATCCTGATTTTCGTTTGCAAATTTGAAATAATATATTGACAATGAAAAGTCGAGACAGGCGTCGATTTTACGTGTCAGGAATATTAAATTGCTTTATTTCCGCTCTTTTTCACGACAAAGTAAGACTTTCAGAAAAAAAATACTTTGCTGTCTGTGATAAAAAGTACATAGTTGAAATTACGAGTAACACGCTCTGGAATTTAAACATTCCCACTGAATAAATTGGGCATCGTTCAAGATAAAAAGCGAATTATACATAAGAGATATCCTTCTCTTAAATAATTTAAGGAAATCATATTCAAACAATTTAGATAAGTTCTTTTTGCTATAGAGCCTGCTACAACATAAATTTTAATTTTTTAAGGCGATTTGAATTTTTCTTTTCTTCTGTTAAATTATTTCTGTTAGAAGAGAATGGACCTACTTTTTGAGAGCGATTCGGAGTAATAAAATATATTTTCATTCTTTCGAATGCGTTTGTTTGGAGCCATACAAATTCCAGACATCTTAGAGACTATTGATGACTCATCTCTGAAAAAAGTAGTCCTAAGATCTTACACACTCTTGTACAACGAAAGTTTTATTGTCTTCGAATCTGAGGTTTTGATTATTTTCTGAAATTTGAGTCTTTATTTGAGTAAAATTTCAGTAAAAGAATGTCAATTTTTTGTGTACTGAAGATTCGAGATTTTAAAAAATCCGATGTGATTATATCCTATATTTTTTTAGAGTTAAGGAACCCAGCTTTTTTTTAAGTCCAAGTGATTTTTCGGTGGATATTCTTTTACTAAAAACTAGAATCGCCAATTTTGAATATTGATATATGCAATGACACATCGTAAAGATAGTTACTTTATAGTGTATAAATAAGAGAGAGAGAGAGAGAGGCGTGGTGCAAACAATGTCACATTAAAGTTCAATACTTTGCATTGGAAACAATCCACTATTCAGAATCGATTTTTAAAAAACCCTGATGGAAAATATTTAATAAATTGTTGCATTAGGGATACTTGCATCAATAAAAAAAATTATTTGAAAGTCTTAAATAAGAAATTGTTCAAATTAAAAAATCAAGTAGAAATTAGAATTTATTTTCTTTTTTCTGAATACGAGTATAGTAGGACAAAAGAAAATAATACTATCAGGAAATGTTTGAATCATACAAACATTTGTCTTACCCTGTATCAATGATGAAATTTGTTTGACTGAGACAAACCTCGACAAATCGTTTATTTGAAACAAACAAATATTTAGGTCCCAGAAGCTGGAATTACAGCATTGTCATATCGATATGGGCACTATGCCATAATTTAGTACTTATTCAGTGCTCATTTATGCTGCAGAAAAAAATTATAATTAAGTGCTCTGCACAAAATTCGGGTACTTTTTTTACCAAAAACTTGTAGTACCTAATGCTAGCTTTAGGTGACTCTGGTATGTAAGGCTCGGAAACTATTAGTGGTATTACCAGGGTGTCTAGCGTCCTGAAAATCCTTGAAAACCTGGTCCTTGAATTATTTTTTACCTGTGGAAAACCTGGAAAAGTCCTTGAATTTTGCACATGGTCCTGGAATTTTTGTTCCCTTTTAAAGAAAAAATGGGTTTGACTGAGTTATCCCACAATATTTGTACAGTGTGGCCGCGGCTTAGGAAAAAAATCTTGCAAAAGTCAAGGAATTTCTACAAGAGACACTTTAACTGTAACAGATAATAAATTTGAAACTTTTTAATTTAAATTTGAAATTGTTTTATCCCATTCATAAAAGATTCTATGTTGAAAATGTTACAAAATTAAGATTGTGGTATTTGAATATTAATAGTCAGAGAAAATGAAAAATTGGTTAGAGTAAAGTCAGAGAATTTTGAAAATTATGTATAAGGCAACGCTGATATAATGTTCTTAAATTCATCTTTTGTGGTGGAAAACTAAATTATTTGCGTGAAGGTTGAATCAGTTTATTAAAAAATTGGTTCTTGTTGTTGTTGCAAATTTATCATTTTAGTTGAAAATTCATCTTTTTGGTTGAAACTTCGTTTTTTTTTGGTTGAAACTTGATTTTTTGTTTCAATTTAAAATCCAACTATTCCAGTTCAAGATTAATTATTTTTGTTCAACATTTATGTCGCTGGTTGGAAGTTTAACTACTTTGTTGAAAACTCTTTTTTATTTTGTGAAAAAATAATTTTTTTTTACTTGAAAATGTAACTATTCCGTTTTTAGCTGAAAATAGATTTTTTTTCAGTTAAGAAATTAATTTTTTCACTAAAAATGTAACTATTCCATTTTTGGCTGAAAATTGATTTTTTTAAATGGAAAATTCAACTACTTGTATACAAGTTGAACCACTTTGTTAAAAATTAATTTTTTGTTTAGAGATTTATCTCTTAGGTTGAAAATTGATCTATTTTATTGAAAAATCGTTCTTTTTTATTTGGAATTAATTTTTCACCTGAAAATTTAACTTTTCCATTTTTTGATGAATATTCATCTATTTAGTTGAAAATTCGTAGTTCTTTTTGTTCAAGTTCACATTTTCGTTTTGAAAATGCAACCGTTTTACAAAAAACTCGTCTTTGGCTTGAAAATTTAACAGTGTGGATGAAATCTTTTTTTCTGTCTTGACTGAAAAATTTTTATTTCTGGAAAATTCATCTTTTTGATTAGAAAATTTAAATTCTGGATTGAAAGTTGACATGTATTGGTAAAAGCTTTTTTTTTTTAAGTTTCATCATTTTAACTGAAAATTCATCTCTCTAATTGAAAATTGGTGACTATTTTGTTGAAAATTCTCTTTTGTTGTTGTTGAAATATCAACTATTTAATTTTTTGTTGAGAATTCATCTTTTTGTGGAAAACTCTACATTTCTTGTTAAAAATTCAACTGTTTTTTGTTAAACTTTAATATTTTTTGTTCAAAGATTTGACTATTTGGTTGAAAATTTATTTTTCTAAGTAGAAAATTCCAGTATTGGTTAAAAATGCAACTGTTTTGTTAAAAACTCATCCTTTTTGGTTGAGAATTCAACTGTTTTGTTAAACATTCCTCTACTTGGACGAAAAATTCGTCCCTTTGGATTTAAAATTCACCTTTCTTGTTAAGAATTAAACTGTCTTTTAAAAAATTTAATTATTCTGTTGAAAATTCAACTGTTTTTCGTTAAAGTTTAATCTTTTAGGTTCAAAATTCGATCATTAGGTTGAAAATTCATCTTTGTAGGTTAAAAATTCAACAGATTGGTTAAGAATTCAACTATTTTGTTAAAAATTCAATTATTTCATCGAAAAATAAATGTAAATTACCTTAAAATTAGATAACTCAGTCAAATTTCAACCAAGTCTAATAAAAAAGCTCATTACACACAGAATTGAAATAACTGTGAGTATATCAACAGCTGAACATTATTGAATTTCAAAAAATGTCATAAAACTGTTGTTAAAGTTGTAAAAATGAGAAGTTCGAAATATTTTCGATTGTAGCGTCGCGATTTTTCACGCGTTAAAAAAAATATCACCAAAAAACGTGTTTTTGGCCATAGAATCATATTTTCCAATCGTTTGAGAAATTTCGCATATGACACATTTTTAGTTCTAACTTCTACTATGTTTCGTGAAAATTTTTTTTTGACAGCAAAAATAGGGTACCTTGAAAGATTAGTTTTTTTGTCCTAGAAAATCTGAAAAAGTCCTGGAATTTTTTGCTTAAGACACCCTGTATTAACATATCCTTTGTGCAGGAATTTAGTGCTTATTTTGTGCCAATGTATACAGCGAAAACCAAATTTTGTGCCCTGTCAAAACGATTTAGTAATGCTGGCTTCAGGTTAGTCGGCCACTACTAAACCCCACGAAATTATTTTCATTCACTTATTTTTTTACAAGAAATTCAACAAATGTTTATATCTCTACAGTTCTACGGGAAAACAGTTCTAAACTGTTGTGTCGTCGATTCTAGGACTTTTTGAATGAATATACCACTAATAGTTTCCAAGTTTCACATACCAGAGTCACTTGTAACCAGTATTACATGTCTTAGACCAAAATTTCTGGGCACATTAAATCTTTTAAGCATAAATTAGCACTTAATTAGCACTAAATTCTCGCGCAAAGGAGATTTTGATATCACAAATAGTTTCCGAGTTTCGCATACCGGAGTTGTGGCTTCAACCGAATGTGGCACTACTACAGGTTTTTGACCAAAATTACCGGGCATCAAATTTTTTTTCTACAGCATAAATTAGTACTATATAAGCACTAAATTATGGCATGGTGCCCATATTGATATGACAATGTTGTAATTCCAACTTCCGGGACCTCAGATATTTTTATTAGCCTTATATCAATGAAGGAATTTATTTGATTAAAAGAAAAATGTTTCTCAGTGTAATAATAATGATAATATGATCTGCGTTCAAGTTTACGTTCACGGTTCAAAAAGAGAACATTCTTTAAAAAAGAATTAGAAAATTAAGACCAAATAGGAGTTACAGGAAATTTTTCGGGGAGTTTTGGACAAGTACTGGAATGAAAAAATAATGTTTGAGGTCGGGATAGTGTCGGAAGAAGTAGGAAATTTGAAGAAACTTGTAGAGGAAGTCAGAGTCAGCGGGGACAAATGGAATGCGGCATGTATAACTATAGAAAAGTCAAGCCAGAAGGAGGAAAAATGGAACAATGAAAAACAGTTATTGAATGAGGAAATAAGGGATCTAAAGAAAACAGAAAATGAGCAGAAGTAACAAATTTCGTGGCTCAAGTTGGCAGAAAATAAAGAAAATACAGGGCCCCATGAAACGAGCCACAGTGAAAATTTTTTTTCAGAACGTCCTGAAATTCCACAATGGCAAGTGCGAGAACAGGAACAAGAGACCGAACAACAAGAAGGAGCAGACAGTTGGATGGGAGGTTTTGAAGAATTCGGAAGGCTTACTGAAGAAGATGAAAATTCTAGTCACAGTAAAGGTCGACCAGAACTACTCAGTGTTGCAGAATTGAAGTGGGAACTAGAGGAGAGAACAAAAACAGAAGAACTTCATAAAGGTTATGTTTCAGGGCAGTGGGGGAAATCCTGGACAAAGAGATACAGGGTGTAATAAGCGAAAGGACGAGAGTCGAAATTCGCATTAAAGAATTGAGAGTGATCGGAGGGGGAAGCCTGGTGAAGTTCGATTCCTGCAAAACTATGAAAAGGCTGATGGAGAGAAAGAAGAGTTTTAAAGGGAGGAAAATCGTCAAAGAAGATGACCTTACGGGAAGACAATCGGAAGTGCAGAGATAAATAGAGGGGCAAGTATGGGAAGCTAAAAAGATAGGGAAGCAGGCCTTCTCAAGCTACATGAGATGGCAAACAGACGATCAAACATTTGTTTGGGATAAATTGAAAGTGATGGAGAAGCAGAACTTTAGTAGACCAAGATATTAATGATCCACGAGTAGTAATTGTATTGGACATCGCGGAAGTAACTAAGATCTGGGACACTTGGGATTTTTTGAAGGACTCCGATTTAATAGTACTACAGGAGACTTGGCTGGAGTAGAAGAGAGAAGATGTGTTATCAAAATTAGATAAAAATTTGGTATGGTCAACGAAGCCGGCTGTGAGAGTCAACAAAAAATGTTGGGCGAAGGGAGGGCAATTGATAGGAATAAGAAAGAGTGTGAGTGAAGGGGTTCATGTGTGTGATTGGGAATATGGTTTAATTTTAAAAGGTAGAAAATTTTAATGCAATGAAAAGATGCTGAACATTGTAACAGTTTATAATAATGTTGGAATTGCAACTGTTATAAGTAAGTTGAATGTCATTGTAGAAGAATCTATGAGAGAAATGGAAAATATTATATTATTCGGTGACTGGAATGCAAGGATAGGTGAGGAGCAAGGAAGGGTAGATGCGGATGAGAGTGAGAGTGAGCTAGATCAAAATTACTTTGAAACAAGATCTTCCGAAGATCCGATTTTAAATGCAGAAGGAAAAAAATTGATTAATTTTTTTGAGGACCGCGGATTGTTGATTTTGAATGGAAGGACGAAAGGAGACAGGGTTGGGGGGGGGGGGGACTAACGTATATCTGTGGAGCTGAGAGTTCGGTTCTGGACTACGTAATTACACGATACAACGGGGAAGGTAATGTGATTGAAGAATTTAAAATATAAGCAAGAATAGAATCGGACCATCGACCAGTGTGCTTTAAAATTGACATTCAGAGTGCCAGGAGTAAGAAATGATTTGGGAACAGGATAAGCAACAGAAATTTGAAAAAGCTTTGAAACGTAATTGGGTGGAGCCTGAGGAAGGCACTAGGTGAGAGGGTAGATGGGAAAGAATTATACAGAGCATTAAAAAAGTTGCATCAGAATTAGGAATGGTTAGGAAGATAGGAAACAATAACAAAAGTTCGATTGGGAAGGGAGACAATAGTAGCGGGTTGGAACAGGAAAGTAAACCTTTAAAGCATAAGGTCTGGAAAACTTTAAAGAAATTTCTCAAAACTAAAAGCGAGAGGGACAGGAAGGAATTCTCGAAGGAACGGAATAGTCTGAAAAAATTCTTTGCTGAAAAGAAACGAGAGAAAAGGGAAGAAAATTGGGGGAAAGTGGCGGAGAGTAAAAAAATAAACGAATTTGGGGCGGCAATAGGTAATTTTAGACCTAGGAAAAGAAAAAGGGCAACAAGATCAAAAAGGAGAAGTGGAAATCTCACTTTCAGAAGTTACTTGAGGCAGATAAAATTAGTGAAGCAGAGACCAGAACTCGAAATTGGTAGAAGTTGAAAATTCAAATAAAGTCAATCTCGGTGAAGCGAATGACAATTCACTTCGAACTCTTTTTTTCACGATTATATCCTGGCATTCTGATTCGTGCCAGGGACTCCCGTTGATGGAGAAAACTGTGAATGGGATTCCATTAGGGTCTCCCCGGGGTTGGTTCAATATAATGTTGGCGTGGCATTAGTGGGATTTATTTGTCATATTTAATATCTCCTTTATCCTCAAATCAGTTATAATTTCTTTACATAAAAAATATGTGCGACTTTGCAAAATTTGAAATACAATTATTAATTTCACAGTGTATCTTATCATAGGAATTTTTGCTCGATTGTATGGAGATGTTCATAATTGTAAACACACTTCCATTAGATAAGAAATTTAATTGGAAATGTGCCATAGAGTTAATAATTGCTTAATTAAGAAACTGCTACTTCAAAACCAACTAACTTAATTGAAGCTGATTACATTAAATTAAGTCTCATTAGTTTGCTTCTGAACATGAGATTCTCAGTTTTCCAAACTATATTCTTGTTTAAAAACTGTCTTCTCTTGAATCTATTTTCTTTTTTTACTCACTATTTGTTCTAATGATTAATAAGTATTTTTAATTAATCTAATACAACCTTTTAATTGTTTGCATATAAAGATTTTTAAATACTACTTTCATTTTCCTTATTCAGAGTTTGTATTTCATTTCTTTTAATAACTTCAAATTGTGCTTTAATAGGACTGGCTTATACTTTTATATGACTTACATCACATGGAAAGTTTTATCTCGAATTTTGTCGCATGTCACGTTACTTGGAGATTTTCGTCGTCCCCTCTGCTTTGCGGGTGTAACTTTCACTCTATTTGATAGGGGCTGAGCGAAATATCGATTTTATGTATGGGTGACATATTCCAGTAACGCACCGGAAAATTAGCACAAGAGACAAAGTGATGCTTCCCTGTAAAATTAGATTTTAAAATCAAATTATAAGTATTTAAAAAAAAAAAAAACATATTTTCCGGTTTCCCTTAAAATGAATTATGTTAATAAATTATTATTATTATGCATATATATATATATATAAATATATATATATATCTATATATATATATATATATATATATATATATATAAACATCTACGATTAATTAATTCTGTCCAATAGAGTGGGCCAAAAAAACTCAAAATAATTAGATCCAGTGATATTAGCACTGAAAAGTTTCTTTGCGGAATTACCAACAAATTAATTTTGTTTAATTTTTTACCATCGGGCAAGTCGATTGAAAATTTTTAATTTGTTGTGTATGAAAACAAAATTTTCTTGCAATTTTTTTGGGTGATGACGGAAGACAAAAAATAGGAAAACATGCACTTTTAATTAATTTGTATCTAAAATTGCAGAAAAAAAATTAATTGTTTTTTATGGTGGTCTTTTTAAAAAATTAAAGAAACACGTTCACATTTTCAAGTTTAAAAATGTCTTTTTTCTATTTTCACGGATCCTGTGTAAACAGATTTTCACGGATCTTGTGTAAAAATGGGTCATGTTTCAGGATTCGTAAAAAATTGAGAAAAAATTTTGTTTCAAACTTAAAAATATGTACGTGTTACCTTAGTTTATTAAAAAACCATAAAAAACAAACAAAAAAATGTTTTGATTGATATTTTGGTAATAAACATTTACATTAGTATTCTATTTACAGAAAATAAGAGATGGCAACGGTATAGAATTATTTTAGAATATACGTTATTATTTTTTGTTAAAATTTAATTACCAGTCCTCTATTATCATTTGAGAAGGTACTAAAACCTTTTAAAGTTTGGGACCACAATTGAGTTAAGAATCCAATTATATTTCAAAGGTGCACTTCCCATAGACTCGATTTGTGGAAAACTCGAGTCTCCACTCGCAGGAAACAGCATTACAAGGTTTCATTTTTATGAAAAAAAAGTGTAAAGTGTAAGCTCTGAATAGAAATTCGGGTCACGTTTTCATCTCTCTTTGTTGAAGACATTTTTTTTCCTTTTCTGAAAAGGTTTTCTCAGAGTTAAGCTTGCTTCTCTTTACTTCAATAAAAAAGAAGAAAAAATCGGAAAAAACACAAGCATACATTTGGAATGTTACCGTGGGAGAGACGAAGTTTACGTGGCATAATTTAACTGATATCAAGCAACATGTGAAGGCTGCAACCACATGGCAGTTCTACGTTCAAAATCATAACCATAAATATATTCCTTGACTATGTACAGAAATGTAGGAGAAAATAATTATTTTTGTTATTGTTCGAACTCGTTTGAGCGTTTTTTATTTTATTTCTTTGTTTTAGAAAGAAATTATTTTTAATTTCTGATATTTTTAAACTTCAAGTAACGGTTGAAATCTGTTAAATTTTGTTCATTTGAATTTAAACTTTTTTAATTCTAAAGATTTAATTTTAATTTTTACTCACATTTTTCCATTTTAAAAGTATACAATTTTTAAAGCCTTATTTTGAATTTCTCAAATTTGTATTGTACTAAATTGAAAATTGTTAAAAACACACAATAATAAATGATACAATTTTGTATATTTTCTTTTAAAATACTATGTATCTAAATTTTGAAAGCCTTGAAATTAAAGTTATTTGACTCAGAATACTTTGAATTTTAAATTAGTTGCATCTCAAATTTTGCAATGGTATTGTATTTAAAATTGTGCAATTTTAAATGTTCTAATTTTAAATTTTAAAAGCTTTTAAATTTAGAAGTGTTCTACTTTGAATGTTTTACTTTTCACATAAAGTGGACAGAAATTTTGTTCTGAGATTTTGTCCCTATTGATTTACCGCAGTATCCTTTTATTCGAAAACTGCATTTGTGTCAAATTATAATCAAGATTCATTAATAAAAATGTCAATTTTTAAACGTCAACTCTCTCACTCCTTGATGTAAATAAAAAAATCTAAAAACTTTTAGAAATGAGTGGAGAAGTAGAAGCATAAACTCGAACAGAATTAATCATGAATGTTATTAATATTAATGAAGATTAATGATTGAGTCATTAATTTTGGAATATTAGAGAGCATTCGCTTTGATTAATAATGATAGAAAAATGATTCGGTAAGTTAGTCTTCAACTAGTAAAATTTCTTGAATTAAATTAAATTGACTTGAACTTTTTTGAAAATTGTCCCTGAAAACCTGGAAAAGACCTGGAATTTTAAAATCAGTTTTTTTTAGCTGCGACAGGGGTCAAAGTCTTTCCCCTATTCCCCTGCACACCTGTATAATATTGAAGCACTTTATTAAATTATTTATATATAAATAAAGTACAAAATAAAAAAAACACAATTATCGTAACACAAATATAACTATATAAGTGCAACAAGTTTTAAGTGCTGAAAACATATTTCAATGGTACATTAAAAATAAACAGTCTTTAAATAAAAACTTGAAGCTGAAACATTTTAAAACATGTTGAAAATGTGAAAACCGGAGACAGAAGTTAATCAACTGCAAAGTTAAATATTATAATTTGAACAATT
This sequence comes from Andricus quercusramuli, assembly GCA_932178445.1. Taxonomy (NCBI): domain Eukaryota; kingdom Metazoa; phylum Arthropoda; class Insecta; order Hymenoptera; family Cynipidae; genus Andricus; species Andricus quercusramuli. The sequence goes on along the minus strand of CAKNXH010000167.1, from coordinate 619 downwards.
TAAAGTCAAACGTTCAAAATTGAGCTTCGTTTGAAATTTCCTCTTTTTTGGTTAAAAATGAATTTTCAGCTAAATATTAGTTTGAAAATAAACTTCTTCATTCAAAATTCAACTTTTTCACTGAAAATTCATCTGTTGGTTTGAAAGTTCAACAATTTAAACAAACTTGTTTTTCTTTGTTGACTGTAAAATCTTTACTTGTTAACAATTTGTCTTTTTGATTGGAAAATTAATCATTTTAGTTGAAAATTCATGTCTGGTTGAAAATTTGACTATTTTGTTGGAAAATTTTTTTTGTATGTTTAAAGTTATTTTTTTCTTACTAAAAATTTAACTTTTCCATTTTTGGTCGAAAATAGATCTTTTTTTGTTGAAAATGCATCCTTTTGGATTGAAAATTCATCTATTATCGTAGAAAAATCATCTTTTTGGCTTGAAACAAAAAATTTATATTTCAATCTGAAATTGTTTTATTCCGTATATGAAAGATTTGATGTAAAAATGTTACCAGATTAGAATTCTGTTCTTTGAACATTAATGGTTAGGGAAAAATCAGTGAAAAGTCAGGAAATTTTTAAAATGAAGTTTTTCGGCAGTTTTTCGGAAGTTTTTTTTTTTT